>JACDOX010000045.1:0-105220 GCA_014549065.1 Cardinalis cardinalis | reverse complement strand
AAAGAAAGAAAGAAAGAAAGAAAGAAAGAAAGAAAGAAAGAAAGAAAGAAAGAAAGAAAGAAAGAAAGAAAGAAAGAAAGAAAGAAAGAAAGAAATATGTGCAAGGGAGGTGAAAATCCAGAAGAAATGTAATGCAAAGCAAAGCTGCTTGATTGATTAGATACATCTTTGAAATATTTGTCAGAACAGTTTAATATTTAGATTATCACTAGAGGTCAAAAGATTATACCTATTCTTATGTTTTAAATCTGTGACTCTTGATGTTTCACACCATATGCTAAAAGCCAGTAAGGAGCATTGTCCTAAATTGCTTCTGGAGGAAATTTGAAATGTCATTTATGGATCAACCAGTTCTGTACCATTAAAGCAGAGGTCTTCCTCTGTATTTTTTATTTCCTAGAGGCCTGAAGCCACTGGTTATTATTTTACAGGAACAATTTAGAAATTAAATATGTTTTAACAAATTATGGCCACTTCAAGTTTTGGAGGGAACCAGTGCTCTGTCTGCAGCTGTAAGGAACTGGGTTTGTGAGAATTTTATCCCTTCATGTCTCTGAATGCATTGCCTACTGAATCAGAATGCAAACTGAGACACCATCAAGGCAAAAGACTCCAGTTCATGAGTTCATGACGCACAGGGATTCACAGGCTAATGAGTCTAAATGTTAGCCTCTAATGAGCATTAGTTTTACTGTGGTTAAATCCCAAAAGAGAGCTAATAATCAGTGAATGTCATCCCAAATAGGTAATACTGGATAGAATTTAAGAAAGAAAACAAGAAAAAGAGTGAAAGGCTGATCCTGGGGACAGGGGGTGCAGGAGGGGCAGCCCCCAGCAGCAGATGGGGCATTCCCAGTCCTCAGTCTGTGTGTAGCAGGCACTGGCTTTGGCTCCCAAGCAGCAGAGAAGCAGAGAAGCAAGGAGAAGAAATAAAAACAGGCAAAACCCACAAGACAGCAGTATCTCTGGTCAGAGATATTGCTGGCTGGGGGCTGTGTACAAATCACAAACGGGAYGGGGCTGCTGTGGAACGYGCCTTGAGCTGTTCTATTTTCCAGCATCAGTCTCATTACATGGTTATGACAATGGGTAGATGCCAGCAGCTCACATCTTAGGCAGCAGATTAAGAACTTAATGTTACAACTTACTTTATAAGTTTTTTGGCCAATCACACAAAGCAAAAGCACATTGACAGTAGTTCCATTCCATCACTATAAGCACATGTACCTTTTATAATAGCAATGCTTTTTTCTTTTGAATACAATACCTGCTTGTAAGCCTTAAAACACAGTGCACAGAGCTCCATTATTAAGCTTCAAACTTCCTAATGTCTTGCTAGATAAACTTTTCTGTAGCTTAGAGAGTTATTCTAGACAAGCATTAATACACAGACCATCGTTCTATTTGTCCTTGCTTTTCTACTTTTTAAATAATTTTTCTGCTGACCTATCTCATGACTGTTGCTTAGCTCTAATCATAGTTCTACTGACTCTGAGGCCTGCCTTTTGTAGCTTTAYCAAAACCCTCTAATTTTGTGAATCTCCACGAGACACCACATTACATGTCCCTCAAGCCAAATCTCCCACCCAGGAGGACACAACCACCCCTCACCCTGCCAGCTCTCACAGGAAATCCTGGGCTGGCTCTCACCCATCACAGTACTCCTCTAGGTGGGGGGCAGGGCAGTGACTCCCTCCAAGACACAAAACCAAAAATGGTATGGAATAAGAAACAGAAACAAAAACCAAACAAAGAAAACCAAACCAAAACAAAAAAAAACAAAACCAAAACCACCCCATCCCCAAGACAAATAGTAAGGACAAATTGCCAGTGTGAATGAGAAAATGACCTGTTTCTGATGGCAAGGGCCATTTGTATGCACTTTGACTGAGGTCAGAGAGTGATTTGAAATCTATTTATTAYGTATTTTGAACATAAAGTTATTCTCCATACCCAGATTCAGATCAGTATTAAGCACACTTTGAGTATTCCACTAAACATTGTTACAGCATCACTTTTAGAGGCTGTTATTTGCTGTGAARCAATTAAAATTCTAGGCTGATACTTGTGCTTTAGGGATATAAACAATATTTATGTTTAATGCTCAGTAAAAAGTTGAATGACATTTTACAAACAAAGGCATGAACATTGTGTAAGTCTTTCCTGTGTTAATTATAGCCCATACCTWGTCAGTCTCATCTGCAACTGAGACTAATTATCTGCCATATAAAGAGACATGCCTATTGATTTTGCAAAGGCTGAAACAGGCTAAACTGTACTCTCTTTCTAAGGATATAAAAAGCATTCCCTGCCTATATTGATTGCTTACCCCACAGAGCAATAGCAAATTGCTATTGTGGAAACATAATGATGCCGAACATTTGTTGCACAGATGATAGGGTAATGTTTAAATGCTGTGTCTCCTGCTCTTTGTAGATTTACTAACAACATCCTTAATCATTCCTCTTCAAAATACCATGAATCCTAGAGCGTATGCTAACCTAATGGTACAACATCATTTATAGACCATAGAATTTCATAAATTCAGAATTAATTAAATGAGATATTTTTTCATCATCAAATAGACTGGATGTCAATTTTGCATAATATTTCCCAAGACTTGGGTAGGAGTGAAATAAATTAGCTACAGCAAGATCCTTTCATCTCTTTTTATATATAGTACTTACTTGGCATATAGTCTACCAAAAGTAAAATAATTAATTGAGGAATTATTAATTACATACCATGAAAAAGACAGRCTGAATCTGTTCCTTGCATCCTTCTAAGAGAGAGTTTTATAACATTTTTGTACTTCATTTACCTGACATAKGTATTATGGTCTGATTAAATGAGGTTTGAAAATATGGATAAGAAGCATGAATTTTATTTAGCTGAGTGTTAATTCTTAATATTGGAGTTATGCAAATTCATTTGTACTGAACATCCAATTAAGATAAGAACTATCCATTTTCTAATGTTATTGCAGAATCACAGAATGGTTGGGGTTCGAAGGGACCTGTGAGCAGGGTCACCTCAAGAAGGTTGCAAAGGATCCCACATCCAGGCAGATTTGGAATATCTCTAGTGAGGGACACTCCACAGCCCCACTGGRCAGCTTATTTCCAGCTCTGTCACACTCAGAGAAAAGATGTTTTCCTTACATTCAGATGGAAGTGTCAGTGTTTCAGTGCCCATTGCCCCTTGTCTTGATGCTGGGCACCAYTGGAGAATCTGGCTCCTCTTGACAYGAGCCTTTAGGATATTTGCAYGCACTGATARGAATCCCTCCCTGGGGTCTCTTCTCCAGGCTAAACAGATTCAGCTTCTGCAGTCTGGCCTCATAASAGAGGCTCCAGACCCTTTATCTTCTTCATGGCTTCCAATCAACCATCTCCAGTATTCTCCTTGTCTTTCTTGTTCTCTGACCACACTCAGTTCTCCAATTCTTCCTGCGTGTTCCCCATGCTGTGTGTGGTGGTTTATAGGCATTGCAGAGAGGGAATCGAGCATGCAGGTCTCTGAGGAGGAGTCTGAGAGGATCCACACACACCCWTGAGGTTCTTGGTCTTCTGGTTCTCCCCTTGGGGGACAATCATATTGACAAAGATAAAGAATTCCTGACATGGCATTCTAGACAATATAAATCCTGATATAATGAAGCGATTGTTTACATGTTTTTCTTGTTTTCTAGTTTACACAGAACAAAATTCAGGGTGCATCTCCTGCACTGCACTACTCTCTTCCGTTCTCCCATTTAGGAAAACATTAAAAAACATTAAATTTCATGTCTACCTTTTTTTTCTTCTTGAAATGCAATCCTAAAGGGTAGGCTATGGATTTGATAAAAAAAATCCACCCTACTTTAAAGCACGAAAATTATTTGGAAAGTAGACCAGGATATAGACTGACAGAAACAACAAAAATCACATGTAGTTCTTCAGAGCAGTGATTATCTTTTCTACATTTTTTTTTTCTGTTACAAACATATATCCTTAAAAAACTAAAATAAATCTACAGTCATTCCCAGTATGGTCTTATAAAGCATGAGTTTCCACAGTGGATTATTTAAAAATGTAGCAAGGAAACTATCTGGATTCTTAATAATCCCTGGATCAGACAGCAAAAAGATTCTTCCTTTCAATGGAGAGTCATATGAAAAGGCTTTAAAAAAGTGGAAGAGAGCTAGGGGATGACAAGACTGACCAAGCATTGCACAGAGAGCAATGGAAAGATGTCCCATCAYTGTTTGAATTCTAGGTGCCTGCACATATTTATATGAGTCTTTAAGGATGATGACCCCTCATGAGATAAAACAAAGAACCATAAGCGCCCATTCTAAYGTGTTTTCCATGTTTTCCCAAACTGATATAGGACAGTCTGCTTTTCAGATTTTCTGAGCAATCCACTAACATATTTTTTGTATTCTGAGCATCTGCTATAAAATATTTAGCWGTTCAAAATATCCAGCCATTTTAAATGGTTGTGCCAATAAAATTATAATTTCTGATCTTAATCTGTGCTTCACATTTGTTCAACAAATCAATACAATTTTTCCTATTACGGGAATACACCTATTAATCATAGGATTAATACCAATTAAAACAATCCTGAGGAAAATAAATCACATGAGAAAAAACTCATTTAAAAATAACAAGTCACTATCTGTAGAGGGCTTTTTAAATCCAGAAACAGTATGCAGGCATTCTTGTATAAAATGACAAGCTAAAAAAAGTACAATCAACCAGTTCAATAGGAACTGATACTTGCTGATTTCTGAATGCTCATCCTTGCAAACTTGAACATTGTTTCCMAAGGAATTCATACAGTGGTGGCTTAAGGTTTTGGGTTGGTTGTTTTGAGGGTTTATTTTTGTGTGTCTGTTTTGATTTTGTTTAGTTTGTTTGTGGTAGAGAATACAATACTTGTGGCTTATTATCAAAATAGGAGCTGAAGCTGAATTCTAAATACAGTAAGAGATTGCATTGARAGATGGTATGAAAGTCTAAAAGTTATGAAGTCACAGGTCCTTGAGATGCTTTGATAAATGCAGTTAGATATTTAGAATATATTTATTATTATATTGTACTATGATAGCATATTATCTATTAGTAGGGATTTTATATATTTGATATAATCTTCTTATATATCATTGCATATATTGTATTTACCAAAAACACACAGTGACAGGACAAGGGGCAATGTCTTCAAACTAAAAGAGGTCACATTAAGACAAGGGGGAATGGCTTCAAACTGAAAAAGGGCACAGTTAGATTAGATATTGGGAAAAAATTCTTTACTGGGAGGGTGGTGAGGCACTGGCACGAGCTKGCCAGAGAAGTTGTGGATGTCCCCTCCCTGGAAGTGTTCTAGACCATGTTGAATGAAACYCTGCTATAGTGGGAAGTGTCCCTGCCCATGGCAGGGGGTTGGAACTAAATAATCTCTGAGGTTCCTTCCAACCCAGGCAATTCTATGAGTCTTTGATATGCTTAGTTCATTCATGAAGTCAACAAATAATGGGGACAATATTATATTGTTTTTCTACTTCCATGCATCCTTCTACCAGTATCGCAATGCACACTTTTTCTCTGAATTCAATATATTTTCAAACAAGGCAATCCTTGTTGATTTAGTTTGCTCTTCAGACCCACATTGGCTCATACCTGCTTTCCAAAGTATTTCAGTAAGGAAAACCTGTGACATCTATACAACCGCGCACTACGTAGCRTAGCACTAAAGGAAAAATATTTACTTACTAAGTTTTTTGTAAATATCTACTTACTAAGTTTTTTGGATACTTGCATCCAATATGCTGTTTCTTGCATTTTTGTATAGCATCTCTATCTAAAGCATGGGTGCTCTTAAACAAACTACATGTTTTGTGGTTTTTTATGTCAATGAAAGATACAAGGTAGTTGTGATTGAATTTWCTCTTCATTATGAAGAAGGAAGTCAGGCCAAATGAAATGTAAATTGACAAGAACACCAAAACATTTGCAACGTTTGGATCTCTTTGTAGTAAATTCAACAACAATATCCAGTTAGGAATTTCAATTTACTCTCCTTCATGTTTGGCCACATATATTTGTATATGTTTTGAAAAATTAATAACCTGTGCCAAAATGATTATTTCATATAGAGAACTGGTCATATAGACAGTGCTACAAATACTCTTTTCAGACATAAATTTCACCTGTTGACRAAAGCTCCACCAAGTTTTTTTAAGAGCCTGTGACTGTATAAAAATTCACGTTTAATGTACTCTCTATGCTACATCTGTGCCCAGGATGAATTTCACCCTTTAAGTTAAACAACTTGCTCTGTTCTCTCTCTCTTACTTTTTAAAGTATGAGTACTCATGAATACTTGAAAAGTAGAAATTAAACAGCTTCTTCATGAAACAAGTTGATAAACCTGACAGTTTTTAAATTAAATTTTTAACTTTTTAATGTTTCTAACAAAGTCTTCTTCCTTCAAAAAAAATCACCTTAGCAGACGTTTTAAAAATTGGTTTCTAAGCCATTTTCCTAAATTGCTTTGTTGCTCAGTTCCTAGTTAGTTCAACATTGTCTGAAACCTTGAGATTAAATTTATTTTACACTCTAGAAGTTAAATTTGACMAAAAAAAATCCTATTTTTTTGGAAAAAAAAGCTCTATTCTAACTTTCCTTTAAATTACCAGGTATTTCACCTTATATTAGTTACCTCTTTCTTCTTCTTATTGTATTTTTGTTTCTATTCAAGTGTATCTTGAACCAAAAAAATAATTAATTATTTCCCTATCTCACCTGTTAATTATTGGTTTTTTTTTAATTTGGTGTAAATTTGGTTTGTTTGCTTTAGATTTTCCTTGCCACCAAAAGGCAGTACATTTAATTAAACAACGTGAGAGCTTGTCCTGAAGGGATGGGGCAGCATCTCTCTTGCCACAGAGAACAGCTAGAAATTTTGTTGCAATAAAATATATTCATCATCAAATGGCAATTACCACATAGAGAGCAAGGAAAGTTTTCTCCTAATTTTCCATTACTATGCCTTCAGTTTTATACTGAAAAATAATAATAAAAAATACATTGTTATAAGGTACTTTTTTCCTTGTAATTATCTTAAATAAAGGATCAAAGAAACTAAAATGCTGTAGGTAATTAATAATAGTAAATCAGCACTGCCTCAATGGAAATTTAAAGGTTATGCTTTTTTCTTATATGAGGATCTAGGTCAGCAGATGTAATACTTCTGAATATATGAATAAACCTTCATTTAATATTCCAGAGAGTTAATTCTTCATCAAGAAATTCTTCTTCATTGTGGGTCCATACACARAGTATTTTGGACATCTTAAAAATAAATAGGTTCGTTGTGAGTACTTTCAACTTGATTACCATGAAAACCAAAACAGCTGCCCTCTCTGCAAGGTATTTGAGCTTCAGACAATGTAGGAAACTACTTATGAAATATTAGAGCTTCCAGTTAAGGTGAAAGAATTATAACTATTCTGGTGGTGGAGTGAAGAGGGATGATAATGATACTGACATGTGGGGTGCTGACCTGAAACCTTTTCTTTTTAATTTCTGACTCCCTACATGTTAAGATATAAAATCTTTAATTCATTGCTAGTCAGTGAAGGTTTACCCATGCTGGGTACATTTGAGACTCTCAGTAATTCTGTCTGTATTCTCAGGAGTTCCTAGAATGTATTGATTAATGTCATGTAGCAGGGTGGGAAGAGCTTTTGAAGAACAAAGCCTATTCCATTAATTGATATTTTATGGCATGACTTCTATATTATTGCTGGTCAATTATTATGCCTTTTTTGGTCTGGATTTTGAGAGGCTGGTGGGGAGGAAGAGAGGCAAAATTATTACCTAGATGGATATTTCTATTGGGAGTGACAGCTACTTTAAAGTATTTTTAAAAAATTATAAATTCAAGACTTATTCGTGATGATTCCCTTGGAAAATGAGATTAAAGATAATTCAATCACTCTTTAGCACTTTTTCATTATCCCAGAATGTCCCAATTTTTCTTTCACTGGGACCTAATTAACGTGTTTACTTTGGGGTTAATTAAGTCAGTTAAATTATTTGAAATAAACTTCTGAGAAGTGATTTATGGTTTTTTAGGACTTAAAAAGAGCAATTTTCTTTATTACCTGGCTAAGTTGCCATTGGTCTCATTTAAGACACTATAGTGATGTTATAGACACATATACAAACCCAAATGCAATTAATAATTTATTGTATTTTTACACTCTATTTAAATATAATAATGGAATGAAACTCCAGAATAGTTTGCATAAGATCACAGTTACAATAATTTAATTTAATCATTGTATTTGAGGGTTGAGAGTGGACTACTTGATACTTAAAATCAGGAAAAGAGCCATGATAGTGTTGGTGGGTATGATAATGTGCCTGAACTTTTTTTTGCAAGRAAGTTAGAACTACCTAGCATTAAAACAATGTTCATGCTTTGTATCTTCAGTGCAAAGTAAGAATACTATGCTATGAGCTGGGATGAAAATATAAAAATTATTGAAATTTGAAAATACTGTCTTTAAGACAACTTTTAAAACTGATTGCCTAATAAATATTGAAGTTAACTTTTTTCAGACTGCTTGACTAGTGAACCTGGAGGAAAAGACTTCCATGTCCTCATAAAAAGATCAGGTTTTAAAATAGTGATATAGTGTTATTTATGCCTAATTTATCAACTCAAGCAAAATAGGTACTAGTAACATTAGGAAATGACTAGGAACTTTAAAATAGTTTCTCATTTCATGTGATCTATTTTACTGTGATTTGGAACTTCTACAGAAACTGGGAGAGACTTATGTGTCCAACCTGAAGGGCAAAAGAAAAGGCATGCAAGCATGCATGCAGTTCTAAAATTTCCAGGTCATAAGAAGAGTAAAATCTCATTCTYCTGGCTATAGACCTGTTCAGGAAGCAATAAAACATCATTCTCAATTTTGTCTTTCTGGAATAGACAAATTTAAGAATTATTTGAGTACTTTACATGTAAGTTGGAAATATGCTTGGAGGAGAAAAATGTAATTCTTGAGTGACTGTTAGATAGACAGGAAATGCCAAGAAAACCCAAGGGTAAATGGAAGATGCTCTTAATTTATAACACCAGGAGTGTTTGAGCATTAAATGACAGAAAATCTGACCACTGCATTCATGTGTACTATGAAAAAGAGGATGAGGTGGGAAACAGCTACATGTATATACTGTTGATTTTCCTTACTTTTATTAAATTCATATTTTCAAATGTGTCCTGATGATATATTATTTTTCCTAATGAACACTAAGTGTCATTACAAAATGASACTTGCCTCTGATTAGGATGTGACGGCTGTTGTCTTGCACTGTAATATTGGAAGGAAAATTTTTTCTCTRAAACCATTAGCAAAACCCTCGAGGCATACTGCTCCTCCAAATTTATTTAGGAATTTTTCTTTCCAATTAAAATTTCTTTGATGTTTTCATAGCAACACACACAAAATAGACTMTAGTGATATAAATATCCAACAAAAGTCATGAAGGAAAAAAACTAATACATAAAATGCTCTAGTAAATTTAATGAGTTTCCTTATCATTGCAKTTTGAAAATACACTAAGAAATGAAATGGAAACAAATCCAGTTTGTATTTCTATGTTTAAAAAAATAAAAATCCTGCACAATACCTTCAATATAACACTTTCACAGAAATGAACTTACCTAGAAATGCAAAGCACTTTACAAACAGCGGTTAGTTCATTATTATCAGCATAATAATTTGGTTATACAAAGATAATTTCTTAGAGAATTGTGAGAATACTTCAAACACCATAGTCGCCATAATGAAYATTAAGAATGATCAACACCTTCCAAGAACTGTTCTGAATGAAATAGAAATCACCTATGTACTGTAAATTGTCATTYGATTTGAAATTTAATGTCATTGCAATTTCACTGTTTCTTGACCATACTATTAAATTGTTCTGTTTATTTGAATCTAAATTTAAAAGAATAGGYATAAATCTTCCCCTCTCTATCTCTGAGTGCCATTTTATAGAGAGGAAGAAGTGCAATGTTTACAAACTGGATCAGGGGAAGAATGAAAAATATTGCACAATATAGCCACAGATATCGTGACTGATAGAGTCAGTGCAAATATAGAACAATGCTGGAAGAAATAAGCCTTTTCTGAATTTCTCTTCTCTTCTCTTCTTTCTCAGAGAAAGAAGAATCCAAAGTGCATAGTTTCCTTGCATTGTATCTTAATGTCAATTCAGTATGTTAAACAAAGTGCAATATAGTCACTTTATTTGCAACATTTGCAGTCAGTGACTTTTATCAAAGACCTTCCAAACTGAAGAAAGTTTATTATTTTCTAGTTTTGGGTTTTTTCTATGGTGTGTTGTTTTGGTATTTTTAATTTAAGATGACATACACAAGAAGTATTTTACTCATTACTGATATATACAGTTTATTTTAATTTATTTTTTCAGTAAGTTTATGTAGGCATCTCTCGCCTGTAAAGCTACCATTGATTGCCCTCACTTTAAACCAAAATTTACCTTCTACATAAATCTAAATTTATTTTCACTATCATTGTGAATTAAATKAAATCAAAACACTGAAATATGAAACTGATCACATACTGCAGACCAGTAGTRTGGAAAATTGATCTATCTTTATATATGAAAATATTTGTCATTGGGAATTCATGTTGTACACTCTTGACATAAAGCCAATATGCAATATTTTCTATACTTTGTTGTATATTACAGATTTCTTTATTTTTCTTTCTTAAAGAACATCTACTGCCTGATTCTTGAGTTACATAGCATGAAAAAATTATTAATGGCCAATTTTCATTTTTCAGACAAGACACGGTAAAACATATTTTCAAAATATGTTTTATACAGATCTATAGATAACATTCCATATAGATAGCATGGGAGTTCCAAATCATAATATGATAAACATAGCAATTTTATAACTATATTTTATAACTGTGATAACTATATGTGAAACAATTTCAGCAAAAATGAATATGGTAAAACTCTTAATATTGCTTCCATTAAGTCTATAAAATTAGCTCTCAATGAAAGAATCAAAAATTTATATTGTCAGATATTTCATTTTTTAATATATATTTGATTTTTAAAGGTGCACTTAAAGTAGTATTATTGCCTTTCCATTATGAAATGAGTGATAATTAATTTCTCACTACAGTCACTTTGTTTATATTCACCCATATTTTTCTGCAAAAAGCCATTCTGATCTTTCATGAAAAATGTCAAAAAACATCGTTGTTTTCTCCTTAGTTTTCATAAGAAACTTTTGAATTACAGAAGAGAAAAAGAAAATTTAAAAAGAAAATGGGGATTTCAAATATTCCTTAGATATTACACCAAGCACAACTTTTCAGAAGCAAACATCTGTAGGAAATGAAAAGGAGAAACAGTGATGGATTACATGAATAATATGATTTGCATTTATTAGTCTGTTCTCTTCCCATCTGCAAGTATTTAAAAATTAAGCATCTCAGATATAGAAGTACAACCCTATATTATCTGCCTGCATTTATCATCAGGGGTTGCACTAGATAATCTTTAAGGTCTCTTCCAACTCTAATCACTTTCCATGATCTCCTCCCTAAATCTGAAGAGCTATGAAAAACTCAGTTGCATCTACACCAAAATCTACTACTACAGAGTTCATGCTCTGCCAAACTACTCAGTAGTTGCCCTACCTGCCAGGTGTGCAGTCATGGAGGGGTGCACTGGWAGTTAGTAACAAAGATCCTTGTGACGGATTTTCTCATAAAAATATGTTCAACTCCTCTCTCTTCCTCACTCATACATGACCATTGTGGCAATCAATKCCGTTTCTAGTTGTGTTGTCTCAGTCTGCATGGTAGTTCTTCTGCCAATGGACTTATTGGATTAGGTGAAATTTGCAGAAGAGAAAGGGAGATTTTTACTGCCTTTCACAATAATTTGATCCTGATCAATGAAAAACAGCATTTTGGAGAGAATGAAGGATGTGGCAGGTGAAATAGATTTGCAGGAGTGAGCTGGAAAACTGTAGGTCGTCTGAGAATAGAAAGATGTTTGAAAGAACAGAGAAGGAGATCCACAATGAGGAATCTGGAACTACAGAAACAAAAGCTTCACATGAACCAGAGGAAATGGGAAAGAGCAGCTCTCAGAGGCAATGAGGTTAGTGGAATGAAGTTTGGAAAACAAGGTTTTTCCACGAGGAATGAAGAGGATGAGAAGCTTTTATAAACCTCTTTTTAATTTCTTTTCTGATCTAGTCAGAATCAACTGACCCAGTTTTGTACTTTCTCCCTTTTATCTCTATAAATAGCTAAATATTATAGCAAATATTCTACAAAAACCTGTTTTCTTTGAAGTTAAAAGCTCTTTAGTCTTCTTAAGGTGGCTCATTATAAGATTATTTTGGCCAACATTTCACCTCAAAACTGTGATTGTCACACTATTCAAAGATTGCAGACACACCATGTACCTAGAAGAAGCTGTTTTAGCATAAGAAGYGTCTGATCAGAGAATCTCAGAATGSGTCATCCCAGAGCRCAAGGTCCAGGATTGTGTCCAAATGGTTTTGGAATGCCTCCAGCAAATGAGACTCTGCACTTTGTCTGGACAATATGTTCCAGTGCCTGGTCACTGCTCAGGAAAGAAGCTCTTCCTCATGTTCAGGTGGAACTTCTGTGTATCCGTTTATTCCTGTTGCCCCTTGTCCCATTGCTGGGCACCACTGAGCAGAGCCTGATCCCTGCTCTGACCCCTCCCTGCAGGCACTGACAGGTGCTGATGAGGACCCCTTAGAACAATGTGATTAAAATCTTATATAGTTGTATGTCTGTTATTAGAAACAAAATATTCTCTACTCCAAAAACAGAGCAAATGTTTGGCAGAAAGATGTAGCCACTGCAWAAAGGAAAGGAAAGTTTCAAGAAAACTTGCAATGCAGTGACATGCATCAAACTCTAAAGGAGTTTTAAATATTTAAAGCAGTTTTTATAATAAAAACATTAATCTATGATGTATTTAACACATAACTGTATCTTTGCCATTATTTTTAGACTGCACTAACATTATTCACATTCCTAAAAGCTCAATCAAGAAGCTGCACATGCATTGACTTGCAGATCACATTTAAGGTAAGAGAAACTTCTCAATATTATCAGTGTTCACCATATAAGTGGAAAGCTAATGGAGAAAAGGAGACTCGGCTGCTAGGAAGCAAGAAGCCTTTTACTGAGGTGACCTCTAAAATCCCTGTAATARTAATATATTCAGAAAATATTTAAACATAATATTTCATGTGTATCTTCTATGTTTGCAGTATTTGCATGGCTGCAGCAGTATGTTTGCTCTCACAAAACTTATATCATTCTGTCTGTCATTTCATGGTGCATGAGAATTCCTTTGGTATCTGCTAAATTTCCCTTGTTCAGAACTCAATTCACAATGGCAGTTTTATATCCTATATTGCAGAAGAAGCATTAAAACATGTTACTGTCTTTCTTCATATATTAGGTGGTGTTTGGATTGTCCTGGTTGCAGAGAGGGAGTGGAGAGTGTGGGCRCAGCCAGGATGCTATTCTTACCACCCACATCATCTTGGGAGCATAGTTTTGGGGGGAAGAGAAGGTGAGCACACCCTAGAAGACTATTTGTATAACTCAGGTAAATATGTGGTTTACCATTTAAACTCTTTATGTTCTTCTGGTCTATATCCATGACTACAGATAAGCTGCTGTATATCTAAAAATTTCAGTGCTCGACTGATGTTATTTTTACATCTGACATCTCACAGTCTGTTAGAGATATTATACAGATATTAGACCAGATTTTCAAGTTTATATCAGCATATGGTTATTAATTTCTTCTCAGCTGTGTAACTGAGGACCTGACATGTCTTTCCTTAATGAGACAGATGGAATCCCAAGTTTCTTTGTGGTTTAAAGTATTATATGAAAAAATAGATTTTTGTTTTAATCTTGTGTAAAATATATGTTCTAGTTTGGGGGATGTTTTTGGTTTGTTGATTTTCTCCCTTGAAGGGAGAAAATAATCAGACAGGAAGAAAATGGTTAAAGGCAAGATGCCTGCTGCATGCATGTATATGTTTTTGTATATATTCTCACATGCATATRTACACTTGTAAGAAAATGTAGATGCTTATTCAAAGGCTTAACTTAAATAACATATAATACATAAAATGACGTTTTGCAAAAATTGTGGGGATGCAAAGTAATCTGAGTAGTATTTTGAAACCCTTYCAAAGAGTCATGCACACTCACACAGAATATTAATAAATACACCACAACTGAAACACCAGAGTATAACATTTATGTAATTTAAACACTGGAGAATATTAAATTATAAATGCGTCTTTTTTTTTTTCAGCTGTGATAGTTAGGAATTTTTTTGAGTTCTGAATTGAGTGAAAGTCAAGTGAGGCCACGTAGGAATTTGCCTCTGGACATGCTAAAATGCCAAAAGCAATTCAACTGTGATTCAAAACATTGGATAGCTATTCAGGTTTTAAATTTGAAGCAATGSAAATGATATTTTAACAGGGATTCTAATTTTTTTTCAGTTAGTTTTCAAGACACTTTTGCTACCAGAAAAATACACAACGGTAATACAAACAGTAAGTAAATTAAAACAAACTAAATAGTTACACTTGACACAATTCCAGAGAATGACCAACTTCAGTAATATAGCTATAAATCCACTCTGGAAGATACAAATAGATTAAAGATGACAAGAACATTTCAAATCACTGAATAATTCATTGGTTATTGACAAAAATTATATTGTGTCATCCCTTTGTACACCCGAGCTCAATTAGATTGGCCGTTTGTAGATGCATTGTTTTACCACAAAGTAACATTTGACACCATAGGACAAATCACTTTAGTTATGTTGYGAGCAGTAATTCTTTTTGATTTCTTCTACTAAATCTGAAATACACACAATATTATTTTAAGTGGTATTTGTATAAAAAAGTGCATCTCTCATAGAGGTTACTGTTTATTTATAATTCTTCTGTCTTCCTCGCCTTGATTGCCACATGTTTAGATATTTTAGAATAAAATAAATGTCAAACAATATTTGACTGCTAAAAGTTTCTAGGGTTCTTGTCCCTCTAAAAGAGGGGCAGAACAGAAAGAAGAAAAGAAGGATACTGGGCATGTCAACAAAGTTAGGTGGGGCTGCCTGTTGAGGACAGTTCTCAAGTTCTCAGAAAGGAGTCTCAGTTTATCTTCTGCAACTTTCAACCCCTTGGCAACACAATAGATAGAAGACCCTGAAAATTGCCTGAAAAAGCCAGATTTAACAAACTCTCTAACAGAAAATTATAAATCCTTAAATGAAAGCTGATGCTTCTGAAAAATACCTGCCTCTTTATACGTGTTCATGAGTGTAGGAAACGTGAAGAGTTCTACAAAAACTTTTGAAATCAGTTTGAAATTTGGCTTTTTGACTTCTTGTCTACTAAGAGTTTGATGCTAACATCTTCTAGTATTTAAATCAGGACTCCAGCCCTGTATAGACATGATGTCCAACTTTATTTAATTTTTCATTATTCATATATTAGTTTGCTGCTTTCCAAATACTTACAGAATACATGCAATGAAAGACTGTGGTATCAACATTGGAGCTGAACTACCATAGACTAGCTCTGAAATATTTCACAGCTTTGCAAGATAATTGAAGTCCTACTGACTTTCATATAGCTGGGATTTCATTCTATGTTTTTCATAATCAAGTGACAAGKTGCTCAAGTTGCAGCTTGACTTTGTTAGGCAGATCTAGTGTATACATTCATAWGCCAGAGGAAAAAAAATACACTTAATCTTCTAATTTTTCAGTTATTTTTAATTGAAATACAGGTATTGCAACTGTGTTTACTGGGTAAGTTCACAAAAAGGGAAAGAGAATATGCTGCATCTTAATGTTATGACTACTAGATCCTTACTTCATGTCCCATTAAAAGTTTTTTCRTAAAATGCAGGTTTCAGATATGTTTCCTCACATGTTAATCTATATTTCTCCCTAATTTTCTTGGGTAGCTAAATAGCTGAACTGCAATRAAGTTGAGGACCCTGAAAGGTCTTTCTTGTGAGTCTTAGAACTTTTGGAGAATTCCTAATTCATTTGAATATCAACTAATTATAACTCACTGATATTTCATTCYCCTATAATGATTTCCTGAATATACATAGGAGTCATGTGCTGAGTTAATAAAACATCAGCATACCTGAGAACATGATTCATCACACACTTCCCCAATTACTCTCCTTACAATTTGTAGGTATATAAAGCGTTCAATATCATATGAAAGAGTAGAAAATGAATATTTTAATTATCAATTATTCCTGTCTATACTTTTTCAACTTCTTAAAAATATCATTTGTGGAGGGATGGTAGAGATATCTGARGGAGAAAATAATCCTGAAATATATTTGTTGTAGAGCTATAAATCAGTTTCTGCCTGYGCACAAATAGTCATGTCATTCATGAGATCTCCTTAGCCAACAGTTGTTAACTTTGGCCCATATTTCCCACTTTGGATTTCCCCTCTCCTGTTTATCTGAGCCCCCAAATTTACTTGTCTTCATTCCAGTGTCTTAATTCTGCCTTCTATAAACATACCATTGCTATTATATTTTTAATTAAATTTTAAGTATTGCAAAGAAGTATCATGCTTGGTTCATATCTTGACACACAGCCTAATCGCCATGAATCATGTTCTCAGGTACACTGATATTTTTATTAACTGAGGACATGACTCATATCTACATTCGGTAAATCATGAAAAGGAAAATTAAAAATCAGTGAGTTGTGATTAGTTGATATCAAAATAGCTTGGAATTCTGCAAATGTTCTAAGACTGTCAGAATAAAGGCTTTTCAGGGGTCTGGGTTTAAGCCTGTTATCCCGAGCCTTCCCTGCAGCAGAGCCTATTTCTGGCAGCATCTGCTCCAAGAAGTCTCCTTCTCCTTTTCTCTTCTGTGGCATTGGCAAATTTATAGTCATTAAGAGGGCAGGAGGCTGTGACCCCATGTTCCCTTTTGGCACAAGGTTTACACTGCATTTTGTGGAACACAAGATGTCACATTTTTTCCTGGAATTACTGACCCATGACATTTTTATGACGCTAGGAAAATAAAAAAGAAAGCAGCAAAAAACCCCACCTGGCACTGGTGGGTTTTTATACTACCCTTGACTGAATACTGAGAGAGTGTGGAGGGTTTGAGGTTAATTTTCCCAAATGCATTTATTCCTAAATCAGAGCCTCTCAATGCTGTGAAAATATATGTACCATAACACTTTAAATGTCTTACAGTAACAGTGATGACAGCTTAAAAGAGGATATAAAAAGGGAAGTAAAAATGATTTAAGGCTCTAAGTATGTCTCTGTATATGTGTAYGAGCCTACTACCATAGTTAATTGAACCCATACTGATAAACTGAAGAGAAATGTTCCACCTTCAGGTGCAAAGTAGACAGCAGAGTGAAAACACCAGGGGGTATACCTACCACACTCAACCTAAAAAACTTCTTTCTGAAATAAATGCTCTAAATTCCCCAAGCTTCCTGTGATTCTCATGTTCCTGCAGTKTCATACACAGGCCTTCACATCAGCCAGCTGATACAGTAGCAGTGACACTGCATWGGAAGGGCTGATATGAATACTCTGATAAGCCCCATAAGAACCAAATCTGTGCTGATTTTTCTCAGAAATGGAAACATGTTGGTATCAATTAAAACACAATATATTTTTTTGCAGATGGGAATCTGCATCTGAACGTGTGTTCTAGAAGAAAGATTTAAAGTATTTTTCACAGTCTCCTGAAATACACAAACTATTTTTTAATTGTTTGTTGATTTATTTTCTGGGAGATTCTTATATTGTTGTACTTGGCATCATAAGTGTACCCACACATTGCTGCACTTGGCATCRTAAGTGATAAAATGCATAAAGAAAATTTGGTTCTGTGTTGGTTTTGCATGGCCTGGTTTTTGGTAGTGGGGGAGTCACAGGGGTGGCTTCTGTGAGAAGCTGCTGGAAGCTTCCACCATGTCTGGCAGAGCCAGTCTCTGAAATGGCTCTGAAGACCGACATGCTGCTGGCCGAGGCTGGGCCAATTAGAGAGGTAGAGAGGCTGGTAACACCTCTGTGATAACATATTTTTAAAGAAAATCAAAACAAAGTGAGGCACACAGTCTTAATWCCAGCCAGAGAAGGGGAGGAGGTGAGAACACACGAAGGAAACAACATGGAGACGCCAAGGTCGGTGGGGAAGGAGGGACAGGTGGTGCTCCAGGCGCTGGAGCCAAGATTCCTCTGCAGGCTGTAGTGAGKASCATGGTAAAGCAGCTGTGCCCCTGCAGGCCATGGATCCATGGGGGATGCAGAGATCCACCCACAGCCCGTGGGAGAGGTGCCCACGTGGGAGTGGGTGGATACCTGGAGGAGACTCTGATCCAGAGGGAGACCTGGTGGAGAGAGGGAACCCCTGCTCCCAGGCTGGAGCAGCCTGTCCTTGGAGGGCTGACTGCACCCTGTGGATGAGTGACCCACATTGCAGCAGTTTTGGGTTTTTTGAGTCTTCATGTGAGATTGGAACCGTTCTGGAGAAATTCATAGAAAACTGTCTCCTGTGGGAAGGGACCCCACAGCTTAGTAAGGGAAGGTAATCCTCTCCCTGAGCAGCGGAAGRTGGTCTCAGGGGATGAACTGACCAAAACCCCCATGCCCTATCTCCCTGTGGGGTGGATGAGGAAAAAGGGAGGGACTGGGGGAAGAAAAGGCGGTTTTAAGGCCTTATGTTACTTCTCATTATCCTCTTCTGATCTTGTTAGGAATGAATTCACTTTTACYTCTATGTTGAGCCTGCTTTGYCCTTGGAGTGCTTTCTCCCAGTCCTTATCTCAACTCATGACCCATTTGTTAAATTTGCTCTCCTCTGTCCAGCTGTGGCAGGGGAGGGTGAGTGATCAGCTGTCGTGGGTGCCTGGCATTTGGCCAGTGTCAAACCACAACATCTACATCGTTCAATTGAGTTGCATTAAAGTACTATCAGAAAAACAAGATGTCATTTCATATCAATATTAGTAAACTCGAATGTCAACTATCGGCACAACTAAGCAGTAGTAGTGCCTCTGCTATTCTGTTTACAGCATTTGCTTTAGGATTAATACATTCTGAGGAATATTTTTGTCAGATAGTTTATCATTTTATGTTATATTTGACACATTTTATAAAGGCCATTCTTAACCATATCATTGAAGAATAAGATTACTTCCACTTGTTAATCTGGAAGTAATCAATCAACATACAACCCAACAAAGAACAATGTATTTTTGTTCAATACAGTTCCTCCATTTTGTCATATACTTTGTCTTAAGTGTGACTTATTATGATAGAAATGAGAATATGTGAGAAATTCTTTTAATACCTGCAGCTTTTCCTTCATCTAAATATTGTGCTGTTATCTAATAATTTTGTCCTTTTCTTATGCCTGCACCTTTCCCTGTTCAAAACAATTATGATCTCACACAAATTCTTTTGATCCCTTGATCAACCTTCACCATTTGACTACCCTCAAATTCTGCAAAAGGTGAAAGAAAATCAGAGTGAAAGGASCATACTTGGATTGTGGAAGCATTAGGAAGTGGAAAGTAAAACTTTGTATGCCAGAACTCATGTGCACTATTCATATGATGATATTTTTGCTCATCACCTTTTTTGAAAGACACATTGAATTCTTCATATGTGTGGCAATAGAAGCTGAAGATTCGGTATTGCATATCAGATGAATTATCCTAATAGGATGGAGGGAACACAGGTCTTCTATAGTTGCAATATGAACACTATTTAAGCTATATATTAATATTCAGTTCACAAAGTTTAATTAGTAAGAAATACAGCTGGAGAATTTTTCATTACAACCAATTGTTATTTATTGTCGCCAAGGTTTCTTAATTATTCACTTTGGCCGGAAGCTAATTAATTTCACATCTTATGTGCTAGTTAGCGAAGAAATATGTTTTCACCCATATATACCAAAAGGGAAGAAGAAAATTATTAATTAGAATCAATTTTTAGATTTCATGGAATATATTTGTTTCAGAAATCAAAAAGATCTTTGCTGGTTATTGAAAATAATTGCCTGAGTGGTGTGTCTTGAGAAGGGGATGGGGTATCATTCTAGAAATATAATAAAGAGTTGATTATATTTTTCCTTTTATTTTTGTCTTGAAGATAAACTYTTCTTATGCAAATCATAAAACCTTATCTTCTTTCCTACCTTGAAAGAGTTGCTTATTCAAAGAGAAATCGTCGCATAAATGCCTTTTTTGCTTCATGTTGGAGCATGCCACTGTCTGTCATTTCACATAGTTGTTACCAAATTTCATGCTTTCCTAATTTTTTTTTTTTTCAGAAGGACTCATTCCTGTTAAATTAAGAGATTGTCGCTTAGATTTATTCAAAAATTTATCTTTTAAATTTATTTTTGAACTTTAAATTCAAATGTTCAATTCATTTTGTAGGCTCTACTTTTGTGTCCACATTTCTTTCGGAGTGCACATATCTTGGTAACTTAACTGGGAGAGATTTCTGTGCGTGTGTGTGTGTGTGTGTGTGTGAGAGAGAGAGAGAGAGAGAGAGAAACCCCTTATGATTTTTAGTTGATTTCTGTTTTTTCTTTGGTCTCAAAGTGGTTTTGGTGCATTTTATTTAAATTTCTTTTGGAGGAAACTTCCTGAATGTGTTCCAGGAAACCTACATGTGGAATGTGGCCCCCTACATTCTCCCATACCACCCATTTACCAGCCAGATCCTTCAGGCTGCCAACATTGTGAAAGTGTTCAACATTGCATTTTCCCTTTGCATGCAACTCTCAAATCCTTACAAACCTCTATTTCTATGTCATTCTGACTATGYATTTGTTCCTCCTTGCCTTTAGCTTTACTTAAAATTCCTAAATAATTGTAATCTACTCGCAACCTGATTTCAGCCCACAACCTTTAACAGACCCTTCCTCATCTTCCAACTTATTCATAGCTTTTATTTTCAAAGTCTTCTTTGTTGTAGAGAATGTGTAGAGGCAATACCAGAGAGGAGCATCTTATGCCTCTGAGCAGAGTGCCATATGGAAGTGCTTTCCCATTAAATGACTCAGCATTTCTGAGGGGCACAATAATCTCATGGCAGCTTTAGGAGGCAGAGAATCTTCTTTATGCTGTGAGGCCTCTTGGAGTCAGTGGTGGTTCAAATTTAGGATTTTGATRGTAGTCCTTTTGTGTTACAGTTACTGCTAGTTGCAGCAGTACAAAACTGTTTTGTGATCTCAGTTAGATGTTTGGACAAGAGGATAACCAAGAAGTTGCCATTCTCACTCCAAGGCATACAGGGGAGGATCTTCCAGGAAAGATATTGTGCTCTGCTGCATCTGTTGGAGTGAATCCATACGAGACCACTAACACGACTAGAGGGATGGAGCTCCTTTCCTTTGAGGAAATGCTGTGAGAATTGGGATTGTTCAGGCTAGAAAAGAGAGGGCTTCTGTGTGACCTAATTATGARCTTCCACCATCTGAAGGGAGCCCACAAGAAAGACAGAGACAGACTATTTGCAATGGCCTGGAGTGACTGGGCAAGGGGAAATSGCTTTAAACAGAGAGAAAATAGGTTTAGATTAGATAGTAGGAAAAAATTCTTTAGGGTGAGGGTGGTGAGGCACTGGAACAGGTTTCCTTGGGAAGCTATGGATGCCACATCCCTGGACGTGTTCAAGACCAGGCTATGATCCATAGCAATCTGGACAACCTGTTCTAGTAAAAGAAGTATCTGTCCATGGCAGGGGGATTGGAATCTTTAAGGTCCYTTCCAAACCAGGCCATTCTATGATTTTATGGTCTTTCAACCTCCATCCATGGCTTCTGTCAACAGCTGTTACAAAGAATTGCACTGAACTCAAAATTGCTTTTGCCATTCACTCTGGCTTTCATAAGTAGTTCATGTGTTGTGCCTTTAGTCAGGGAGAGATAGAGGGATATATATTAAAATAATGAGATCCAAATTTGGGGGARCAGCTATAGATGAGGAATCCCAAAGAGTAGCTACTGGGTCTTTAAAGTGTGCTTCCTGCAGAAGGAAGYGGCAGGGGAAGTTTCTTGTCCATGCCTTACCTTCTCTGATTGCACAGTCCAAATGAGCTATAAGACATGACACCTGMGTCATCTTCGGCACTTCACCAAGTGTTGTATCGTAGCTCAGATCTGTAGAAGAATTGCTAATTCAAAATGTATATTATCACATGTTAATTATCTTAATTGGTTTTCCTGCAGGTGTGTCAGCGTGCTATCGCTTTATACTTGATGTGGCTAAAGATGACAAATGCTTCTTAGTGATTAGAGTTCTCCTCTGTCCCACCTAACAAGGCAGTGTTGTGCTCTTTGCAGGAATGAAACAAGAAAACTACCATGGCCAGATGTGCACTATCACTCCTGAGCTGCATCCATATGCAAATAAATTCAGCTATTATTTCCTCATCAAACCCACTGCCATGAGCAGTGCAAAAGCAGTCAAGCCATAAGCTGAAGCTAGAGAGAATCTGGTTAATTTTTCATGTTGGAAGCTGGCATCTCAGGCTTTAGAAGGTATTTCAGTGAAAACTGGTGTAGAAGAAACTCAATCTAAATTYATTTGTCTCTGAGAGGCACATAAATGTCAGAAGGTCCAAGAATGTTCAGCACAGACAAAGTTTTAGTGTTATATAGAGAGATATAAACTAATTTTGGTCACACAACCTKAGTCTTGAGTCCACCTGAAGTATGGCTCTGCCAACAATAAGCCAAGGTTGGAGAGCAATGATGTCCCAATTGATGCCAGTAGCTCTGTTACCAGTCAAGACAAGGTTGTGCCACAGTTACTCATATGTAGAATTTCTAAATGGCTCTTGTCAGTTTAAAACATCAGATTAATTGTACCCAGTTGATAGTAAACACACACCTGGCACCAAATAAACATGCACCAGTCCAAAAGATTTCTGCATTTCTGCCTCTGCCTTGCRCTTAGCAACAACACCCTCTAAGTGCTCTCAGGGGAAATCTTTGCATTCTCCTGTAGATTCATAGCCATTCACCGGGTTTCAGACATACTCTGCTTGAGACGCAAGGATCTATGTATTTGTTTCTGTGTTCAAAATCTTAKACGTTTTTGTTGGATGGCAATTAGATCCACAGACAATTCTCAGCTGATGAAAGGGCCATGTTCCCTGTTACAACCTATTCCTGACAAGTTAAATTTTGACAGAGTATTCTGTATTCTTTTGGAGAATTATGTTATTCAGAATTATCATTCAGGACACCAACAAATACATTTTAGCTACTGATTTATATCAGTCTTATCTACTTGCACAGTTATAACAAACTACCTGAAAACAAATTTATAGAYTGATTGCATTAAGATTTAGGCTAAACCTGATTTTTTGCTCTTACTTATCTTAACTGAAGTTTTGCTTTTAAATATTTTCTGAGATCTAAACATCTAGAAATTTTTAATATCTAAGAACTTTTGGACAATCTATTTCAATGACTTTTTTTGCCTTTTAATGCTTCTTAAACTCCTTCTTCAAATATCTTATGTGTTGCGTGCCTAAATACACAGCCAAAACCACCACAAAATAAAATGAGATGGTAAAAAATTATCTTTATTTTCCCAATTTGCATTTATTTAGTTTAATGTCTGGTGACAAACTGGACTGTCGAGCATGGAGTTGGCCCAAATGTCTGCATGAGAATCAGTCACTGTTTGAAAATCTGTTAAATCACTCTGATAACACGGTTCTGAGGCCATGAAATAYTAACCACAGATTTACACAAATATTCAAGTGAAGAAGTGATGAAAATGTTTGTGTTCTCATTGGAGAATGCAAAGAAGGTAAATAAAGCAGGGGCAGATTAACAAGAAAKCTTGGTTATGGCAAGCATTAAATGTCCATGTTTTCCAGTGGAATGGTTTAGGATGTTGCTTAATTCTTACCTAGCACAGACGCCTGTATGTTTGAGTGAGTTTCTCTAGAARTGTTTAGACATACACCTCAATTTGCCTTTTGTCTTCTGAACATTTCTCTTTTAACCACATTTCTTATATTTCTGCTGTTAAATATGAATAAGAATCTGTGAAATATCTTAWAGATTAAAAACCACACAAAGTCTTTTTGGAAGTTTTCTTTCTTTTCTCCCAAACTTCCTTTGCTACTCTAATTTTTGAATTTTGTTTTTCTTCATWTTTGGATCTTATCAGACTAATGTTGGTCTGTTTCATAGGTACTCCTATCAACAGTAACTCATTAAAGAAAACATACCCTGCTGTCAATGAAGGAAAGCTTTTAAAAGCAAGAAACTGCAGTGAAAATATTGTTACTTGTCTTCAGTTTGAGAGAGAGATCAAGCTGCATTTGTTTTCATCAATACAAATAGCTTCTCAATGAAATGTGAAAAAATTATTCAGGACCAGAACTGCATTTTAGCATGATCATCTTGATTAAAGAGAAATTGAGGTGTTGCACTGCCATCATACCAACTTTTTTTCCATATAAGAAGGAAAACCACAGTAAAAAAAGCCCACTAAAACAACATTAGTAATTT
Source organism: Cardinalis cardinalis (assembly GCA_014549065.1). Classification (NCBI taxonomy): domain Eukaryota; kingdom Metazoa; phylum Chordata; class Aves; order Passeriformes; family Cardinalidae; genus Cardinalis; species Cardinalis cardinalis. Next base: position 80,520 of record JACDOX010000045.1, on the reverse strand, counting down.
CTTTGATAATTCTCTTTTTAGATTTCAATTTAAAGTTARTAGGAATAGATAAATAAAACAGCTATGAATGACCAAAGAGGAATAAGGGATGAAGGTCAAGGTACTTGGATAGGGGGACCTTATCATATTCAATTTTATAGTACCCTTAATAATCCTTATATTTCTACCTAGCTTAAGTCTAGTTATACTAATTACTGTAACAACACTGTATACACCATGTTGAAAGCATCTAATGTATTTCCCCTCCATGGAATGACAGACAAGAACAGCGCTGTGCAAACCAGACCTGCGGTTCCTGGTCCATGGCCAGCTGGAGCYGAGCCAGCAGTGCCCCAGCAGCCAGGAGAGCCAACCCTGTCCTGGGGGCATCAGGTACAGCATCACCAGCCAGGCAAGGGAGGGAACATTGTCCTGCTCTGCTCTGCACTGGGGCAGCCTCGCCTCGAGTGCTGGGGGCAGTTTTGGGTGCCATGATATAAAGAAAATATAAAGCTGTTAGGGTGTGACCGTGTTCACAGGGGTCTTAGGATGAGGGAAGAGACGAGGATCTGACTCCGTGTTTCAGAAGACTTGATTTATTATTTTATGATATATATTATAGTAAAACTATACTAAAATAGTAGAAGAAAAGGATTTCATCAGAAGACAAGCTAAGAATAGAAAAAGAAAGAATGATAACAAAGGKWTGTGTCTTGGACAGAAAGTCCGAGCCAGCTGGGCTATGATTGGCCATTAATTAGAAACAACCAACATGGGCCTATCAAAGATGCACCTGTTGCATTCCACAGCAGCAGATAATCAATGTTTACATTCTATTCCTGAGGCCTCTCAGCTTCTCAGGAGGAAAATCCTAAGGAAAGGATTTTTCATAAAAGATGTCTGTGACATTAAGGAGTATCCAAAGGAGGGCAACAAGGATGGTGAAGAGCCTTGAGGGGAAGCTCTGTGAGAAGGARCTGAGGTCTCTTGGGCTGTTCAGACTGAAGAAGAGAGACTGRGATGGAGCTCATTGCTGTTTGCAGCTTCCTTACAAGGGGCAGAGAAGGGGCATGCACCAATTTCTTCTCTATATGACCAGTGACAGAACCWGAGGGAATGGCCTGAAGTTGTGTCCAGTGAGTTTTAGACTGGATATCAGGAAAAGATTCTTACTGCAGAGCATGGTTGAGCTCTGGAGCAGGCTCCCAGGGAAGTGACCACAGTACCAAAGCTGACAGAGCTCAAGAATTGTTTGGACAAAACTCTCAGGCACAGCGTGGGATTCTTACGGGGTTCTCTGTAGCGCCAGGAGTCAGATTTCAGTCATCCTTGTGTGTGCCTTGTAATTCAGGACATTTTATGATTCTATGATTATTTTCTGTTACAAATAAGGATAGAAAAAGGAAGTGAGGATGCAGGATAGGCATTAAAGGCATGCCTTTCAGGTTCTAATTCCTATCATTGATTTTAAATTTGAGCATCTGATTAAAAACCTACCTGTGTAATCTAAAAGCTTTGCATCAACCTCTTGAAAAGATTTCTGTGCAGCTGTCTTAGCTGCAGAGACTGCTTTATGCATACATACTCCCCAAATGGGGAATAGTATAGCAATTTTGTAAAAATTCAATACAGGAAAAATGGAAGGAAAAATTATGACAAGTAGAAAATAAAATGATGGTAAATTACATGCTTGAAAGCCAGCCCGTAATGAGGATGAATGAATGAAACAAAAATGAAGGAATATATGAGATACACATTCTGCAATGAAGCTATTAAAGCAACACTTGAATTTTTTAATCACTCTTTCCAATGTCAATTCACTCATTTCCTGTTTCTAATTTCTTAACTGCTATTTCAATCACATTTTCATTCTTTTTTTGTCTATTTTTATTTAGTCCTAAGTTTTTATACTTTTTGGTTAGGGAGAAATGAGAGGCATTTTTGCTCTGAATCCTTTATATTTGACCCTGTTCTTTTCTTCTATCTCCTCTCTCAAATATTTATCAAGATATAGTTATATTCTTTTATCTGCTTATGAGGTAGATGGTTAGGAATTACAAGTGAGATATCAGGTTTCAAGACTATAATACCACAAAAATTATTTCTCTGAGTATCACATCTCTATCTTATATTTATTCCTTGTTTTTCACACTCTTCCTCTAAACATTATTAAGAGGTTTTGTTTTGAGATTTTTTCCCTCCTGACAGGAAAAGAGCAGAAGTATAATCCTGTCCAACAAAACTAACTCCAGCCCAAACCGGGACACCTGTTTCAGACTTTGATGCCTGCTAGTGAGATCCTCTGTGTACTTCTTGTAGGAATGCATAGAAAGCAGCTCTGTATATCACTGGGTTTGCTTTTATGTGCACTACTTAAAAATTATGTGTATGTTTCCATCAGATAAAGAATTATAGACAAACCCATCCTATAATAAGCTAACATTATAAAACAATTAACATCTTTAGTCTCTCTGCCATGTAAAATTATCCAATGTGGCTTAGCAATTYGTCTCCATGTAGAGAGAATGCAAGCTGTTTCTGAAGAGTTATCCCTTTCTTATAAAGCTTAATTTACACATTATTGCAGTGTTTTAAGAGAAAACAGCAGGCCTTTAACTTGGAATCACTTTTCATAGCTATTTAAAATTTCAGATACCTTTAACTTTTGCTGACTTCCTCAGCAGGAACTGCAATGCTCATTTAGTTCTCTTTCCATTAAGAATTGGGAGCTACATTATCCCTAAAGCCTAAACAAGATTATGGCACACAAACATAAAAGTTTAAAAATCCACTGTCCTTGTGATATTGGAGACACAAACTGACAAAATCCTCCTTGGGAAAAAAGAAAAAAMAGCTTATAAGAAGCAACATCTTTAATGCAGAAACTGTAACAAACACCCATATTTAAAAAGCAAATTTAGGTATGAATAATCTTATACATTTTTGTTTTCAATTTATTCACAGATTATTAAATCCATTAAGCTGATTTTCTCTACATTTTTTTTCTTATGAATGATTGCCTACATCCTCACAGAAAGACTTTTAAAACCATTAGAACCAATACAGATTTTCTTATTTTTGTTTTAATAGTATAGTGCGCTTGGCACTTAGTTTTGAAGCATTTGCAAGTAAAAGTAATAAATTAAAGAATCTCAAGTTTAATAAGTTGATCATTTTTTCAAGGTATGTACCTGTCAGTCAAAAGAATTCAGCATTTCAGTGAAGGCACTTAGTAACTGAAGGCTTTTATAAATGCTCATTTGTTAATTTACATCTTTGCAACGCCTGGAATTTAGAGAGACGTTTTGCTGCTATCAAAAGACAGTGGCAAAGCATAGTGGGTCCCACTAAAGGAGATTAGCAGAAGTAAAAGCACATTCTTTTCAATTTATAAAGCACTTTATCCTGAATTCTGAATGAATAAGTCAATGATTGCTTAGAAAAAGCATCTTGATGGTTTGTTTCATAAATATTCGTAGTAGATATTGGTCTGTCTATCAATAGGTCTCCATGGCTTTGACATGCTTTCCACAGCAGATCATTTTTCAAGCAAGCCTGGTCTGCATTTCATCTAWACTAAATTGATTTGCCTCTGATGTGAACAAAACTTTGATGAAATCTCCAATAATTAGCCTTGAATCACATTTGTAAATGGGACAGGATTTGTACTTGTTCAGAAACATGCAATCCTCTTCTGCCTGGAACAGCTTTTTAATTGCAGCTTTAATGAGCCTTACATGGACTAGACTTCCACGAAAAATAAGACTCATAGGGATTCCATCAATTTGTCTTGTCATCATGCCACGGAATTTTTTCTTCAGAAATACTGCATAACTGTGACTCAAAAAAATTTCAAGCTCTTTCCCCCAYACCTCCCAAAAGAAGTCTGTTGATTTTCCTAGTTAAATCCAGCTAATACAACTATCTCCAATTTAAAAAGGAATTTAAGTTCCTCTTTTTCACTCWTAAGGCAATTTGGTCCTCTGATAAATTTAGTGCCCAAACAATAAACACTGTGTTTTAGTTAGTAAAAAACCTGACTATGCCAGGAATAACTGTTTGGAATAATTTGCTTAAAATAATTTTGTTTGGAAATAAGACAGAGTTATTTAAGAGTTAATATAARTTAACAAACTAAATTGCTTAGCTAATTTTTCCATCATTTGTATTACTTTTGGAAATACCCCTTTCAAAATGMTAAAGCTCACATAGTGGGGGTCAGTCACTTTGCCCAAGTAACAAATGATATATTGAAAGGAAATAGTCTCAAGTTTTAACAGGGAAGCAATTATTTTATTAAGAAAAACTTCTTTACTGAGAGGGTTATCAAGCASTAGAACAGGGTGACCAGGGAGGTGGTTGAGTCACCATCCCTAGAATTATTTAAAAGATGTTTAGATGTGGCACTTGGGGACATRGTTTAATAGTAGGCTTGGTAGTGTTTATAGTTGCACCTCATAATTTAACAGTTCTTTATAAACTAAACGAGTCTATAAATCTATGATTCTATACTATGAGTCAGTCAGTAATTTCATTCTAAAAATACTGATACTCTCTCCCATACAATATTCTGTGTGTATCTGTGTTGGAGGAGATAAAGTTGAGAAGATGAATGGATTATATCTTAATTTCTGAGCACTTAATGTCTAATTATGCAKGTTCTATTGTATATACATGCATATATGGCATATTGTATTTATGGTGTATGTAAATAAACCCACATATGTACAGTTGTATTCTGTATATTCATTCCATTAATAATAATCTTTTCAATGTATAATATTAGCTGGAAAAAGAATTAACCCCAAGCATCTTTTTAACCTCAAAGGAAGAGATAATTATGTTTTATGATTCCACATAACAAATATGCCAGTCGAGGGTTACTTACATTAAAGTTCATCAAAAGGGAATCTGGACTCAAAGGGTCTTCACATTAGAAGAAACTAAACAACATAAGTAAGCAAGACTGWGGCTTGAATACAAAATTTCCAATCTGTAGTTCAGAAAGTATAATGAGCAAGTTTAATGAGTGTGTTTAATGTGCAAGAAGCAGCAATCCCAGGGCAGTTTTTGTCTAAGGGATGATACTTACAGAATTACTATAAATGGCTTTTAAGCTTCATTTTGGGCTGTGATACACCTAATGTATTGCATAACTRCAAAAAAAATATTGCAAATACAGAAACATTATAAAGCTTGTTCCACCTTTTATATCAGGATAAAAGACACAAAACACCACAAAAAGAAAAAAAAAGTCCAGAAAGTGTTGGTTTTTTTTWAAATTTGTAATCTTACCATACCAGAATGTACAACTTTTGTTGGACATTTATTGTGAGTTGCATTGGCATGAAAAAGAGGCCCTGGTAAACAGGAATATTAACTCAAAGGAGTAGCACTTTTGAAACAAGATCAACATGTACAGAAATATAAAGATCAGCTTTTCAAACAGGGACTGCATCTGTTAGATATTTATAATTGTAAAATATATTTTTTCCACTTCTAATTATTTGTCTATTTAAACAACTTTAAAGCAAATATACTCTTGCATTGCTGGCTTCCAGTGTCTAATGATATAAAATGTGTCTGCTAACACTTTTCTTTCTCAACAAACCATAGATAACTTTGCTTTTTTTGCTTTTTCTGGACTATCACTATCAATTATTACTTTGACAGCAATGTCTAGTAGCCTCAAAGAATACTGTGTACTTTTTGTTCAAGGCACAAATACACGACACCACATAGCTAATAACAGTCCAGAATAATCCAAATAAGAATGACAGGAGTCAAGCAGATGCAAACAAGGYCTAAAGGCATCAATCAATCAATGTAAATAAGAAATCTAGCATTGATTTTTTTTTTTTTAATAGGAGTTTGTAGTCATGGTTCTGCGACCATGTGATTCTTGGAATCCTGCAAAAATGAGGTATTCCAAAGCCTGGTAAACTTCTTGGAACAAACAGGTTTCTGTGTCTATTTAAAAAAAAAAAAAAAAACACAAAAAAACCAAAAAAACCCACTAACTTAAAAAAACCCCCAGGTTTTGGGTTTTTTAAGCTGTACGGTCAACTTCCTAAAGATGACTGGCAAAAGAAAAGTTCTTAGTATGGATGGAGTGTTGCCTACATACATCCACTKGCCTGTTCTGACATTGGCAAAACGTGCTGAGGTTCTGGTTCACTGGATCTCAGCTGAACACAAATACGTGTGGGAATCTAAGGACACTCTGAAGTCCAGAGGAACAATAGATTGTGTTCACTCAAGGTTAGAGAGAAATAAAACAACTTTGCAAAGATCATTAATTTGTCCAGAAGTCTGAAAATAGTGACCTCAGAAGTTCTATCCAGTCRGATGATATGTAAGCCAAAATATACAACAAGCAAGATCACCGTCATGAAGACAAGAAGAGGCACTAAATATCTCCTGCAAGAGAGGAAACAATATTATAGAGGAAGAAATCAGGAGAGACATTGTGGTGCAGTTCATCTGAACAACACACTGACCAGATGGAAGGTTTTCTTCACAGGTATGTTAGAGAAGACATTGATTAGGATATTCTCCAGTCCATTTTCAGATGGACAAACCCATCTGCTACCACGAGGCATCCAGACTGCCTCTTGCCTGTGTAGATGATGTTTTTGCACAGTATATGTTACTAAATAGGCCTCATCCCTGGCAGTGATCAAGGCCAGGCTGGAGGGAGCTCTGAGCAGCGTGGTTTAATGCAAGGTGTCCTTGCCCATGGCAGGGAGATGGAGTGAGATGATCCAACCCTTTAAGGTCCCTTCCAACCCAGGTTAAACTGTGATGATTCTGTGAGTATATGGCACTACTGAATGCAAATGTATATGTCAACTAGCTGAATAAAATTATCTATGGTGAACATCAAGGTTTCTGTGCTGTCAAGAATTATCTTTSTTGTCAGTGTAGTCCTGCCATCAGATCATTAAAATGGATTTCACTAGAAGAGAATAAACTACTAGAGGAGWGGTTTTGACTCATCAGTTATTGCCAATATTTGTGGAACAATTTTCTTGTGTAAGCTGCTTGGTCTGCAAAAAGTAGCTGCTTTCAAATGGTGAAAATTTCTGTTATGATACAACATAATATGAATATGAAGAACATAAAAGCAAATATTTAATATAGTRGGCAATAAGCGATCAAACAACTCTTCTGTGCTTCTCAGGAAGACAAACAGTGAAAACAGCTCTCAGGATCCACATCCATTTGGCCTCTCAAGAAAAATGCACCAAGCAACCTACCCCAGCTCACAGGCTAGATGTTCTTGAAGTTTTAAGGTAAATGGAGTTTTTGAGCTGCTCATCCCCACTCCCTAATCTGGCATGCTGAGGTCTGATACAGACTGCATGGCACCACTGCCCCAGAGGTACAGGCTCTGGGGTCTTATGACTTTTACCARATCTAAGGCTTGTCAGCGCTCCTTACCCTGTCCCTGTGTCCTCTCCCTGTCCCAAATATGATGGAGAAGAGTGTAGTTACCAATGGTTACACAGAGTCTGTTGGTCCTTTTCCAGTCAATAACAAATGTATCTGCTTGGAGTTGGGTTGATCTAGATAGCTCATGTATCTGGGTCATGAAGTGGGATAGCTCTCACCCCTTCTCACTCAACATTTACAATGGACTGTGTAGAGCAGCGCCACACAGTCCAATGTAAACACTGGCCATGCTGCAGCATTATAGAAACCACTCTATGTCTTCRACAGTGTACCAAAGCAAAGTTTCTGTAAGTATTTATTTCTGTTTCCATGCCATTGACATGTTTGTTTTCAAAGGAGACCTCCAAACTACTGAAACAATGGCACACCAGGAACATAACAGAATAATATGCCCAGTATAATCAGGGGGGAAAAAAAAAAGAAAAAAAAAAAAGAATGCTGTATTTGGCAAATTTATAATACTCAGGATTCATGAGCAGAACCCAGCATTGCAAAACTTGATTGCAGAATCTGTTAATATATCTGTTTTTGTAAGTTAAATGCAAAATTAGCTTGTAGTAACTTGACAAGCCTCAAACATTACAAAAGAGCTTGAAGGCATGCAAACTACTTTGTGTTGAGTAGCAACAGCACAGTGATATATTCAGCTGCATTCTATTTTAATCACCTTCTTTGTTGTATTGGGTTCTCACAGACAGGTTTTGGTAGCTGGGGGCTACAGGGGTGGCTTCGGTGAGGAGGTGCCAGAACCTTCCCCCACATGTGACAAAGCCAGGTCCAGCCAGCTTCAGGACAGAGGTGTTACTGCCTCAGTGAAGGTAGTAACACCTCTGAGAAAACATATTTAAGAAGGAGAAAACAAAAAAACATACTGCACAGAAGTAATTGCAGTCAGAAGAGAGAGAAATGAGAACCTGTGAGAGGAACAGCCCTGCAGACACCAAGATTAGTGGAGAAGGATGGCCAGGTGTTGCTCCGGAGCTGAGATTCCCCTGCAGCTCATGGTGAAGCCCRTGGGGATGCAGAGATCCCCTGCAGCCCGTGGAAGAGGCACAAATCAGAGCAGATGGCTGCTGAGAGAAGGCTTTGACCCTGTGGGAAGCCCATTCTGGAACAGGCTCCTGGCRGTGGCTTGTGGACCCATGGAGAGAGAGCCCACCTTGGAGCAGGTTTCATGGTAGGATGTGTGACRCTGCAGGGGATCTGTGCTGGAGCAGCCCATTCCTGAAGGACTGAGCCTGTGGGGGTGACCCACRCTGGAGCAGTTTGTGATGAGCTGTAGCCCATGGGATGGATTCACACTGGAGAAGTTTCCAGAGGATTCTCCCATGGAAGAAACCCCCATAATGGAAGGACTCTCCTCCCTTAGGGGGAAGCAGTGGCAAAAACATTCTGTGGTGAACTGACCATAACCACACTTCATCTCCCTCTGCTGCTGGTGGGCAGGAGGTAGCACTTGGGAAGGAGGGAGAGGTAGTGGAGGAAGGAGGTTTTAAGATTTATTTTAATTCTCATTATCCTGTTCTGATTTTGGTTGGTAATAAAGTCTATGGTGATTGATGAGTGACCTCTCCCTATCCTCATCTCAACTCATGACCCTTTTGWTACATTTTCTCTCCACTCTGCAGTTGGGGAGAGGAGGGATAGAGTGACATTGGTGAGAACCTGACATCCAGCCACGGCCAAGCCACATTTGTCTATTCTCTTATTTTTTAAAAATTCCTATTCATTTTAATAACAATTCTAAATTTTAAAAAGAAAAAAATAGTAGTTCCTGCTCTTTGTAGATGTTATATCTTTATTTTTCAGTGCAGAAAGAATTATGATATACTTAGTTTCCTGAGGTTATCAAAAAACTTGCAAAGTTTACTTTTAATTCTACTTGAGAGAATTATAAGACAATTCATWCTTGTAATAAAAATGTTATTACCTAAGTTTTGAATTTATGTGTACATATCTATATAGATACATATGATACAACACTGCAAAAAGACTGGAATATAAAGCTCTGGAATAGATGTCACTTGGCTTTCAACAAATTACTTTCCAAGTATTTGTGCATAGTGCATTAAGTGCTGTACTTCAGCACTTAGAAGAAAATTGGTTGTTAATATACAGGATCCATTAGTAYTGAAATTGTCAGCAAAAAGTAATAGCTGTGCATGTTCAAGGTTATAAAAAATATGTTTAGCTATGGAAAAATGCAGTTATCAGTATTCATTTGAAATAATTACTACTAACCAATATGATGCTTCATTAATAAAATGTGCAATTGACCTGGTTAAAATACACTATCAGGGAATKGCATGCAACTTTCAGTGACTCAACAAAATTACTTTTTGGCCATATTCTAATTAAATAATTATTTTTCAAAAGATAGGTTACAATATTTTAAAGTCCTCTCTAATAAAGTGGATGTACATTGCAGATCATCCCATATCAGTGAGAGTTTTTGTATTAAAGAACATTTCAGAATTCCCTCTCCAGTGATTTTCCTTGTAAGTTAATCTTCTTTGGTGGTATGCCAAAAGACATGTCATATAATCCTTTGAAAATTATGTTTTCCATCTCTTCTCCACAGATAGTAGTTTTTTCATTCTTCTGCCTGCTCAGTTGCTTTCTTTTCTACTGTAGAAACATTTGAAGGGAATGGACAAATTCTTTGTCCTTCCTGAAACTAGGTGGTGTTGCCTAATAAACTGAGATGTGGAGATGGACAGAAGTCAGTTTTGCATCTCCTGCCTATTTGCCATCTGGGRATTGCTGAGCAGTTTTGAATAATGCTACAAGAATACACATATACATATCCAATATGCAATAAAGAAGATGAATAACAGAAGTTACTAACAGTACTTAAGTTGTTTCTTTTTCACAGTTCAAAACCAATTCTGCTTCTAAAAAGAGCTATGTGTGCTCTCAAATAACAGAATTTTGTAGGCAGTTAAATAATAATGCTTTAAAGGCAGCTAGAATGATTTGACACTTTCTATTAGAAACTGTTGTTTTCAGATAATTGCAACTAAACAAAATATAAAGCACTTCAGCTGATGTTTTCCATTTCAGATGTCTGGAATGGATTTCAAAAAAAAAGAATCAATGTATTAATTCCTTTCAAAACAGGATTAGGAAAAAAAACCCAATGCTTTTCTTATATATCAGTCAATAAATAGATCTTATGTATTTGATTGAAAATGTTGAATCTTTGTTAATGATATTTGAAMGTTGTGAGAAACCTTGTTGGGAGCTAGTGAGAACTCAGTACATATCCCAGTCTGTGCTGGAGGGACACAGGCTCCCCATCTTCAGGGATTATCCTTGTTTTCCCATCTCAGTGGAATGGAATGAATGGGATTCTAATGAATTTGGTCATTTGTAGCTTAAAAGTCCAGCAAAAAATAAAGCATTTGAGAGCGTAATTGAAGTATGAGTCATTATGGATATGCTCAGGGTGATGAATTCCTGTATTTACCAAGCTCCAGGGAGGGGATTCTGCCCCTCTGCCCCTCTGCTGAGACCCCACCTGCAGGGCTGCATCCAGCTCTGGGCTCCCAGCACAGCAAAGACAGGGACCTGCTGGAGCCAGGCCAGAGGAGGCACCACGGGGATCAGAGGGATGGAGCAGCTCTGCTGGGAGGAAAGGCTGAGAGAACTGGGATTGTTCAGCCTAGAGAACAAGATTTTGGGGYGGCTTTGCGATGACTTAAAGAAGACTTTGGGGTGACTTAATTGTGGCCTTCCATTAAGGAATCAACAAGGGAAATGAAGAGAACRTATTTATAAAGGCCTGGAGTGACAGAATAAGGTTGAGTGGTCTTCAAACTTCAAACTTCAAACAAAGAGAGGAGGTTTAGATTGGATATTAGGAAAAAAWTCTTTGCTGTGAGAGTGGTGAGGCCCTGGAACAGATTTCCTAGAGGAGCTGTAACTGCCCCATCCCTGGAAGTGTTCAAAGCCAGGCTGGATGGAGTTCTGAGCAACCTGATCTAGTGGAAGGTGTCCCTGTCCATGACAGTGGAGTTGAAACTGGGGGATCTTTGAGGTTCCTTTCGACTCAGGCCATTCTAGGATTCTTGGAGAATTTTTTTAAGTTGTACTTTTTTGTCACCCAAACCTGTAGTAATGAAGACATATATGTTTCTTTAAGGAGCATATTCTAGCACAGACACTTTCCCTACAAGAAAGAATGAACCTTGGATATTAAGATTTATCAGTCCATTGCTATAGAAAATGCAGTTTGAATGTGTACTGAAAAATATTTCGGAACTCTCAAATAAGTTTTATTCACAAATTAGACTTTGAACACTTTATTTCATAAGAAAATCTCTAGCCACYTCATTTTGGAAGTTTGTTGTCTTGTAGTATTACATTTATATATTTTCATGCCCTGAAAATGTGTCAATTCATTGCACATAGCTTCCTGCGCTCTGACTGCCAGTGTTGCAGTGCCTGAATTACAGGAACATGCAAAAGAGAGGAAGTAAACTTCATTTCCTACCACAGTGTGAACATATCTTGAACTCAGGAAATGGCAGCTCCAGTACAGTGCTTTATGTGAATGAGTAACTGATTTGCCCTGTTTGAAACCTTACAGAAAAAAAAAACAACCAAAAAAAGCAACAGAAAAGAGTTTATATGTTCTAACTCTTGTTACTAAGCATGGAAAAACATTATTGAATTAAACACTTCTTACAGTTAATATAGCAATAATTCTTTACATGTGTTAAGCACGTGTAAAGATGCTCTTAAGTGGGTGCAAATGTCGCTTTTCATTAGGTAAAAAATGCCTTTTTTCCAAACACTTCATACAGAAGTACAGYCTAATAAATTTTGCTTCCCCACTGCAATCACAAGCATCACAAGCATGTGCCATTAACRTATTTTTTGTTAATTATTTCAGGTCCTTTTAGCTAGGACCACATCTCTGAATCTCAGAAATGCTTTGTATCCCTTTAAACAAAACTTTTCAGTGTCCTAATATGAGGGTTTTTTCTATAATGTTTCAAATGTTCATAAGAATTCAGTCATGAATCTTCTGTTGAAGTGCGTGTTTTCTACAGTACTTCTAAAATAGATGACTGTCCTAGTTTAGCACTGTAGAACAGAATATGATTGTCTCTTTTTTTTTAATAGAATATAGTATAAAGAACATTTATCTGAGGAAACAAAACATTTTGTAAGTACTCCTTGAGGGAAAGTATTGTACTTAAATGGCCATTTTATTTTCACCATACAATAATATTAATAATGATCAATAAATCATCTAAAGCTTCCTCTCTGAACCAAAAACTGTTCTTTTAAAGGCATTAAATACTACTATTATGGTACCTAGTTTTCAGATTGAATTTCTGCAGTAATCAGTATTTTCTGCCTTGCTTGTCACATTTTTTTCTTTATTGGTGTATTAACTTCCAAAGTACAAAATTGTCATTTTGCTGAACTGTCTCCAAACAGCAGAATGTCATCAGTAGTCCAAAAATCTTTTTACAATTCTGAAAAGGTACACAATACTTTTTGTGCAATCTAATTTAAACGTGAATGCATTTTTGTAGGGAACAGTGCTAAAGATTGACTGAAACAAAACTGTGAAAAAAATTATTTATGATCTGTGGTGGGCTGAATCTGGCTGGATGCCAGGTGCCCACCAAAGCCACTCTCYTCCTCAGATGGGCAGGGAAAAGTATATATAACACTCATGGATCAAGACTGGGGCAGGAAGAGATCACTCACCAGTTACCATCACAGACAAAACAGATTTGACTGAGAAATTWGTTTATTACAAATCAAATCAGGGTAGAGTAACGAGAGATAAAACCAAATCTTGAAAATATTTTTTCCCCATCCTTCCCATCTTCCTGGGCTCAATTTCACTGCTGATTTTCTCTACATCCTTCCTGTCAGTGGCACAGTGAGGAAGGACATGGGAAAAATTCCTGGTATCTTCTCACAGGAGCTACCTCTGTAGCCACTCTGCTACAGTCATAKTTTTTAGAAAAATCCTTTTGTTCAGGATTTTGCYCCTGGGAAGCYGAGAAGCCTCAGAGAAAAAGGAAAASRATRTTATTTTATTGTTTCTCCTCTRTTTTACTCATGTAAAATGTGTTTGGAGATYGTTTATCTCAAAGGTGATTACTCCATTAGTTTCTGGCGTGAGTATTTTCACTCATTAGCCAATCAGTGYCAAGCTGTATCRGGACYCTGCAGAGTCACGACTTTTCATTATTATTTTTTTAAGTTTCCGTAAGTTTCTTTTTTGTATTTTTTCATATAGTTTAATATAGTATTCTTTAATATAATATAGTATCATAAAATAATAAATTAGCCTTCCAAGAACATGGAGTCAAATTCATCATTCCTTCCTKCCGCSGGGCACCCCGGAAATACAAGACCACTCCACTACCAAAACCTGGCCATGCAAAYCCAGAGCACGACCATAACTCAGATTCAGTGTTCTAAATAGGCCRCTATGAGTGGTCATTAAAGAACCCTCCTCACATAATATAATATCATACCTGAATATTTAAATATAATACCTGGATATTTAAATTGCCATATATGACCTAGTGTCAGCATGTGGTTTTTATTGATGTTAGTAGAAAATKTAGTCATTATTCTAAGAATCTAAACAAATACAAGCATCTATCTGGCATTTAGACAGTATAGAATTATTAAACATMTTTGGATTTGGTGAGATAGAGTCTACTACAGTAAACTTAGGRAATTCTGTCATAGGTAACACATTGCACATGAAAATTTCAAGTATAGTCAGATWTCTTTTCCCTTCAGTTTTCTCTTCTTTTGCTTCCAAAATACAAATATAACTTTTTGGTTTTACAGAGCTGTTCAGTGGAAAAAGAATTATTTATAACAGGATAATTTTCAATATTTATGGTYTCTTATGGAAGTTTCTATTTGACACACTGTTTTTTTCTTTCAATTTCTACTTTTAGTGTAATTGGTCTCTCACTACATTAGAACTTAGCATTCTCTGAGTTTCAGTACAAGTTCCATGAAATTTCTTTGTAACAAAAAAAAATCTGTATCTATATAACTGAATTCTCCAAATTATTTTAATGRGTTTCAGACCATTTCTGGCATTTAGAAGTAAAAAAATAAATTGAAAGGAAGCAGTGCCAAACATATGCAAAGTATTACCCTAAGTAAAGAGTAACTGCACAGTATCTTTCAGACACTGTTGGATAATTGCACACAGCTACTAAAAATCATATATGTGAAATATAATGACTTAACAAAACAAAGGAAAAAAAAGGAGAAGAAACTCTAGTGCAGGGGTGGGTTTAGATGTTTTTTCCACTGAAAAGAAAAGAAGAGATTTTGGCTGTAATTGCTAACTTCTGATAATATTGTATCATTATAAGTCAAAAMTGTTAATTCAAGCAAAATCATTTATTCAATCATCCATTCTCTGCATGAACAGACTGACCTTCTGTTCCAYGTAGACGCTTTAGTTCTCGTAGTGTTTTCAAATGATGTTTCCTCTAGCTATAAAAGAAGTACCACTRCACTGAGATGTTACTAAGCTCCTTTATAAAGTCCATTCAGCACATCTCATTAATAGTGAACATTTGCTGAATAATGACCATTCATTTTTTATGCACAAAATATAATCAGTTGTGTTCATGATGAAGCCAGTGTTGAAAGTTCAACTCTCTAATGTCCAAGAAGGAAGACAAACATCTATTAAAAACCATAAATTAAACTYGYTGATACCAAAACTTAAGTGAAAAAAAAATCCCTAGTGGATGCATCTGGTTATGATGGCRGCATCCAGCTCCAATTTGCTTCACAATATCACAGKAGCCAARGGCTAATTAGAGCCATGTGCACRCCTAACCCCARTGCTGGTGAAGGTCTGACTCAAGTSATGTTTGGGAGRCACTGACAGCTRTAGYCAGGATGCAGGCATGACCATGAGCCCATTTCTTCACTCCATAAACAGTGGAGAGCCCAGGGCACACTCAGCTATCCTGCATGGGATATGCAAMAGGATCTACCCCRGAGCAGGGACACCTCGAARGGTTCCTGCTTAAAGGTTGTTRGAAGTTTAGAGATTCCTTATCTAATCAGACACACAGTAAGCATGTAAMGGCATGATSAGCTTTGAAATCTTAGACAAGTGGTGCAAAATACAGTCATTCAGGCATAAAATATTTACCAAGTCCAGGATTAAGTCCAGATCCTGCTACACTGAAACTCCCTTCTGAGGSGTTTAGCTCATCACTCACCCGAAGTGTCTCCTTGACGGTTTTGTCTGACCCTGTTCTGTTAGCAGTGAGTAATCAAGAGTACTTTGCTATCATATCTTGTTAAGCCACCATCAGATTTAGCACCAAAAGTCATTGAATCACTGTTTTTTTTAATAAACATGCTGCTATCTGTCTGTTACAGGTGAAGTGCAGCACTCCGTCCACAACACTAATATGCCTTAGAAAAGCAGATGTAAAGCTCTAAAGTTCTGCAGATAACATTGATTAAAAAAAAAAACACAACCAAAACACCAAAAATAAAAGAGAAATTAAGCTGTTGAAAGGAAGTATTCTGTGATTGGCAGGGGGAAGATAAATGTACCTCCCCAAAACCAAAGAGAATATTTCTATGTTGTCTGCTAAATGAGGTCTTGCCCTTCACTTATGTGTTATTATGTCTTATCAGGGTGAAGTCATGGAAAACTTTTAACCAAAGTTGTTTAGCACCGTGTGGCTTACTAACTAACAATAAAATCTTAATGGAAAATATTGAAAATTCCAATTCCTCCTCAAAAAAATTGAATTGATGCTTTAAAGTATGTTTACTTTTTCATGGAAGGGAAAAATATTTTTTGACAATAAAAAATATGCTTCAGTTGTGGCAATGAGAGCAAATAGTTAAGACAGAAGTGTTTTCAAAGACAGAATCCCCTATTCAATAGGAACTGGATAAATAAGGTGTAGAAACAGCATTATATGTATATATATAAGTGTATATGTATATATGTGTATATGTATATATGAATATATATATATATATATCCCACTGATTAAAAGACCAGAACTTCTCAAAATTGAGTTTTGTTCAAGATTCTCAAATCACCCTCTGTGCTTAAATTAAGTCAAGCAAATTTTAAGCACAGAGGGTGATTTGAGAATCTTGAACGAAACTCAATTTTGAGAAGTTCTGGTCAAGCAAAGTTAAGTCAAGCAAATTTACAGTTCAAAACACACTGTTTAAAATGTTCTGCTGACCTGAACACATACTCTGTGATGCTTCCTATGTAAATACTGTACACAGAGGGATTATACATAACAAGGAATATACCTTTCACCTCTCTGAGGAGCAGTCAATGAGAATCAAAGGATTTATTTTTTTTTTAACAAGATCATGGATATGCATTATGTTGCAGTGCTTTAAGTGCAGAGTGCTTTTATGTTGGTGAAAGTAAATGTACACAGTGTTGCATGTGGATGTGATTAATATGAACWTTTAGTGCACCCAGAGTTGTTTGTTTTGCTCATGAAGTAGATAGTGTACTTAGCCTCATGCCAGAGCTCTCAGAAAATGTGCTACAATAATTTAGGCAGCCTGATGTCTTTAGTACTTCTTTGCATAGACAAAGATACATAAAACTCATAGATAGACGGGATAATGAGTAGCTTAAAAGATAGGGAGATAATACTTTAATTATACAATAATGAGCCATAATTATGGCAAAAAAGGACAAAGAAGGATATATACCCCACAGAGGGAAAAAAAAAAAAAAGGAAAACCAACTGGTTAAAATACAGTTGAAATAATTTTTGGAAACTTGAATGCTGGGACACCTCCCAGGTTATGCCTAGGACTAGTCCATGAGTAGAATGAGACGTCTGTCAACAGAAAAAAAGTTTMTTGGTGCCAAATCTGGTCTGTTCAACTCCCTGCCAAGCAGGCTACACATAAACCTTGCTGTTAGATGGTCTCATCAAATGGACAGCCCTGGGATGATGCTATGAGGGTGGCACAAGAAATGTGGAAGTTTAGACTAGTTATGGGTTGTTGAGTCTCCAGAAGGTCAGGAACTAATAAAATCAATTTAGATGTTCTCCAAAGCAATAAATCATAACACTGGTATGAAAGGTACTCCTAGCAATCTATTGTGTTTACTCACAATCYCTGTAAAATAAATTTCCTCCTTATCTAACTAATTTAGCCACAAGTCACTGTAGATGTCATGTACAGATATCYTTATTGTTATTTACTTGAGAAATCCCCCAAATTAAGGCCAAATAAAAAATGGGATAAGATGCTCTGATAATGTAATTGGACATTTCTTGTTTGACTTCAGTGTAGTAATCACAGTTTAAAACAAATTAAGATCTGTCTAGAGTGTTACATGTGGAGCCACTGGGATAAGTATAACACAAACTGTTCTCTTTTTTTTTCCCCCCTTTGCCTTTGGCCCGCACAGCTAAGCACCCATTAAAAGTGAATCACTTCACTGAGCAGCACCATATGATTAGTAAACAAATGCCTGAGGCCAGAAAGTACTTTTCCACTTCCATCAGCTTCCAAGTCTCTTTGCCTTTGACTTGAATGCTAAGCAAATGGAAAGTGTCACAAAGCCACCATGTCTAAATTCTCTTGACCTTTTCCTCATATCTGTACAATGACRTAGAAGAGAGCTTCAAACTCAAATAAATAGATAAACTGATTGTAAAAAAAAAAAGTGAAGTGTTCAGATTTTGGAGATGTTTTTGGCCTATCCTAACCTCTTTAGAAATTTTGAGTTGCAGATAAGAAATGTTTTACTTTCTTTTAATAAGTTCATCTGTGTCAGCTTTCACAATTCATATTCAAAATTGCTTCTTATGATATTGGGTTTTTTTCCAGAGATTTAGAATCATTGAATCATAAAGGTTGGAAAAGATCTCCAGAAGACTATCAATTCCAACTGCTACTCAGCATTACCATGTTCACCATGCACATGGAAGTTCATTGTCTAGTTTTTCAGCAAAGCAGCTCCAACAAATACACACATGTATTTGGAACATCCTGTAACAYAAATGCTCTGAGATTCTCGTCAGCTTTTATTCTTCTGTGAGAATGAAAATCAGTAACAAGTGAATGATCAGTACTGGGGTTTTGGCTATGTATGGGCTTTTTGTGGGTTCTTTTTTTTACTTTTTCTGTAGCCAGACTATCAGAGGTGGCTTTGAAGCTGTATACACCACAGCTCTATATGAAATGTTGTAGGGGAAGCATGGCACTCACATTGGATACAGAAAATGGAGGGCTTGTAATGGTTTCAGCCACCTAAATCCAGAGACTTCCATTTGTGAGTTTTCCCTGGGCAGTGATTTCTGTTCCAGGGCAAGACTGGTTTTAAACCACTTCCATTCTTCTCAAAGGTTCCTTGTTGTCTAGGCACTGCACATCCCACTGCACCAGCACAACAGAGCTGTTTGTATAGCTGGGCTATGAATCTGATTAGAGAAAAATGGCAGCTTTATAAGAAAGAAAGGAATAACAACAAAAAAGTCTTTTCATTTTCTCCAGATCATTTCTCAGATGCCATTGGCAGTGTGTGACAGATTGTGTGAAGAAAGAGCAAGATGAAGGGGTAGGAATGAGCAGCAAAGCTGCTATGAAGGTAATGTTCCAAAACTAGTGTTTTTGCACAGCATTTCATATTATTAAATGTGCCTTCAGTTTCCAGCCTTAAGGTTTCTAAGGAGTCTTAGTTAAATGTGTAACCACATATATCTGACCTACAAAGGCTGAGGTATCCATCATAAATCTTTCAGCTAAAKTATCCAATAATCACACAATCATAGAATTGTTTAGGTTGGAAATGASCTCCAAGATCACCAAGTCCAACTGATCACCAATTTGTCAAACAGACCASAGCAYTGAGTGCCATGTGRAGTACTTTTTTGAAGAATTCTGGGGATGATGACTCCACCACCTCCCTGGGCAGTCCATTCCAATGTCTGACACTTCTTTCCATGAAAAAATTATTCCTGAAATAATATTGATGTTTTCATGCCTTTTCATGCCTTCTCTTTGTAAGCAGTGCAATGGAACGACTATTACAAAAAAGGATGATCCCAAAATATAGTGTAAATTGGTGTTCTCACTTAGTTTCCACTTTGTTATCAGGAAAAAACAACCACCTGAATGAACTTGTAGCAAGAATAATGAAATATTATCTTCTGAAGTACACTTCAGTATATGCTATTTAAGTTATAAATATAAATAATGCAAAAGATGAAAGAGCAAAGAGTTTTTTAATCTCTTGTGCACATTTGGCTGTCACCCAAAGACAAACTAACCTAATAATAGAGAGTGAGYTGTAATTCTGAAGCATGCCTTGATGGCATAATTATAAGGGAGGATAAATAATTAGCCATCAAGGAAAGGAAAAATGAACTTTGCTTTATTTTGTAACCTGAAATACATGCTTGTATCAGCTATGGACAATACTTGCATTTGTCCTGATTACTTATTAGTGCTGCACCTTTTTCTTCATTAGGTTTGCTTTTTCTTTTTTTACAAAATACGCGGTGAAGTCCAAAATTAAAACCAGTGACCACAGAAAAAAAAGCAGATTTGTTTTATGAGTGAAGAGACTATCCCTTTTAAGAATTAAAACACAAACACTAGATATAAAGCAGCATGAGAAATGTGACAGAATTAGAACTCTCAAGAAATTTCATTCTGTGCACAAGGCACAGAGGTGTACTTTCTGGGAAAGACTCATATATGCAAGTACATAAGTATATGCATGAGCAGATCTCCATTTGTTGCTGAGTGCCATTGAGAARCTTAGTTTACTATCTTTAAATGTGTATCTCCGTGTCAGAGACTCGGAAATTTAAAAGGCAGGAGGAGAAGTTGGAATGAATTAATTTCATGACAAGGTAAAGATTTAAATAGGATAGCACAGAAGTTCTTGATTTGAATAAAGACATGAATTCAGGCGAAGGAAAAGTCAGGGTAAAAGTTAAAGATATATGAACACCTGAAATACCCTTTAGTAACATGTATAGAATTAATCTAATGAATTTTCTGGAGTGTGTTAACTGGGAAGACCCCATAACAAACCAGCTAACTTTAAACTGATTCATTKAGAAAGATAATGATTGAGTGGAAATTTAACTTATTCAAAGCACTGAAAACTGGTTATAGTGTGGGTAGGAGTGTGGTACAGGGCAAAGCTGATTACTGATGAAAATATGAAGATATGGCAAGAAGTAGTCTTGGTAAGAACATCTTTTCTGGGAAATGTTGCAGTAAAGCCAATTTTAAAGGATAAATTTCAGACCTCATTTCTAAGAAGGCTGGGGACAAATCAGCTAACTCAAAGGTTATAATCCAATAAAGAGGGGATTTTCTCCCTCTTTCTACCATGGCAAAGCACAAATACAGTGAGAAAACTCAAGTCCTTCACAAAGCTCATGGTACATAAATTAGTAAAAATGGTATAGCTAAGGCACCATTATCTCAAGAGAGAGAAATATATTTAGTCAATGAATTCTTAAGACCCATCACAATTCCATTTCAAATAATTTTATAAAAGCTAKAATCTATTTTGTTAAAAATTTACTCCTCTTAGCCAGAGGTTGACAGGATCTCTTGTAACCATCTCCTAACAAACCAGCATTAAGACCAAAATGGCTCTTATAGTTCATTAGAACAGTCTCTTTTGCTCAAAATTTCTTCTATTTCACAGAATAGCAGAAAGGGGGTTGTAGCTTTTTTAAAGGATACCATGTTTTATTCTAGAAATCAAGCCTTAAGGCTGGCACAGTTTTAATGGGTCAGTTTGTTAAATGTTACAAAGTCTGGAATATTAAGTCTGTCAAGAGACAAAAGTTCTTTTTTTCTAGTCTTTCATGATTCTAGTTACTTTAGCAGAAATTTTATATTTCCCAATTCCTCCATCTAAAGAGGAAACACTCTGGATTCTTTCTTTTTCCCAAATATTTTCTTCTAATAAGTAATGTTACAGAGGAGACACTTTCAGKTTTTGTAGACTATCAATTAGGATGAGTCCTGAAAATTGAATTGGAATCATTAGTATTATTACATACTAGGTGYTTTTACAACAGAGAATTAGCAGTTTTGCATTTTCTTGCACAGGTTTTCTCCTTTCATAGATTTTCTTTTTCCATTTGCATCATATCATACTACTAACAAAGCACTTAAATTTCCACTGGTGACCAAATATGTACAACTGCTTGTACAAATATGTATATGCTTGTGGTTCAATTTCATTTTTTTTTCTTTATTTGGATTAATATCACATTTATTTTTTATTACTGGAATGCAGAATTATGTTTCATTAGGTTCAAAGAAACATCAAGACAGGTGTCTAAGCAAAATATTTCCTAATTTATATTTCAAGCATAATTAATAATTTATTTCTTAAAATGATAAACTCTTGTTTATATGAGAAGTCACGTGTCATCCCATATGCATTTTGAATTAGTTATTTATATCATTAGAGAGCTGCTGTTTTAGACCAGTTTGGGATCAGACCTTAGRAGTATTCACTAAAATGCAGAATTCTTAGACAACCATCAAGAACTTGGCACTCACCAGAATGATTAGCTGAATGATCACTGTGTCTTGTGAGTGTCAACAATGCGCTGCTTGTGCTTGTGCTCTGCTGTGTCCAATATTTCAGTTTAAATGCGTGAATTCAACATGAATGTTTATTACACAAGTGATACTGGTCTAATGTTCAACTAGCAGGAGGCATTCACATTATAGAAAGGCATTAGGGATATAAATCTAGGCTGGGGTTTTTTGCATTGCCTTGTACTGTGCACTGCCTTATACCTGCAAGAGAAACCATCTTCTGTCTTTTAGTTGTCCCGTGAGCAAAGTCTTCTACATTAAACCAGAAAATACTACATTTTACTTCCCACTAGAATCCACTAATTGGCCTAGGGTAGGAAGGAACAACACTATTCTCTCACTAGCCATTTTCACTTTTGTTCTCAGTGACAATTTGAAAGGTAAAACCAGCGCTTCTCCTTCCCTCACAGAAAATCTGCTCAGAAGATCAGGATACCCTACTCCAAGCAGAGAGCTGAATTCCAGCTGTCTACATGGACCTACCTGGGGAATTCTACATTTAATTTCCCTCTTACCTTGAGAATTAAAAGACCAGGCAAGTTCTGGGTAATTACAGATAGCAATACATGTAAAATCTGTAAGGCAAAGAAAGTAACAGCAGGATATATTTAAATCAMTATAATTGGTGAGATTGTAGAGGTTAGTGTTCTTATGGTATAGATTTCTGGAATACTGTAATTTTCACTGAAAGAATGCTATTTTGTGCAGAGAGAGAGACTGAATCAAAGAAACAAAAAAAATATACATTGGACAAAAAACAAATACATTACTTTACACTGAAGATCTATATATCAAAGAAGATTTATATTTGTGTGTTTGGTGACTATGCTAGAGGTATATAGTTTTATTTTTAGCAATTATTATGATTATGTTTGTGTGTTACACATAAGACAATAAATTCCTTTCTTGCCCATAAGGTCCCCCTTACAGATATGGTTCTTTGTAATACGTCTGAAAAATATCCAGCATCTGATAATATACATGGGAATTACAGCATTATCTTGAAGGCTTGTTCCAACTCCTTTCACAGATTACATTTCCACTGAAGGTAAATTCAGCTCTGTGAGACTAATCAATACTATGAAGATTTATGGTATGACTGGATCATAACTGAGAACAACTTAATGCTGTGTATTCAGAATATACATATCACTTAGGATAACAAAAGCTAAAGCTTCTCACACTTCAGTAAAAGATAAACATATTTTTTAAAAAGTAGCACCAAATATAATACCAATATTCATTTCAGTGTCATAAGAAGGATTATTAAATTCATTTACTAGTGTTTATTGATCTATTCTGCTGACAAATTAGTTTTTGAAAATTCTAGGAAGCACATAAGAATAAAATGCTTCAACTAATCTGTTTTCTTAGACCATGTGATGAACCCATTATGAATTCCTTGGCATTTTTTCTTTGTATTAAATTACTTTAATTCTCATTTTGTATGTTGCATGGGCAATTCTCATTTTATGCTTAACATAGCCACAAGTCAGAGAAAGCAAAACTCCATAAACCTGACACATCTTTCTGTACTTTAAGGTTCAAGTTTATGTTAGATGCAGAGAGAGAGAGAACTGAAGCTGTTAGCTTTAATGTGTTCTCCAAATTGGAAAACTGCAAAAATGAAGGGATGAAGGGGTAGCTATGAAATTTATATTACAGTTAAGTATATTCCCCATAACTCCATATAGACCTGAAAGAATTTTTAGAAAGGAGAATAACAAGCACAATGATTGTTTGTAAGTTTTGTGGGTCTGGTTTAATTTTGAGGATGTTTTGTTTGTTTACTCTTTTGGTTGGGTTTTTTCCATTATGGAAAGAGAACTCAGCAAAGACCAGATTGCATAGTGCTGCCTCCTGATATCCTAGATCATCACCTCATGTAGGAACGTTCTGAAATCTGCAGTTTAAAGTAGCTAAGGAGTTGGTGCAACCTCATGTCATTTTTCACCTGCATTCTTCAAAGCACCTAGTGAAGTTACAATGCCACAGTCCCCAAAAGCAAAGATGTATGGCAGGGATATCAACACTGTGCATGTGCTGACAGCATCAGTCATGAAGTGACAGCATGAAAAGTCGAGCCTAAGCTCTTTTCAGAACTGGCAAATGAATCAAGCTGTTTGTCAGGACCAGACAAGGAAAAAAAGGAATGATTTTCGCTGGGAGGGAAAAAAAAGATTGCAAAAAGTCCAAGGTAGATGGCACTTGGTTGAGCAAAATGGATGGCTTTATTTACCAGGAGGTAAGGACAATGACAGATGTAAGGAGGTCCAAAGGTGGGCATAAGTGAGGACTGATGTCCTGAGCCATCTGAAGCAGATTCAGAAGGCTAAAATGACAATATTTTTGTGCAGACCTCAGACTTMTGAACACAAATTTTTCTTCCCTGATCCCTAGAGGACACATATTTTGAAGCAGCTGATGAAGATTACAGGCCTTTGAAACTCAAGGTTCTAAATACTTTACCACATTAACTACCAAAACTATGTCAAAAGTAAGTCAGTCAAAATATGGGCAAGCAAGTTTTCCCAAGCCAGTAAGGAGACAGCTTAAATTCTTGTCCATTTAACAGATTTGTAAGAGTATCTTTTCCAGACCAATCAAGCTGAAGAACATAAGCTGCCTGGCACCCCGTGAGTACTAAGTACCTTTGAATGAAGCACACCATGACCATACCTGCTGAGGCATCAGGTGCAGCAGAAAGGAGAGTGCGGCTTATTATATGTGACCGTCTCTCTACAGMATCTCTGACAGAGAGGGAAAAGAAGACTCCAACTGTGAAGCTGCTGTATAAATTCTCTCATGGATTTCAGCTCTGAATGTGTCAAAAACAAATGTATAAACAAACCCATTATTTGTTGTGCCTCTTGTCTTTTATGAGAGGCAACCCGTTTCCCTTCATTGTGTAGATCCTTCAGTCTGACGCACAAACTATGTCTTCCATACCTTCATTTTACTAGGTGAAAAATGGAAAACTGCTCAGGAAAACAAAGGTCCCTAAAGTATTTCCAAGCATTTTGAATCTACCRTTAACTCCTAGAGGAACAATAGTCTGAAGCATTGTCAAGGCTGGGTGGATGATGTTGGTGATTTGGGAAGTCTTTGTACCTGCTGGCCAGCTCTATTCTTACATGATAGAGACACCACAGCTACGTACAGCTACGTCTCATAAGATAATTTCTTCATCTTTCCTGCTATTCTTTGCAGGTCCTATTACTTAAAAAATTATTAAAATCTATTAAAGAGTTCATTGTTCCTACTGTACAGTACATGAGTTTAAATAAGTGGATTTTTAAGACAGATCCARAATTTTAAATGTATACATTAATTGTCTTTTGAACACATAAGGCAATAAATTTGCAAATYTAATGGTGTACTCTGTATCTTTTGCATTTCACTTAATCTTTGCCATAGTTACTCACAGAAAAATTATTTCCAGAAAAACTGYACTTTCTTGCATTATAAATCTGTGACAACTGAAGCATGAAGTTCCTCATTCTGCATGCTGCTGTCTGAGGGTGGCAATTCATCCATTCCACAGAAGTCACTAAACATCTTATTGAACCTGACACAAAAGCASTTCAATTATTGACAAGTGGCATTAGTGACATAAGCCCCACCATTCTCTGGATATATGTCTCTTATTTCTATGGAAAATTCATGTGTTTATGTAGACATTTTTTTAGGAACATGAACAGTGGGATCAAGGAACCCTCAGCAGGTTTTCTGATGACACCAAGCTGTGTGGTGSGGTCAACATGCTAGAGGGAAGGGAAGGGTCCAGGAGAACCTGGACAGGTTGGGGAAGTGAGTCTGTGTGAACCTCATGAAGTTCAACAAGGCCAAGTGAAAGGTTTTGCACCTGGGYGAGGGCAATCCCAAGCACAAATACAGGCTGGGTAGAAAAATGAATCAGGATCAGCCCTGAGGAGAAATACTTGGGTGTGTTGGCAGGCAAGAAGCTGAACATGAGCTGGTAGTATGTGCTCACAGCCCAGAAAGCCAATCCTGTCCTGGGCTGCAGTTCTCCATAAAGGCAAGAGAGAGAGAGAGACTTTGGGCCGTTCAGACTGGAGAAGAGAAGGCTCTCAGGAGATGTTACAGCCCTTTCCATTACCCAAAGGGGCCATGAAAAACTTGGAGGGTGACTTTTTACAAGGGTAAGGCAGGGGTAAATGGCTTCAAATTTAGAGTACTGGTTTAGCTTGGATATTAGGAAGAAATTTTTCCCTGAGGGTGGTGGGGCACTGGAACGGGTTTCCCAGAGAAGATTTGAATGGCCCATCCCCTGTAGGTGCTCAAGGTCAGTTCTGAGTAACCTGATCAGATGTGTAATGTGTCCCTGTCCATGGAAAGGGGACTGAGTCTACATAAGGTTCCYTCCAATGCAAATAATTMTATGATTATATTGATTTTTTTTGTGTGTCTCCCAGACCATGTTTGCTGCAGAAAGTGATTTCTTCTGTGTCTCAGAGCTTGAATTTTTACATTTTTACTTACATTAATGTTTAGGCACTGGAGTCATCCATTCAGAATCTTATCCTACAAGGTTAAAAGTCAGTCTTTTTAAGATTTTATAGGGATAAAATAGATATTTTTCATTTACCAGACACCTAGAGGTGAAGAAATGCATTTGAAAAGTAGGAGGGGCAACTGCTGAACAAGATAGGTTTGAATAAAAACAATGATATGAAATACAGTGGTATACTTCTGAAATAAGAAATAGCAAACCTATGGTACAAAACCAGATTTATGGTGTATCTAAAAATAAAAAAATTACTTTCCATCTTTGATATTTGTATGTCATGATCAGTTTTACAGTAGGTGGCAAATAGAAAAATACAATGCATATTTTATCAAGCAGAGAAAACAAATTACCTTATTTGTCCCAAAGAATTTCAGAAACTTCTAATTTATTATTTCTATAAATTAAAGTATTCTGACTAGCTGTACTTTTATAAACATTTCAGATAGCATAATGGGGCAACCATTGGCCTTTCCTGAATGACCTTTTTGCTATGCTCATTTGAACAGAATATATCTTCTAGGATTTTGTGCATACCTGAAAAATAAAAACTACCTTTTTAAAAATTAATAATATGTAGTTATGGGAGGAACTGTGTTGCTCAAAAGTTTCAATACTTGCTCCTCAAGATAAATCTTTTATCTCTTCAAAGTGATACCTCTGAAGAGAGAAAGAAATCCAACAAAAAGCAAATATTAAAGCTACTTTATGTGGTTTTGGTGCTAACCACATTCTATTCAGGCATCTCTGCAACATATCAGCATTTGGCCTTGTGGAGTCTCCACACTTGCTTTACCTTCCTTTTTGAACTTACTAAATGGAACTTAATTTCTTGCAAACCTCTGTGTGGGTTTATTTTATGCACTTACAAAGTTGTACTTATACTGTTCTCAAGCTCTGTTTTGTGATATTTATAACATTATATAGCTGGATGTCACTGTACTAGTTCATCTGATCTTTGAGTAGAAAAATTACATCACCAATAATTATTGCATGCAGCAAATACCTGGTTACAGTATTTGTAGCATGTTGTTACATTCTGTTCATGATTTTGTCAATATTCAATGRATTTTTGGAGTAATTCTTACTTCTTCTGTAGTACAGACTCTTTATTCTGCCTTTTTCAATGATTCCTAGCATATAATTGTCGTCTTCTATTGTTTTTTTCTACAATGAGGATTAAATATTTTAGGCACGTTTTTCCTCCCCAGCGTTCCAGATATGTCTGGAAAACTTCTGTATTGCTKTAAAAATAGTGTAAATGTATGCATAAGTCCACCCATTCTGATATAAAAAATGAGATGTTTGGGGTTTTTTTGTCTTGATGACAGAATGTTACTTTTTCAGAAACACCTTTGCTCATAACAAAAAAAAGCCCAGAAACTAAACAGAAAAGAAAAAACCCCACACTTTTTTTTTCAAAATAAAAATGTTTTCAGAGCAGCAGAACCATTTGTGTATTTCCAAATACTTGCTTAGCTCAAGCTGATGGACTCCAAAATATCAATGTCTACTGGTTATTGAAAATCCACTTGTGAGCTAAGCCATGGTGAGTGATTCTGCATGCATTCTTATTTCTTTAAGTATTTTGTTTAATCCATCTATGGTGCCTCATCCACAGGTTTAAACTAATTCCTGCACAGTCCCTCTGACTCACAGGAGTTTATTTCAATCAGTGTTCTGCCTCCCTCAAATATAAAGAGGTAAGGGTGGATTCCAATCAGTTTTCACCATAACGCTTGGTGCTATGACAAATGAGAGAAGAAATTTCATARTGAAATAGAGGGCCCAGCTTTCTGCAGTTCCAGTGAGGTCTGGTGGGGCRAAGAAGCAGATTCCTTAAACATAACAGAAATTAATTAATTTCACTGGTATTAATTAATCTCACTAATGAGGAAAACGTCCAGGCAGCTACTAAATGTGAATGAAGAATAGCCAAGAGAAAGCATTTTCCAGAAAGAGGGCATTACATGGTTCAAGAAATGAGACACTGAGATCAGAATACCTCAGAAGTTCCTGAGCTAGAGCTTAAAAAATAGGTGGGCAAAAGATCTCAAAAAACATAAAAATAATCAGATCAAAAGATACTTTTCTTATATGAGAAAAACTGAGCTCTAAAATTGAGTCTGACTTTCAATTTTGAAAGGGTAAAAAGAAAAATAATCTGCACCCAACTGGAGAGCCAGTTTGTGATTTCAAACTATGAAAGTCAATTAATTTCTGATAAAGGTAATGGATGCATAGTCCAAGTGCRTCCAGAAGACRTGTCCTCCTAAAAGCCACCCTCTATTATATGGCTTCTGTTTTTCTTYATTTCCTAAATTATTTGTCTAGTCCCCAGCCAACAGAAAGGACTGTTTGAATAAATGCTGGTTTTGTCTTGTAGTTTTTGAATGCTGTATTTTGAAAGGAAAACCGGGTTGATCACTAGTGTATATGCTACCCACTTGTATTATAGTGTGCATGTTGTGTACATCCACACATGTACGCTGTTACTTTGYTCCTTTTTGCCAGCAGTGATATTATAGAGCCTTTTTTTTTTTGTTTTTGTAATACAATAGTTTAAAAAGCCATACTCTTGAAGGTCAACCAACTGCATGATTCCTAAGTTTAGTAATTATGGAATAATCTTCTCAAGGTCCTAAACATCCATAATTACTGTAAGGAAGCTTTCTTATTTCTAGGCTGGTGTACTAAGAGTAAAGGTTGTTAGAAATAAAACATCTCATATGAACTTTACCATGGCAGTTTGTAGAGCAAATTGAAAAGCTCTTTAAGTCATTCTTAGCATGCTGTTATTCACTCTGTATGTTTAAAGTAGTGTCTCCTGTTTTAGCCTACTAGACTTGAAATTGAATTTTAGGTGAGAGTGCAAGTGTTATTTTAGCTAATATTACTTTCCCGTTGGTAACGCTTTGTAGTTTTTGAAGTGAAAATAATTTGAAAATGTAGAGTCACAGTAAAGAAATACTAATTATTGTGAAGGAACCTTATTATCATCTCCTTCATATTTCTTAATTACTTCGCCTGGTGTACACACCTATGGTTACCAAGGTTTCTTCTAAATCTACCCCTCCCCTCTACCTTGTAAATAATTGTGTAAGGACATGAGCATGTGTAAATCAGAGTTCTTAGAAATAGTGTGGCAGGTTCACTGCCAAATCAGATTCCTTGTTATCTACTAAAACAGTAATTCCACAGATAGAAGGTATGGTTTTCTCTCCTCTTAGGAAATGCCTAAGAGGCATATTAGCACACATGACTTTAAAACCCTTATTTTACAAAAATAAGAGGTAAGATTTTCTGGCAAGATCATCCTTGTCTCATTCTAGATATAGACTAGAAAGAGGCAAGGATAATCTCATGAGAATTTCGTGTCCCTCAGGAATCTTCCAGTTCACAAATGACCCAGCTTCTCTGTCTCCAGTGAGGCATCAGATCCATCACTATCCAAAGCACAGCAGGCAAAACATCTCCCAAGAGTGGACCAGCTGCAGCTCATCTTTTTACTCAGTCTTTAACTACCCTACTTACAAGGTATCACCAAAGAAACTGTTTCACATTTGTGAATATTCAGTTCCTGTACATGTTGGAAGCTGTTAATTCCGGTTCAATTATACTGAACCTAAAGCAACAGTCAATTCACAGACTGCTTTTTATTCTTTCTTTCCTGAAGCACAGCCCTGCTTCCAAGGTTTCCACTGCCACAGACAACTGGAGCTGCCGCTCCACTCCATCCAAAAGACCCAAGAAGGGARCTCCTACATGCCTAAGCAGGGAAAATGGGGGAACTCCAAAAAGGTTCAGAAATTCTCATCTGACCTTAGGAGGCGGTTTCTTGTCTTCTTTGCACTGCTGCATCTCAAACATGAAAATTATGGCAAAAGGAAAATTGAGGGGAGAGGAAGTCTCATGCCCTCTTATCCTGCCTCTAAGCCAGTTGTTAATCATCGGGTAATTCAGTTTCCTGTACTTGTTGAGTCATTTATATGCCTCGTTGGTTGGCAGGTAGACACACGACACTGATGAGTACAGTGATTTTTTTACCCAAGCACACGRAGAATAGCTCTATTCTGTACAAATAACCACATTGATATGCAAATTGAGATATTTGCTATTCATAAATACTTATTCTCATTTCAAACGTTTCAGGAAATTGAGGAGCATAAACAGGACCACATGATTTTGGCACATCAAATACAAAAGAAATGAAGTAATAAATGAATAAACAGACAAGCTGTATTTGTGAGTAGGTCTGTTTCAAGCCATTATGTACAGTAGTTGCATTCATTGGAATAATTTTGATCAGAAAGAGGAAAGTGAATGAAAACTATTTCTTCAAAAGAGCTAGCTAGCTCTAGTTTACAGAAAAGATTTGAGTTATTATTTGATAAAACTTTGATCCCATTTACTGAAAAGGATTTCATATCACTTATGTTTGCTTGAACTGTAAGATTTTCAGCTCCCACTGAGTTGCCGTACAATTTCTCTCCTAATTTGATTATTTATGATTATCCTTAAAAACAGGTAATACCTTAAGTTCAGGACATTCTCATACACCTGTGTAAACAATTTGCAATTTATACACCTGTTGAAGTGTCTATACAATTAGTTTCTTTTCTTTCTTAAGCACAGCATGAAAAAAAAATCTTCACAACTATTTATTTAATTCCAATTGAAAAATCAGCACAAAGTAATAATTTTCAGATTTTTAATTTTAATTTTTACGCAAGAGGTGAGAACATCTTCTTGGGCTGCCATCTGAATCTTTGTGCTCTGCGGCTTTTTTATGGCACTCTGTGAATAAATACACTAACACAGATCAGATAGTCTTTCTGTGGGGATTGCCTATTATGTTCCTAGTAAAATCTGACATTAAAAGGGTCACTGAAATACTTAGTGTTGTTTAAAAAAAATGAAAAATATGGTAGGAGGCCTGTAGGATTACATTTACAGGAAGGTGGACACGTATTAAATGAACCAGCCTAACCTTCTAGAACTAAAGAAYGAGGTCATCTTTGTAGATAAAAAAGCTAAGGTTACAAGAAGAAAGAAGAAGCAGAAAAGTTGCTGAGAGACATAGGGGCRTCAACCCAAGTAAAATAACACTTACAGCATCTACCAATTAGTTTAAGAAGGAGATAGGTTCTTGCCTCATGGACAAAGTAGAGCTACCCATCAAGAGATGCATGGACAAAGTGGAGCTAYTAATCAAACAATGTGTGACTGTATAGACCAAAATAAGTAAATATAAACAATGTTTAGAAGCACAATAAAAAGCTTTTTCTTRGTTCACATTAAATTGTGCAGAGTCCTTTTTCTTCTCTCCTCAGAGGCCTGGAGCACATTCCTGATGCAACGAGGCTGAGCATGTTGAGTTTACAGAGACATTTTAGGGCAGCCTGTTTCCTCCTGAAGGGAGGCACAGAGTTGATGGAATCAAATGTTTCTTCAAAGTGACATCCCATAAAACAAGGGGAAGTGGCCATTAATTTAACTGGGAGAGGTGCAGATGGGATTGGGCAAAGCTTCTTCAACCAACATTTCTATGATTATGACTTTCTAAGACTACCAATGGGAGATGGCCAGACTGCTACAGAAATTTTGCCTAAACCATCTAATGGACCATGTTTCACTGGAGCTTTCGTATTTCAAGATGCTGGAAGACACAGACATGAGATCTAACTATATTATATTGAAGAATTCCTTGCATAATACAAATGTGTGTCTGTAGAACCAGAAAGAGACTTTTCCCTAATGGAGAGCAAGGCCAAAACTGTCTCCAGTGGCTCAGAGAACAAGTGCCAGATACTAATTCAATTAATATATCTTAAATGCATTTGTTTATGCAGAATAATTGTAATTTATAGATTAAAATAATTAAATGGATAAAGTTCTGTCATTTCTGTAACATTTCAAAGCGTAGGGTAGAACTTGAGCTTATCTCTCTCAATATTTCACTATTTATTCTCCTCAGGGAAAATATAAATAGGTAAGAGATTTTTCYGAAATTTTACCAAAAGTATATTCAGTTCTAGAAAAAGAATTGAACAATTACGTTACTGTAGTCTCTCATTTCAGTTCTGTACCYGGTGCTGCACTGTAGTGAAACAGCTGTTTCTCTATGCCTGAGTTTGAGATAAATTTTGATATACAGATTTACTATAAGTGAAATCCCCTATATGTATTTCTACTTACAAGTTAATCTTTTTTAGTGTGTTGAAATCTCATTGTAATTTGCCCAAAGCAAATGGATGTGATTTCTCTTTAAATTAGCATGAAGCATATAGTACTTGAATCTTTTGCCCTGATGTGTGGGGYTTGGTTTTGTTGGTTTTTTTTTCTTTAATGGTGTGAAGTCCCTCCACGAGGTCTCAAATCAGCATTCAAATACCTTGGCACATAAATTTACAAATGTGCAAACATGCCCCCAACAGTGTCACATGTGTGATATCTGCTAGCTATTGAATTATTCTGATTAAAAGTTGGAATATATTTTTCAATCTGTGTCCATCATTTAAATTAAGCATGTGGATAGAACAATCTGAGTAAGTAAATGCACTCTYTTAAGGGAATGTATTGCACTTAATGTGGTACATGTGCAAGAAGGCATAAAGCAATATTCAGGCCCCAGAACAGGCTWCCCAGAGAAATTGTTGATGYCCCATCCCTGGAAGTGTTCAAGGCCAGCTTGGATGGAGCTCTTAGCAACCTGGTCAAGTGGAAAGTGTCCTTGCCCATGGCAGGGTGCTTGGAACAAGATGATCTTTAAGGCCCCTTCCAACTAAACCAAACCCAAACCATTCTATTATTCTAAGATTTAGAGAACTGCAACAATCATGGAAACAAGTTATGCTAATTAAAACTGCTTTTCTCATGTTATTTTTCTGTCTTCCTTCCGTTTCTTTCTTTTGTCATATATGGTCTCAATTTTGTGATGTAATTTCACCAGTTATGTTCACTCATACTATGAGCCTTTCTTCCAATCAGTGCATTGATTGACCACCTACTCCAGGCTTCAATCTACTGCATAAGGGAACATAGAAGCATCTCTTTCTATTCTCCACAAGGACCTTGCATGCTGGGCTGGCTTGGGCCACTGTCTCATTTGTGGAAATATTTTAGTGCTTTCCATTTTCTTCTTAGTGAAATTTAAGAGCTCTCTGCAGCCCGGATGGAGCCGCAGTGCTGCAAGAAATTCAGTACCAGCATCAACACTGAAGAGGAGAACAGAGATGAGATGCCCTCAACACCTTCTCCTTCTCAAGAGTAAATTCAATTTAATATTCAATTCTCTATTTTTTTCTTCATTCAGCTACTTTCAGTTTTTATGTTGTATTAATTTTTGTAGCTGTACTTAAGTATGCCAAAGTGTAAAACAACACATTCGATCTGAAATATRGTACATAAAATTCTTTTAATTGGAGGTAATACACAAAAAATACTTTATTGCTGTCTCACAGACAGAGAGACTTATTTGAATTAGTTGATTATTGATTCAATATTTAATTGTCAAAACATATTTTACATGTGTCTTTGTCAAAAGAAAAAATTACTTATGATATAGAAGAACCTTACATGCGTATTTTAAACATCTAGCAATAAGAAATGGGTCATTTGTTTTCAGCTTGTGCCACACATCAGATATCCTAAGAGCATTAAAGGTAGCTAGAAGTGTCTCATTTACTCATTAACTGGCACTAGGAGTAAGAAATAAGTTTCATGCACTGAACAGAATTAATGTTCTATGCAGTCATCACTACAAAAAATGAAAAGCCAAATAAGCAGCAGCATCACATAAGTACAGAAACAGTATTCACAATTAATTACCATGAGAACTGAGACACATCTTAGAAATGAGAAAAAAAACAGGTGGCAACTTTCAAAATAGACAGAATTTATGAATAAARCTCCTAGCCAGCTACTTTTTTTTTTTTTTTAATCATGCTACCCTTTAAAAATATTTACTTCCCTCAAGGCTCAGAGAAAAAAAAAATTWAAAAAAGAAAAAAATAATAAAGGTGAGCATAAAGATTTTGAAGCAGAGAGAGCTAGTAGCAATGATTCAAAAGTGACTTCTATATTAAAGGCATTTATTGAAATAGTGTCTATAATGGGCTTTTGGAACACTTACTCAAAAATTGAAAACTTCAGAAGTCACACTTGTAGAACAGCCAGAGACAGGAAGAGACAGGTGCCAATAGATTGATAAACTCACCAAAGACCAGCTTCTTAAAATCAGGACAGTCCAATGATAAGGCATCAGGAGCATTACCTCAAAGACAATAGTCTTCAGTTTCTGATAACTCAATYATAGCACTCTAAACAGATTGGAGAAGGAAAAAAAACCTGTCACAGATGTATAGTACAGAGATGCCCTTAAATCACCAAGACACCCAAATTTTCRTTCATTCCCAGAAGTTGCTTCCTAGAGGAAATATAAAAGCAGAAAATATTTTAAATAGCCAGAGTCTGATATAATAGAAGACACTTTACARTAAACTAGAACTGTATTTATAGCCTTCAGTATGTGTGTCAGGGAATGTTCCTTAAACTTCTACCTGTCCTCAGAAATAGATGATCCTGGAATATACCTTGTTTCCTTACTACTTGGTGAGCTATAAGGAAAATGATCTCTTTTTTTATCCTCTTTTGCATAAATTTGGATAACCTGTGGGTTCCAATCTCCACTCACATGACAGATGGAAAAAAATATTTCTTCTTTCAATGTATTGTGCTTGTTAACATAATCATAGAATGGTTTGTCTCTGAAGAGACCTTACAAATCATCTAGTTCCAACACTGCAGTGATCAGGAGCAACTTCAGCCAGATCAGGATCCTCAGAGCCCAATCCAGCCTGACCTTGAATGTTTGCAGGAATGGGGCATTCACCTCCACTCTGGGCAACCTTCTCCAGTGTTTCACCATCCTCTTGGTAAAGAATTTCTTCCTAATGCCCAATCTAAATTGACCCTCTTTTAGTTTAAAGCCATTACCCCTCGCCCTGTCAATCTGATCACCTGGCCTTGCACAAGCCCTGGTGAAAAGTCTCTCTCTTTCTTGTAGCTCCTTCGGGTAATGGGAGGGGCTCTAAGGTTTCCCTGGAGCCTTGTCTTCTCCACTCTGAACGGCCCCAACTCTCTCACCATGTCTTCACAGCAGAGCTGCTCCATCCCTCTGATCCCCGTGGTGCCTCCTCTGSCCTGGCTCCAGCAGGTCCCTGTCCTTGCTGTGCTGGGAGCCCAGAGCTGGWTGCAGCCCTGCAGGTGGGGTCTCAGCAGAGGGGGCAGAGGGGCAGAATCCCCTCCCTGCCCTGCTGCCCACGGGGCTCTGGATGAGCCCAGCACACGTAGGGGGTGGTTTCTGGGCTGCAATTGCACTTTGCCATCTTATGTCCAGCTTTTCCTCCATCATGATCTTTTGCTCTAATATAAAAGGAAGCAAAARCTTCTAGTTCATTCCTTCTTGGCACTACCTCAGGAACACATACAGCATTATATCTTTTTCCCCTCTTTTTTAGACTATTTTCCCACCTGCATTCCCCCTCATTCCTCCTATTTATATGCACATCTTATGCTTTGTCTGATTGGAGGCTGCTGTGTAATGTAAAATGTGGAACAATCAAGATTTTCTTATGGTAACTGATTGAACAATGTTATTTTTCAAGAACGGAGCCTCAGGACTAGAAAAAAAAAGAGAAAAAAAAAGAKAAAATTCTTAATACATTTCTAAAACACATTAATTGTCAATATCTATTTTCCCCCTTTATGTTGAGCATATTTCATGTTTCCATGAATGTTTCCATTCCTAGGTGCCACAAATGTGTTCTTCTGAGGACTCATTCAGAGCTGTGATACTTTTCAAGTACTATAGTAGATTGAGATACTTTTTAAAATCACTTTTTTAGATTATTTTGTCTGAATTTACTACTGCTTTTCTGTACTGCATCATTCCATCTGTTCATACTGTCCTAAAATGAGACTGGGACGTTTTTGAAGAAAAAATGGAAATTAAAAAAAAATTATATGTGATGTAAGCCAAAGGCAGTGTGTAGACTGGAGGGCTGACTCTGTTTGAACTTCCAGAAGCATGACTTGTTATTAGCTCTACAAACAAGGAGACAGGATGCATTCCTCTGGGAACAAAAGAGTTTACTTTTACTTGAAATTCCCACAATGAGGCATTGAAAAAATTACAAGCAGTAGGAGCAATGAATTGCATTTCTTCTGCTGCTTTGCAAAGCAGTGCCATTAACTTACCTTTTCTTTTGKTTTTTTTTTCTCTTTTTACTTCATGCTAAGCATGTAAAATTGTACTGCCTCATTGTACATTACCAGCTAAGCTGGTAAATAAGCTAGACCACCTGAGTTGGTTGGTAAATGGGTAATATACTAATCCTTTGTCTTGTGGATTCCTTCCCAGAGATTTGAGATGGCCCAGCAGTAAGTTTCAGCAAATTTCCATATCCTCATGGCCTTTGGCAAAGGGAAACTCTTCAAAATGTAATTGTGAGTCCTTACATGTACCCTCTACATTTGCCATAGAAATTGACCTTGCAAAGAAAAATCAATGATCTTTCATCCAGGACTCCGCATGAGAATTAAGTATTTTTGTTTAACATCTTCAGGCCTTCAAGTTCATGCAGAAGACCCAGAGATCCAGCCTGCTAGACCTCAGTAAAATAAAAGGTTTTTTTTGGCTCAAGAAACACAGTTTTATGATGTGCTGTCATGTCATCTGACTTCCAAAGCTAAATGAATACTGCCAGAACATCCATTTTTTTTTTGCATGAGAATCTATCCTCATATAAAGCTCTTTTCTTTTGGTAATACATACCACSTGTTGTGTTCATCACCCAAATTAAACTTATCACGGGCTTTTTTTCCAGTTTGTTRGTAAGGCATCGATTTCCATTTTTCATGGTAATGCTATCTCTTTTTCTGGAATTCTGCAAGTACATCAGCACTGCATTTCAAGCTCAGATGCAGTGGAGCACGGTGATGGCAACTGCCCACACTTGGAGCCAGTTGGAAGCCAGCCACTTCCAAATCAGAAACAAAGCAGACACGCTAGATAACATCAAAGCTGAGCTAATAAGCCCCTGTGAGAAACAATGTACATTAGCTAAGGTTCATTGTCTGACACACACAGCTTCCAGGCAGGTTAGCAGACTGGCAGAGCAAATTCACATCTGCCTGCRAAACACTGCACAGACACATCTTTCATTAGAGCAGATAATAGAGGTCCCAACAGGAGACCAGATTAGACACAAGATCCTATTCCCCAGTGTGGCTGTCCCTTCACACAGAGCCTGATCCTGTGGGAATTCAGCC
Organism: Cardinalis cardinalis; assembly: GCA_014549065.1. Taxonomy (NCBI): domain Eukaryota; kingdom Metazoa; phylum Chordata; class Aves; order Passeriformes; family Cardinalidae; genus Cardinalis; species Cardinalis cardinalis. Next base: position 42,608 of record JACDOX010000045.1, on the reverse strand, counting down.
AACACAGAATCCTGTTGTCTTCAGCTGATATTTTCTAGTTCATTAAGCTTGTCTTGCTGTTTTTCTTTCCTACATTACTATCCTGTTTAACAAATTCACTGGAGTGTGCCRCGTAGGACTGGAATTTTTATTCTACTACAGAAACCAAAACATGAGGAACTCTTTACAAACTTCTCATTTTTGGAAATAAGCTTCTGTAAAGGAGCATAATTTACTTGGCAAAGGTTATGAATATCAAATCAGCAGATGTGTTCCTCCATCAATAATTTGCAAATTYCATAGCTGTCTTCTTTTTTTTTTTTCCCAACCAGTATTGTTGATTCATAAAGCCTCTGTCAGGTTTGTGCTTTTGTAATGCTTCCAACTTGTTTGAGCAGGTGTGCTCTGGTCTCTCTTGGGTAGTTTGGCAAACTACCTCATGTCTGTAAATTYGCAACAGGTGTCTAAGCTTTGAAACATATGTATTGCATAGTCTAGAGACTGCATGAAATAAAATTATCAGGATGTAGCAAACTTAAGGTCTGACTTCCTMAGATTTTGACCATTGCAAAATCCATTACTGTTTCTCCATTATTGGATATTCTATTGCATCTATAAGGGACATATAAAACACTACCACTGATGTGCTGTTCCTTTTTCTGTAGATACAGGTACATATTAACTAACAATGGCAATGTATCAGTGGGCATTTGAACCCAAATTTATCATTATAAGAGTTAATTGAGTGATTCTGGTCAAGAAAAGGTACATCCCTTCCTCTCCTTGAAATGAGTTGTAAAATGTTTTGTTGCAGTAAATTGTAAAATGCCTTTTTTATTTTCCCATTTTGTTTATGTTGTAAAATTTTATGTCTTGGTTCTGCCATGATCGAGCTATGACTGGATGCAAGACACTGAAATACCACAGACAATTCTCACAGTATTTTTTGTGCMGATTTTCAGACACAGAAGTTTGAATAGTAGTCAAAGATTTTGAGATTTCTCCATCACTAGTTTAATCTGTATTTTGTGTTTTCTCACTGGATTGTATGGACAGTGATTATACAACAAATTTGAGCCCAAGATGGAAWAAATAATTTTAAAAKTCTCAAAAAAGTGTTTATCTCCAGAGGATACATATCAAGGCTATTTATCTTTAATTTAAAAGACTGGGGAACTGTACAATTAACAGCTGACTATATAATATTTTAACACAAATACGATACACATATTTTAATAATTTTTTATCATAGCTAATATATCCTTTAAACTACACATAAACCATTTAGATTTTCTTTACGTTCAAAATGTTAAATATACCTTTWAATATAACTTTAGACTGCAGCCTTATTACATGTTGTTCCCTCCAAAAATCTAGTCCCTTGCCTCCTCCTGCTAATTAAATACATACTTGTTGACAAATATTAAATGAGAAAAAGCTATCTAACACTTAATGCATTAAACACAGTTCTCCCATCTCATTCAGTGAGCATATCAGATCTGGCCAAAACTCAATTTTATAAAATGTCAATTTTTCAATGTCAAAATTCAATTTACTAGGAAAAGGACAAAACATTTAGAAACAAGCTACTCTTATCATTTCATACAATAGTGCTCCCTACTTAATAATTGGATTTTATCATTGCTTATCACTGTGTGAGGGAAGAAAAACTACTATGCCAAAGAAAGAAAATAAACCCTAGTATATACTTCAGGCTAGAGCACTRTCACACACATTTTAACTTCCAACCAAGTTATCTGAATTACTGATTATAGCAAGTGATGAGGTACTTTCAAATGCATTAAATCACCAAGAGCACCAACGTGCTCTATACACCTTCCCAGAGAGCTTGTGAAGAAAATATAGAACTACGGACACAACCCCTACAGAAAGCAAGGAGGACGTTTCAATGGGAGCTCACCTTCCCATTGCAGACTTTTCCTGGGCTGCAGGGAAGTTTGGTTTTTTTTCTGGCTGATCATTACCCTGAGGAGTTTAGGCACCCAAGAATTCCCACCCTGCACTCAAGGCACACCTCCTGAGTCCAGCCAGCAAATYTCTTCCCAAAGCTGATTTTGATTTTGCTCATTGGAGATGGGGCTGCACAACAAATTCCATCTCTCCAGCTCCCAGAGGATGACAGATGAAGCTGGCAATACTTCAATCACACAGTGTCTGGGTTATGAACTGCTGAATTTCATATTTTTCATTCAGCATTTGTACGACATCTGATTATGAGAGAGAATCTAAGAACCAGTGTACAATCACATTTTGTCATTTGACCCTTACTCTGCTCACAAACCCCATTTTGAGTGTGTTCATTTTTCTGTAAAGTACTGTGCTGGACAGGCGACCTGGAATAGTATTTGAGTGTATCTTTAAAATTATTATATTTTAACTTTTGTTACCAATAAGTCTTTGCCACTTTTCACATCTAGGGAAAGCCAGGATTAACTTCAGTTGCATGAGTGRGAATTAATGCTAAAAGAATAGGCCTGCTTCATCACTAGCAGAGAAATATTTTTTTTTTCAAAGTGATTTGTTCATGGCCATCCAACTGCAGCATTGCAGACACCTTTTTTGCCCTGAAAATATGATTTCTTAGAGTGCACCTGCTTTACCTTGAATGAAGGTTAAGACCTAATAATTGTTCCAGAAAAAATGGCAATTTTGCAAAAAAACTTTGCTGTAACTAAGCAAATTGCTCTCATTGAATTTTTTAATAATAAAATAGTAGAAGGACGTCAAACTATATTAACTCAGGCTAGGTCATATGAACAGAGGTTCAATGAAATAATTTGATGCATAAAAGTTTCCTATTTACTCTAAAATGACACTATTAAGCATACACTTCAAAGGCCAGGAAAAAGTACCTAGCATAGTTAAAATCTCCTTCAAACCTACCAAGGTAATTTTTGTAAATCTTCTGTGTGCTTGGAGATGTTTGGATTATTATATCTATTATGTATGTATTTGAAGAATTATGTAGGTGGTGTATTTCAATTTGCTGACACATCCTTGCATGAAATATAACATCCTGTGAAGTTTACAGTCTAGGTTTTTTTGGGGGGTTTTCTTTTTTTTTTTTTTTTTTTTTTTTTTTTTTTTTTTTTTACATAGATGTAAAATAAAAGTGGCTTTAGGTACAGAGAAACTGTAAAATGTTTCCCTGGGATCTCAGAAGGAATTAAAAAATCCAGCTGAGCACAACTGAGCTCCCAAAACAGACAGATTACCATTGACCTGAATAAGATTTGGGATTAATAGGTAACCTTGTACAAGGTGTCCCACAGCAACAAAGCTATAGACCGCTGTGACCCATTTTAGAGTAGAGAAATCAGTTTTCTGTACCGGTAACACTTAGATCTCTGCAGAGCAATGATGTAACTCTCACTGCACCACACTTTCACTGCTCATTGTAAGGGAAGAATGCAGTGACACGTGCCAAGCCACATCACCTGCTGGGGGCCATGTGTGGTCTCTGTGAGCAGACGGAGATGGATGGAAATTCCTGCTAAAGGAGAGGCAAGAGTGCTGCAGAATTCAAGAGTGCTGCAGGTTCAGAAATTACCAACTTCCCAATAGCTTATCTACAAATTCTTGGTGAAATGTCTGGAATAGAAGGCAGCCTTCCTTCTTTCTCAGACATTGTGGGTCTCTGAGATACAAATGAGTTCACTCAAGGTCAGCGGATGACACCCCTGATACCCTGCTAGCTGAAAGGAATGTGTTTTGGCACCCTGTGATACAAGATAGCCAATGAAACTTGTGCTGTATTAGATTCCAAAGCRGCAAACAAGAAATGTAGTGTGTTTGGCTACAGGTATCCCCAAAGGTCCAGAGAAACTGATTTCCTTAAAGGGAAGTCCTCGCAGGTATCTTAAAAGGGAAAACCTTGTGTTAGCTCATATAATCCCATACTTTGGAGCCCCAACCCATCTGTTGTGACCAGCATCTGAGGCAYGTCAGTAGAGTCTTTACTAAAGGTTCTCTTGTGGCGGATTAAAGCAAAACAACAYCAAATAACCAATATAACAACAGCAATAGTTTTTATTTTAATGACTCCAGGATTGTTGGGAAAAGGGGTGTATATAGCTGTGCTGGGATTTGAAAGAAGAGATAAGAGATTAAGGAGAGAGAGTGAGAGAAAGATAGGGAAAGAGGTAAGAGATCAGCTCCCCTGGCTCCAGCGATCTGTGGATGATCTGGTCAGTGACTGTGGTAACAATTCCCAGTCCTGGTCGGCCAGGGGTGGAGACCCACACACACAGCAAAAAAGAAAGTATCAAGAAACACCCCAGTACYTCTGCCAACAGGAGTTCTGCTGGGRCATGCATAGCCTTTCCTTGGAAAGGTCCAGAGAGGGTGTCTGTGTGCAGGGTGTAAGTTTGCAGCTGGACAATGGTGCCTGGCTGCCCAGGAAGGAGCGGCACAACCAAAACATTGTCCTCCCTCTGCAGAACCTGCTCCTTACTGTCTGCTTCTCCTTATTTGGTCCAAATCCATCTCTTTTAAGGAAAAGTTTAACCACAGGGCCCAAGTAGTTTACCACATCATCCTAAACTGGCTACTGTTGACCCTGCTCTGAGGCAAAACTGCATTGCTAATCTCYTCCAAAGCTGAATGCGCTGACAGAAAATGGATAAACAGAAAAAGTYCATAAAATTTATGGCATAAAAGATGCTATTGAAAAGAAAAAAGTGTTCTAATACTTTAAAACTGTCTAGAAAACAAAGATAAGGCCTCATATTGAAACTCAAAATCTTATTATTGAGAAGGCCAAACAGCTGACATTTGACCTGAGAATCATATGAGATTTTTACATATTTGTTCAATGTTGCTCTTTCCTGTGAATTGTTTTCACTGTAAGAATGGTAAAAGGCACTTTCAAAATCATTATTGATAATCTTAAAAAACAAAAAAAGTAATTATTAAATTCCTCTGAAAGGAATGTCAGATAAAGTACTGTAAGGCGTCCTTCATAAAGTTGTCATTTATCTTTCCATTATGCTCTGCAAATCAAAGTACCTCACAATACATGTAAGATAATGTATCAGTAACAGCAAAATTTTGATTTATTGTCAATTTCATGTAGAAATTCTTCATGAAACATTAGTGAAGACAATGCTTTCTCCTTATAACACTTCCATTGCTGTAGGCAAACATAAAGTTATATCTAAAGTGACCATCTACTATTTGAAATTATGAAGATAACTGTATTTTAGACATATCTTTAACAACTTGATGAAAAAATGAAAACAARTAGATTCCAACTTTTCCTTATCATGAGTCTTATCAATAATATATTTTCAATGCAAAATATGTCAGTACATTTGAAGTGTTGCTATGCAAATTCATGACAGATTAGAATAGCATGATAGATAAAACATTTTGTAAATTAAAAAAAGCATTTTTACCATATAGTCCTAAAACAATACCATCTTCTACTTAAAAATACTTGTTTTCTATCAATGCCATTTCTGTCACTGGTTCCCAGTGTACCCTGGGTTTTTTAACAATTGGCTTTTGAAAATCAGAGAAGAAAATGGCCTTACCTTGTAGGTAAGAATGACACATGTAGGACATTATTAAAGCAATAAGTGAGTTTTAATCTCTCCTAATCTCCAAACATAAACTAGAATCTATTTACAAGCCAAGTATCAGAAAGAAAGAATGTAAATTRACATTATTCACCAATCTCTCCATTTATGTCACCTGATTCAACACTTGCACACACATTTAACTACATGAAGAGGAAACATTTGCAGAAAAGCAAACAAAAAATCTCCTGATGAACAAACCCCTCACTTACACACACATAGTGTGCAAGATTTCTTTCCTCTGTGAGTGCCCACCTGCCCCATACATGTGTTTTATACCATACACTGCAGCACTTGGTCAATTCTCTCTTACCTGGGCAACATGATCATTCTTACATGCACACTTCCAGTGCAATATGATTTTTATGTTGAGAAATGTTTTGATGCTGTCTTGCAAATAGATGGCACTAATTGACTTACATGTATCCATGTACCAAACTCTGAAGTTGTGTTCCCCACATATTGCCCTTTGCAGCTTTTTCTGCCTTTAGGTTGAGATTTGATTGCAGCAGCAGGAACAACAGCAGATCTTCAAACTRTAATCATATTTTTCAGCAGTGTGCATCACTTATTAACTTTCATTTGATTTCCCTCTGGCACCCACAGCTCCAACAAATGTTATCTTCTTGTTCAGTTTTGTCGAAATCACAAACCTGGCAATAAATGCTGTAGCTGAGACTCTCACTAAATAAACAAACCCTTGAACCATGCTGTAGCTGCTAAGGTGCAGCAAATGTCCTGACCTCTGTTAGAACTCCAAGCTCAGAAAATGTGTCTGAAAGAACTTGTCCTGCTGGTTATGAGCCACTCAAATGAGTAAAAGGAATTCTTAATCCAGGAATCATAAAACAAATTGTATATATACTACATGTCTTGATGCAGGTTACAAAATAGAAACTTTTCCTTTCTTCTAGGACGACAAGAGGCTTTACTTGGCATCACCTAGTTGGTGGTGGGTATTTGTTCCTTCCATTTTGTTTTGCTGAAGAAACATTATCTGATGTTAAAGCAACTGTATTGGCTAGGAAATACTTAATTTCTTCCTGGATAATGTCCTAAATATATTAATTACCTGCCTTTCCTTCTTCTCATTAGTGTACAAGAATTAAAGACAGATTGATAACCTGGAAAGACAGATAAGTCTTGCAAATGCAACTAATATTTCATTACCTAAATTTCTGAGTATATTATATAAAATGAAAATGAACCTGACTCTCAGGGGATAAAATTTTTCCATATGGAATTACCTAAAATCAAATAATTATTAGAAACTCTGATTTTCCAAGGAAATTGAATAAATTAAGAAACACTTCATTGAATTAATCCKGCTTGTTTTTCTACTCAGAAAATGCCTCACAAAAGGTGTGTGTCTTTCATTAAAAMTTCTTTATTAATTACATAAATTGTGTATTTCTTGTTAGCTCTTTTAAATCTATGGATGTACTTAGGAGCAGTTAAGTAATAATATTATCTATTAGAGTAATGTAGTTAAAAATACTGAGTAGTTTGGTATAAATTTTTTGAAGAGCATAGCATACTTTATTTCTAGTTATAAGATGGATCCTTTACCCAGGTACTGGTCCATAAAAATGTTTAGAATTCAAAATCTTCTAAAGGAAAGGACTAGAGAGGTACCAAGACTGCCACACCTTTTCCTCTTTAAGCCATATAGAAATTAGCTGGTGCATAGCTTATGAGTGACATAAACATTATGAATTTGAGAAGACTTTTGTGGAAACACATGCAAAAATAATGTTCTGTATAACTGAAACTCTTCCTAAAGATGTTCCAAAAGGACTCATATGAAATGTTTTTTATAATATAGTGATTCCTTAAATGGTTTAAAGACATAGCATTTTTAAATGTTTTTCCATAAATGCAGATTGAAAGCAACCAGGATTTGGTTGGGGTTTTTTCCCATATAAATTACAAACTTTGTATTATTGACATCATATGCATTGTTGCTTCCCTCTTCCCTCCTCCTCCCTACCCCTTAAAAAAATGGAAGCCAATATTTATTGTATAAAAGAAGTGAGGTCCAGGTTCCCCTTGGTGCCATGAGTAAGATTTCAGAAACAACACAAAAATCCAAACAAKTGTTATTTTAGAGCTGTATTATCTTTTGCAGATATATTCTTCCCATACTTTCTACACACAACAGACTGAAAAAGAYCAAAACCCTCATGGATTCAAATGTACAAAAAGACAATCCTGTCTTGAACCTCAGATTAAAATACACTAAAGCAGAGATACCTGATGCATGTTTTTGGGGATTTTTTATTAATTTTAGTTTTGYTCCAGTCAGAAATTAAAATATAGATCAAAACATGAAAAAACATAMATTATAGCATGATGCAGAAGCTGCAGCTGAAAGTTGAAGGTTTAGATTGAAGWAGAAATGTGTGACAGCAAGTCAAATCCTTCATATCAGCTTTGAAACTATGCTTTGTATTCCARTTTGAACATTGCAATATCACATATTCCAAACACTCAAGATCAGTATGTGACTAAAAAAAGCATGATGCAGATTTTAACAAATTTTGAATCAATATCTACTAATTATAACAGGAGTAGCTTCTAACCAAAAATACTTGCATGATATTTATTCTAATGAGCTCTGAATGTCTTGCGTTCAAACCATTTGAATTTATCACACCTGTTGAGGAAAACTGTTGTTGTTTTCTCACTTAAGATTATAAGTGAGAAATGTCTTCCAAGGCAGCCCCACAGAGAACATRTAAGGCTTATTAATAAATAAATAATACTGTATCTAGGCAGAAAGTAATTTTTAAGTTCCAGTCCAGGAGTGTGTGAGCATGGAATGAGGAGATTGGAGACTATCTTTTAAAAAAAGTCCTCCATGACTGAAATAAAAGGGCTAACTGGAAAAGGGTCAGTCTGGTTTTTCTGTCAAAGAACTTATGTATGTCTTTTCCAATTCRGGTAACACAAAACATCGCATTTTCTTTGCAGTTTTAAGGCAATTAAGAAATCAATGATTGCATCAGAAAGTCTCCTGCCATAGAATTAACCTCACAGCTGCACCAAACTTTCAAAAGAGATTCAAAGCAACCATGCGTAAAGGAGGCTTTGTTTAAGTTCTCTCTGTTCTTAAAAATAGATCTGAGGTACTGCACCTCCTGTGTTCCAGCACTGAGGCCAAGAAAAAAGCAGAGAGTGCCTAAGTAACATAAGACTGCTGTATGCCTCTTTTCTTTTCTGTCTCCCCTTTTTCACCTTTAACTGTTAGAGGAATGAAGAAAGAAAATCATTAGCATAAGGAATGGATTTTTCTACACCTTTTGAAAAATATATCCTTAAAATCCTGGTGATAAATACATGAGGTATACCCACAGTTATCAACAAGACTCTAATTTTTATTATATCTTTTCACCTGCTTGATTTAGATGGGACTAAAACTGATTATAAAACTGCAGTTGTAGGACAAATTTTAAATTAGGTATGTCTAATCTATAAGATTACTGCCTAATTAGGCCTAAGGTTTGCTGCATATACAATAAAGTTTTAAAAAGCAGATGCTTGTACTTGCACTTCCACACCTCCAAAAGAAAACACACCAAGTCCATAACTACTGTATTGATTCAATCTGGCTAAAGAGGGAAAAGGACCTTCTCTGGAATAGGGTGAGCTGGTTTTAGTAGCAATTGTAGCTAGAACCATACCCCATTCCAGACATTCAGAGGACTGTGGTTTCTGATAGATGGCAAGACCACCCCACCTTCAACAGGCAAAGAAGAAGCAAAATCAGAAAATAATTAAAATTTTTCCACTTTATATTTCTCTCAYAAAAATTACCAACTCTCTCTCCTGAGCAACCAGAGAGAGCAATAAAATGATATAATAAAGTTCAGCACTTCCTGTTTGTCTCGTGATATTTCCTAAACATTTTCCAAAGGCGAGTCAATTTGTTCTGCTTATRGTGCTGTTCTACCTATAACTGAAATAGAGCAAACTGCTTGAAGTGAAAACTCACTCTAGAACAAAGGGGTGTATAAATGACACGTCCCATGTCATGGTGGAGGCACTGGTTTAAACCTGAATCATGTTCACCCTCAGAAAAGGGCAACCCAGAGGAAAAATCATAGTGCAGGAGTGACAGGGAGGGCAGACTGACCTGCTTGAGCATATRTGATTTCTGCAAGCACCTGATAAAAGGGATAGATTGCTTCCTGCTCAAAATTTAGGGTGCTGATCTCACCTTCAACTCAAAAGCAGACTCTGGGTGAGGTCAGCAGTGCAGGGTGAAGCCTGAGCTCTCCTGGGTCAGGAATAAAGCTGTGTGTAATAGGAGGGGCAGGGTGTCAGCAGGATGTGCTGCCCAAGGGAAGAGTGGAGAGGATTAATGCAAATATGTGTGCTAAGGCCTCATTTGAATATAGAAATGTTTCAGGCTCACACTGAGGTACAGATGCCAAAGAAAGCATAGTCCATGGTTTTAGTCCCTGTGCTACAGATKCCAGAACAGACAGCTACAAAAAATACCTCTGTGATTGACTAGGAATTGATTAGACTATTTTCACACACAGAAAATGGAACAACAACCTACTCTCTTGGTTTTAACAGAAGAGGATTCCCTACTATTCTGCTAGTAAGGGAAGTAAATATCTATCAAAAAAACTCTTTGCTTGACATGTCWTTGTTCCAGCTGAAAATATTTGGTTTCTTGTGAAAGGAGACTTGCCCATATAACACCTTGCTCTGCATTTTGAGGAATCACTGTCTGTGAACAATGTACTTCATTCTTTCCAGACAAGTGACATCCCACAAATATTTTTTCATTTAGTTTYTACTGCTACGTTTTTGTGTTTTGATACTAAAAGCACTGCCTCTTTCTTTCTTTGAGTTCAATGATTTTTGTTGCAGTTTAAGTTTCCTAGAAGCAGGAATCTGAGGAGAAAGAAGTGATCATTTGTAAGCCTTGTCTCTTTCTGTACTATTGGCACAAAGGCAGTATGACCTTGGTTTCTTAATGTTTCCTTTYCCCCTGTATTTGAGGTAATCACTTCTAAGCAATGCAGCTACATTTTGTGCATCTATAAAACTCCTTGTGCTTGATATACACATTGTTCATGGAATAAATAGTGAGTGTGGCTTCTCAAAAAAACTTTTTCCAACTGTCATAGAAAAAATTCTTTACCTTACTGTTCAGTGGGAAAAAAAAMCCAACAAAACAAGACAACAGGTTTGGTCTTGAAATCTAGCACTGCTTCTTTTTCAGATTATATGGAATAAGAATCTGCTTATTTCATGGCTTTACAAATGTTCTATATTATGTCTTTGGGCTGTTGTTGGCTAGAATGACACCTTCTGACTCAAGACAGATGGGAGCTGCTCTTATACTGGAAATCTAAAATGCCACCCAATATTTCCCATATTATCAGTATTATCAGTACTATCAGTATCAGACTGGTTCTTTGGGCATCCAGCACCTAATCAGTCCCAAGAGATCTTTTATTTACCTAATCAATCAGCAAAAGACTCCAATTCAGGTTTCCAGAAAATTCATATTTCTTAAAATCTATTCCATTTTGGATTTTCACAAGGAAAGAGATCTTGACCAAAAATTTAATCAGTCAGCCATGCACTATATATGCTTAAATGGAACTATTCCACCTAAACTAATTTTCTCTATTTGGTATTTCCAGCTTAGTTTATTTAAAAAAGTTTTTGCTCACTATCCTCAAAGGGTATTTTAGTCTGGTAAAGTTTTCTAGTTCTACACAGCAAGCAGGATGATATATTTTTTTTTCCACATCTGCTACATGTTCTCTAAGCCATACTGTAAGTATTACATCAAAGTTTATAAAATAACCCTTATATCTGTCTTTAAAGTATCATATATGTTTTTTATCTGGAATTCTTAAAAAAAAAAAGAAAAAAAAAGCAGACCAAATTTTAAAGCTTTAGCTTAAAAAGAAAGTTACGTTTGTTCTTCTTTATTTGTATATCGTATAACAATATCCATATGAAACATTCCTCAGATAAAACACTCTATAGCCTTTTGGAGATGTACTAGAAACACCTTGTTTCCCGATCCAYCTGCTTTTTCATGAAAAATAATGCATTCATCACTTTCTTTAGGTCATTTATCAGAGTATCAGTAGTAAGTCTGTTCAATATCACATTGCCTCTGAACAGAACATCATAGAAAAACTAGCACTGTCACTACAACRTTACAAAGTTTAGACTAGACRTGTTTACACTTAGWCTGATTTTCTCCATTTAAWTCAACAAGTGCAAGGAACAAGAAAWAAATTTTTGTGTTCCATGAAAGTATGTCTAATTTATCATATGCAATAAAACACCCAGTGAGCAGAGTATTCAAATAGAATAGAATGTGTTTTAACCCGATTAGGTGAATTTCACTTTGACATTCTGTACGGCTATGTTTCAGAAGTGTGACACAATCTTAATTTTTATRTAGTATTTTAAATTATTTTTATCAATTGGCTAATTCTAGAGATGAACCTACTGTTTATTTGCCAGGTAGGCAAAGAAACCTAGGAATGCTTTCAGCATTGGGATTACACTTTCAGAAATCCCTAAAGTAGCTTTCTGTGTGATATATATGGTTTTTCCTACTTTCAGAAACAAATATTTCTTTACATGGGAATTGAAGACCTCTTCTTTACAGCTAAKACATTGTTTTCTTATCATGCAGCTGGTTCAATAGTTCCAGTGGAGCACAAAAGTTACCACTGTCAGTATAGAAGTAGCAGTCAATACATAGCTAATTATTAGATAATTAATTTCAAATTGATTATGATAATAAATACAAGCATTATATGCTAGAGTTCCAAAAAAAATGCAAACTAACAAGCATTCTGTCAATCCAGTACAGCTGCTTCAACTCTCCTAAGTTAGGATGTCTTTGCAGCAAATAATAAACACTTCTATRGTTTCCACTTATATTGATTTTACTCCTGAATTTACATTAGCTACTGTATCTTTCATTAATCCAAGTCATTATCTTCATTAAAGCCTGAAATCAGCAAAACTTCTAAAGAATGTACCTTAAGTTCTAAATGTATAATTTCTAACAAGACATTTTCCCAATGTTCCCATTTACAGGGATTTTATCTGACATCCACGTCACAGAAAAGTGAGCTTTTCTTTGAGACACCTTGTATTGGATTACTGCAAGTGATTTTCTTTATGAATATAATGTCCTAAGTGAGAGAGAACAGTAGACACAGAAGCTGGGGATTTTTTTTTAATTGTGTCTCAGAGCTGCCAACCAATATCTCTTCTTTGGAAATGGAACAGAGTACTCCTAAGATAGCTCCATTAAAAGACAGATAAAAGGAATATTCTTTTTCTCCATTCAAGAAAACAAAGTAAAGTGAACTACAGCTCCAGTAAGACCATTTTACTTGGACATTAACAGACCCAGTCTTCAACAAAAGGACAGTTTTGAGTTCCCAAGGAAAAATTGGGTGCTATTTGAAAAATTTCTCCCTTCTTACCCCCAAAAACCAAAGAAGGAGAAAAGATTTGAACTAAATACAATAGAAGTTGAGTTTTAACACTGATTATGCAAAACAGATAGTAATTTTTAAGCCTGTCATTTGTATAGAGAAACCTTTCTAAAAGCTGAAATATTGACTGTAAGGCCAACTGGATGCAGAACAAATATCTCTTCATTAATTCATACTTTTCACAGATAAAAGTACACAAAGAACATGCTTTGGTATTATGAAGTCATCCCTGAAACAGAAATATTGTGCTGGTAGATAAACACATACTTCTGTATATCTTGGAAAGACAATCATAAAAGCTATTTTTATTGTCAGAAAAACCAAAAAGTGTCATAAGTTGAATTTTCGGCTCACATATGCCTTTTATTTTTCTAAGCTATGAAGCAGATTTCAGGAAATCAAAGTGAACAAAAGGAAAAAGCTAAAATCTGATAAGACAGTAAAATAGGATTATCCAAAGTGATATTTTGGTGTAAACAGGAAACAAATTTTTAATATTAAAAGTTCTCCTGCATTCTGAGTGCCAGAGGAAAATAAKAAAAATTGTCTTGAATAAATATCTTCCATTCTTTGTACTGATAACTGTGATTTATTCTGGAAATATATTAATGAAGGATATTAAACTAAAGATTACTGAAACAGAGAAGAAAAAATCTATTATTAATGTTGCACCAATTAGGTTTAAAAGGTAACCATTTTCTTCCTTTCTTCTTGTTTACAGGTGAAATTGCAGCCTTTCTTTGTGTGGTCTAAATGGTTTGAAGCTAACTGCAACAACTGGTATTATTCTTTATTTCTATATATCCAGTCCAAAATTTGAATCCTTTAAAATAAACAAGGGTTTTCCAACTACATTTATGGGAACCCTGCTCTTGTKCTGGTATCTCTCAGTCTCTGATCTCTGTGCCACTTCCACATTAGCAATAAAATGCTTTGATACCCCATGAGCATCGACCTGAACAGCTTGGCTTTGAACATGGCACATTGATCCTCGTGTTCACAAAGGCACGTTCTTGTAAACAGGGAGCTCTTCTATTTCTTTCTGTCTGCTTACATGGCTTTCAGATTCAGTCAACACTTTGAAATTTTCTTCAGAGGTGASGTTTGAAGATGAATATATAAAATAACATATAACACTACGAAGTACAGCAATTCATTTCAAAAGTGTTCTCTGAGAACTGCAAAATGTTCAGAGAAAAACTGAATTTTCAATTGGTTTTTACATAACAAAGAGATGAATCTCCAGCTTCTCAGGTTGGAAAGAAAAGATTTAGATGAAAATGATCAATTGCTACAAAATCAGGAAGCAGTAAAATAGTCCACTGTTCACTCCCTCTTCTAATAGAAGAAAAAAAGGCCACAAAAATAGATACTATGCATTTTTAAACAAACATATTTTATTTTTTTCCCACAGAGTACCTGACATTAGTCTTGGGAAACATGCTAAAACATCTCATAGGAGAAGCTGTAGATGCAGACACTTCGTCTGTTTTTCCACTTTTCTAAGTGTGTGCTGATGGCCTCAGCTGGAGGCAGGACACTGGGCTAGATAAAATCTCATCTAGAACCAGCAGGTCTGTTCTTGGGTTAAGTTCGAGGAAAGAAGATTGAAAAAAATTTAATCTGAGAATACAAACAATCACATTCATATCTAACTACTCCAGTCTAGAAGAGTGTTTCCCAAATGTTTAATGTGAGCATCAGTTACAAGTTACCATAGCAAACTAAGTGTRAGGGAAACTAAGCTTTCTGATTATTTACTTTGGCTGTTTAGGTAATATTGCACCAAATACTCATGTGAGAGTTTATTTGTTCCTTTAAGGCAATGTGTTCAAATCAGGTATGATTTTGACAGTAACTCTTGAATTCAGCAATATTAATGCTGGACTAATAGTACATGTAAAGATAAAATGCTAAATTTCTCTGCATTGTGTTGCTAGACGTTGCAATAATCCCTTCTTTCAGGATATAGTGATTTTTTTGAGGATGAGACTAGTCAGGGGAGGTTGAGATCTCTTGCCTTGTTGAGTTTGAAGAGAAAGCTGAGGAGTGACTTTTTCGCAAGCTACAACTCCCTCCAGGGCAGCAGTGGCTAGGGAGGTGCTGGTCTCCTTTCTGAAGTGATTGGATAAGGGAAAATGGAATGAAACTGCATCAGGGGAAGTTCTGGCTGGACATTAGGAAGGTCAYTCACCCAGAGGGCGGTTGGTCACTGAAACAGGCTCCCTGTAGAAGTGGTCATGGCAGCAAGACTGCCAGAGTTCAAGGAGTGTCTGGACGATGCCCTTAGTCAAATTATCAGGCTTTAGGCAGTCCTRTGAAGAGCAGGGAGTTGAAATCAATGATTCTTATGGGTCCCTTCCAACTTGATATATGCTATAATTCTGCAGTTACTGTGYTAAGACAAGCATTAAGAAATTAGATATAAGCATTAATACAATTTTAAATTGACAGTCTTGCAATTAGACTTAGTTGGGATTTAATTTTCTTAACTGTAACAAGAAATAAGTAATTTATGATAATTAACAACTAGTGTCAGGGATYAGCCTCACAGTACAAGCCACCTGTCAACTAGACCTAATGGAATTCATCATGGGTGACACATTTCTGAGCTGAAAAATTCTGCCAAATAAGATGTATCTTGACTGTTCCACAGGGGTTTGCTGCAGGTATATAGCATTTATGGTCTTAATTTTATTTCAATGGAGTTTAATTGGTTGGGGYATTTTGAGGGGTTATTTTTTAGCTTTTGTTTGGTTGGTTTAGTATGGTGACTTTTGGTTTTGTTCTTGTTTTGTTTGTTTGTTCATTTTGTTCTATCTTTTTGTTTGCTGGGGTTTTTTTGGGAAGTGGGAGGATATTTTTTGGGTTTTGGTGCCTGGAAACAACTGTACTTCCCTTTCAGCTTAATTTCTCTCATTCTTTTTCCATCTTATGACCTCCTTCTGTTTATTCCTTCCAGGACCAACTCCTTTGATCTTTTTTGTAGTATTAATATTTTCTGTCCCAATTCTCATCGCTCTTCTGCCTCTTTCAGTGTGTCAGCTACTATCCATCCTAACTTCCACTAATTTCATAACATAGGCCCTTGTCCAGACACTGAAATTATTGCCCTGCAAAAGACTAAATTTGATAGAGCAAAGCCAGTAAAAAACACCKGACTCCTTTCCAACTAAATCACAAGTCCCTTCTTAAAAATGCAGAGGTTAAAAATTCAAGTGAAACAGACAGAAAAATGTTGACAGAGACAAACCAGCTTATGTCCCTCTAATCTTATTCCTGGAAAGAGTTAGTGTTTTCTTCATTTTTTGTAATTAATCTTAAAAAAAATATTCAAGCTACAGCCAACATCAAATGCAACATTAAATTAAAGACATAAAATTGCAGCTAAAGAATTATGACTTGGCTAAATGTAAGAACTGAAAAACGGAGTCAAATAATAAAAAAATGTTAAATGGCCTTTGTTATTGGAAGACTATGACTTCTCCCTATACCAAGAGTTGTATTTAGCTCTGAAGGTAATTTCATATTATGGATAATTTTAATTTCAAATAAATTGATTTTTTTAGATTCAGATGGTAGAGTCACCATCCCTGCATTTAAAACACATGTGGATGTGACACCTGGGGACATGGTTTAGTGATGGACTTGGCAGCGTTAGTTTACAGATGGACTTGATGCTWTTAAGGGTCTTTTTCAAACTAAACCATTCCATGATTCTATGATTCTAAGAAATAYCTTGCATGGCTGCATATAAAATAATGCTGAAAATATTGAAAACAAAATCAGATTTAGGCAAAAAAAAGGTAACATATCTTTTTAACAAATTTTACTGCCAGCAACATTGTAATAACTTTCTTCTTATGTTTCTTAGTAATTTATTCAATAAGATGTTTAATTTGAAATCAAGATTTTCACTAGCAGATAATAATAAATGTGAATAAAATATAGGAACATAGTCTTTCACCAGAGAATGAAGACATCAAAAATCTTCATCAAGCTAGACAGTAAAATACATTTTCATTTCAGAATGTTATGACAGGATAAAAACATATGAGGTAATTACTATTTCTCTCAGGAGAATTTATTTCTACRGTAACTTAAAAAGAAATTGCACTTGAGAAGAGTTTGCTTATTCAAATCAGAACTATTTGTAATTGACATGGATAGCACTTTCTTTAACATTTAGTTAGAAAATACTAATTTTTAAGTTTCATTATTTAATAAATTTTTAGTTGCTGTCAGTTTAAATTGTCACTTAATATATCCTGAGTTTCTTGAATACCAAGCAGTACTTCTCAGWAAATGTGAACAATAAAAAGATGAGACTAAGCCTCTTGTCCTCATAATTTTTAATGTCCCCATACTTTAGATTAAGAATTTATACAGTTTTGTTGAGAAAGACAAAAAGTTTTTCAACTTATCCAATTTAACACTGTCGTGGTTTGACAGGAAGTAGGTTTTCTGGGATATGCTGTGGTCACCAACAGATGTYCAGATTTTAATATCGGCACTTGGTGTGGCCACTGGGGACAATGGATACRCCTCTGAGAACACAGGGGTTAAAAGCAGAGCACTCCCGGGGGAAGTTCTCTTGAATTACTTCAAGGGAAGCAGGTCAGACCTCCCCTGCCCAGCTGTCCGCTGCTGGCCAGGGGAGGGGAAGCCATGTGGCTGCGAGGTATGCCAGGCCTTGGACAGAGATGGGAGGTGAAGAGGCCCCAGCATGGAAGGGTGGGAGAAGCACCAGGAGGCATCAGGCAGGCCCCCCCGGAGACAGACAGAGAGAGAGAGCCTGTGCCACCTTGAAATTTGGTATAATGTGCTGGCAGCACAGCCTGGCTTGCGGAGAAGGGACGGGGTGCAGCGAGAAGGTGTTCGGCCGCTTGTGGGAGCTTTTAACCCTTGTTGTTGGACAATGAAAACTTTGCAAAACATTAACCTTTCCTAGAAGAGAGATAGAGATGAAGTGGAAGAAGGAAATGTGCAARTGTGAAGGTCTGGGCAAGTGAAAGATGTGGAAGAGTAGAGAAGAATCTTAGGTGGGAAGAGATGATGGAGTGGCTTTARCTGGACTCTTCTTGTTATAGCCATGGACAGAACCMTGTTYCYTGYGACACAGAGACTGCATCCAGGGGGAGGCAATGGCTCAGAGCCAAGAGAGTTCCACGTTGAGACCCCTCAGCCCCAGGGGGTGAAATYTGGGGGGGACAGGTGTCCCAAAGGTGAGACTGTGCTCTTTTTGGAATGGGACAAAACATGCTTAAAAGGACAGCCCTAGAAGCAGCTCTGGTCCATGTCAGTGGTGAGAGCACTGGACATGGAAGGAAGAGGTCATGATGGCAGATGTTCTCCAGGCGGTGCCACGAGTGACAGGAAACACACGAGGTTTCAATGGTGTTTCCAGGGGAAGCCTATGGCACAAGAAGGACTCCTCTCCTCTTGATGGATTGAGAATTGATTATCTGAAGGGTGGTGATGGACTGAGAGTTGAATTTGGGGGATGGATGTATTGGAATTTGATGGGGAGAGRAGGAAATGTTTTTGGAAGGTTTTCATTTTCCCTGTGTGTTTCTTTTTTACTTGTAGTGTAGTTAATAAAGTTTTCTTGTCTTTATTTCTAAGTGGGAGCCTGCTTTGCTTATTCCTGGTCACATCTCACAGCAGACACCAGGGWGAATGTATTTTCATGGGGGCACTGGCATTGTACCAGTGTCAAAGCGTGACAAACACAAACAGCTGAAACTTGAACTATCCAGTATTTTACAAATAAAACTGGAAAACATGTGAAAGCTTTTATTTATGAATCATAAATAATTTACAGTAAGTTTATTTTATAAAAATAAAAAAATCTTATAAAAAAGAATTTTTATAAATTTTTATAATCTTTTAGAATCTTTGTAAATTTTTATAATCTTATAAATTTTTAGAATCTTTATAAATTTTTATCAAAATAAAAAAAATTAAAATCTATTTTATAAAAATAAATAAAAATTCAAATGTTTCATTTTATAATTTCCTAAAAGAACATTGAAATAGTAGCTAGAGCATGCTAACATTAAATGCAAGTATACTTTCTTCTTCAGTTCTTGTGTCAAGGTCACACAATTTTCCATTCTGATAAGCACCCAAAATTTTATAGTAGTTAAAAGTTGTACAAATTGGTGTATATTGTAGAGGAGCAAAAGGATCATTTTATGAACACTGGAAACATTTTTGCCCCTCCCCCCCAAATTTCTTTGATATCTCTRGATGCAATGAAGAACTGAGCAGAAGCTATATTCAAGAAATGAGAAAATATGGTTTAGGTAATAGACACTTTCCAACTCTACTGGAAATCAGTCAAAAAACAAACAAGGCATCGGTGATAAGTTTGTGAAATAAAATCAGTTCTTCATTATCCCACCTTTTTTGGCTACTGTATGAGCAATTYGTGTATATTAAATAGCAAATTTAATAGATAGCTTAATTTAAACAGGAAAACAATGTTAAAGTTTCCTCTCTGCACGCAGACTTTCCAAGGCTGGTTTCTGCCACTCCAACTCCTTCCTTTAAGCTGGTCCTCTTTCTCCCCTGCATATATCTGACCTTATATATTATTTTAAAAAATGCAACTAATGCATTTACTACAATCCTTAAAGAGAAAGGATTTATTTGCTGTGAGTCACAGTCATGTTTTGATATGAAGTTCTGTAAGTAGTATCAAACCATGCTATTCTCCATGAACATAGGAGCTCTGGGGTGACTCTGAAGACTCAGAATATCCTGAATTGGAAGAGATCCATCAGGATCATCAAGACCAGCTCCTGGCCCTGTGCAGGACATTCCAACAATCCCACCATGAGCTCAAGAGCATTGCCCAAATGCTTCCTGAACTCTGTCAGGCTTGGTGCTGTGATCACTTCCCTGGGGAGCCTGTTCCAATGTCTGTTCCAAAGGTTCTTCCACCCTCTGGGGGAAGAATCTTTTCCTGATATCCTACCTAAACTTCCCCTGACAYAGTTTCTGGCTGTTCCCTTGGGCCCTGTCACTGGTCACTGCAGGGTAGAGGTTCGTGCTGTCCCTTTGCTGCCCTTTGTGGGGAAGTTGCAAACAGAGATAGTCTGTGTCCTCAGTCTCCTCCAGGCAGAACAGACCAAGTCRCCTCAGGAGCTCCTCAGATGGCTTCCCCTCCAGATCCTTCATCATACTTGTGGCCTCCTTTGGAAAGCTTATTTTTTTTTTTCATGTTGTGATGCCCAAAATGGCCCCCAGGACTCGAGGTGAGGCTGCACCTGTGAAGAGCAGAGCCCAGCTGGAGATGCTGGGGGGCATCCTGCTGAAGCTGCAGCCACATGTCCTGCCATCCTTGGCACCAGCTGCCCAGAAATGTGGTACTTGTCTGCATCTCCATCTTTCAGTCACAGAATTCCAAGGTGCTAATGAAAGGAAGAACCATTCTTGGCAAAAATTCTGTTGTGCCGGAGAAATTTAGCTAAGCTCTATTTACTCCTCATGCTGATGCAGAACACTGTTAATTTTCCAAAATTAATCAAGTTTCATTCAATCTTCAAGGTTCAGTTGGTACATTAACTGGAGATTTGAAATTAGTCTATGTCCCAAAATCCCTTTTAACTGTAAAGTCAGTTTTATTRGACAATCAGCTTTGACCTAAACATGTGAACCAATTTTTTAATGTAAGGTTTTTTATAAAATAAAAGACATTATAAAGAAATAAGCTGTACCTTCTATATACTCAGAAATAGATGCATTTTTTTTCRAGTTTGTTTTCAACCCATCATCTCAATTACTTTCTAGGTGGTTGAAAACTTTACACAGTCTGTGTTTGTCTCTGGAAAATATCATGTTTCTATTCCCCTGATGAGCTGCCTRTGTATCTGTTTCCTGCTCTCTTCAGCAGTCTCTGTTCCTATATGTGATGCATCAAGACAATAAAAGTAGGGCTTGCTTAGTAGAAGTAATTTGCAGACAAACTATTGTAATAAAAAATAGAACTATGATAATAGAACTATGATAATAGAACTGAACATGATGCTCTAAACTAGAGAGAACTTAAATATGAAGTAGTTGATGTAATAGCAACATCCAATAACTCTTTGAAAACAGTTTCTACTAAAAAAGATGAGAAGTTTCCAAATACTACCTATTTTTTAAGGGCTTTTGGGATTATTTTGGAAAATTTAGACAGCTAGGTGGCCCATGTGTAGCAACTTAGCATGTYTTCTTCTTCCTGAGCAAAATAAAGTGAAAAATAATGGAAAAAGTTAACCTGGAAAAGAAAGATATGTTGACCCTGATCAGCACTCTTGCTCTAGGAGAAAATGGTATTGCAAATCTACTAAAATGCTGAATGTACTGAGAAAAAGTGGATAAAGCAGAAAAAGCTTATCAGATGTACAAGATACTATTGAAAAGGTTAAAAGTTTAATGGTTTGAGTGGTTTGTAATGGTCCAGAAAAAAAAGCTAAGACTTCATATTGAGAGTCTATTAATAAAAATAACAACAACAGTAATGTCCATGATATTTGTTTTCAGAATCATAAGATGTGATCATTTTTATTCAATGTTCCTCCTTTCTGTAAATCGATTTCACAGTAAGGAGGGTGAAAGGCACTTTCAAGATCCTTCTTGACAATCTTAAAAAGCAAAAAAATAATTAATAAATTCTTCTGTAAGGAATGTCAGATAAAATATGTAAAGTGTCTTTCATTACATCGCAAAAGGACCACTGCATCACTTGAGATAGCATCTGATAAATATTCATTGCAGAATTAAATGCACAAAGCTGTCATCTGATTTTCTCTAGCATTGGGTTTATATACTTATTATATATAATATTTATGAGTTGCAATACTTTATTGTACGTGATCATGTGATGTAAAAGTTCAGTGATATAAAAAGGCAAAAAACACTTTTCATCTCTCTAGGTAGTGTATGTGTCGAACAAAGAGAGAATCAAATCCAACTGGAGAATAAGCCAGGCCAACCAAAACAACAACAAATGGTCCTCAGCTGCCTCCTAAGGTGAGAACCAGAAGGCCAAGCACCTCAAGGTGTCTATGGCTGTGGCRAACCCTCTCACATCCCTCCTCAGACTCAATTCCCTCTCTAAAATGCCTATTAACCACCACACACAGCATGGGGAACACACAGGAAGAATTAGAGAGCGGGGTGCACTTGCAGGAACATGATCTCATTGCAATTTCATGTCACTCTGGTCTTCAAGAAGGCAAGGGGACTACAAGCCAGTTAGCTTCACCTCAGTCCCTGGGAAGTTGATGGAGCAGCTCATCCTGGACGTCATATCTAAGCATGCAGAAGAAAAGAAGGTTATCAGGATAGTCAATATGGATTCACCAATACTTGACCAATCCAATTGCCACTGTCACAGCAGAACTGGCTGGGCAGAGGAAATGAGAGTGGTAGAKGTTGTCTCTTGACTTCATCAAGTGCCTTGACACTGTGTCCCATAACATACTCATAGGAAAGCTCAGGAAGTATGGTTTGAATGAGTGGAGAGGGAGGTGATTGGGAACTGTCTGGGTGTCAGAACTCAGAGAACTATGATCAACAACACAGTCTGGTTGGAGGCCTGTAGCCAATGGTGTTCCCCAGAGGCCAGTACTGGAACCAGCCTTCTTTAACTTGTTTATCCRTGGCCTGGAGGAAGGGACAGAGGTTGCTGCGGATACACGACTGGGAGGAGCAGCTGATACACCAGAAGACTGTGCTGCCATTCAGCCACGCTGGGCCAGGCTGGAGAAGGGAGCAAATGGAGTTCAACAAAGGCAAGTGCAGGATCCTACACCTGGGGAGGAACCCCAGACACCATCACAGGCTGGGCACTGACCTGCTGGAGAGCAGCTCTCGGGAGAAGCCCTTGGGGGTCCTGAGGGACAACAAGGTGTCCATGAGCCAGCAGTGCCCTTGTGGCCAACGAGGCCCATGGGATCCTGGAGTGCATGGCAAGAATGTGACCAGCAGGTCGAGGGAGGTGATCCTTCCCCTCTACTAAGCCCAAGTGAGACCACATCAGAAGTGCTGTTCCCAGTTCTGGGCTCCTCAGGGCAAGAGACACAAGAAACTACCAGAGAGGGTCCAGGGAGGGCTCTGGAGGTGATTAAGAAACTGGGGCATCTCTCTTATGAGGAAAGGCTGAGGGTTCTGGGCCTCTTTAGCATGGAGAAGAGTGGATTGAGAGGAGATCTTATCAATGCATGCAAATATATTAAGGATGGGTGTCAAGAGAGTGGTGTGAGACTTTGCAGTAAGGCCCAGGGACAGGACAAGGAGCAATGGACACAAAATAAATCACAGAAAATTCAAACTTAACATGATGAAAATTTTTACTGTGAGGGTGACAGAGCACTGGAACTGGCTGCCCAGTGAGGCTATGGAGTCTCCTTCTTTGGAGATATTCCAAATATCCCTGGACACAATCATATACAACTTGGTGTAGGTGATTCTGCTTTAGCAGAGGGATGTATTAGATGACCTTGAGAGGTCCCTTCCAAGACAAATTATTCTGAAAWTCTGTGATGCATGCTTCACACTTATTCAAGATTAGTCCAAGTGAAACCTGTGTACACAAAGTCAGTTTTCTTGGCAAAGTCAGATCATTTTATCCTCCTACCTGAACATATGATATTGAAAAGGGACTGTTTTCAATGAGTCTAAAGTACTATTTGCACTCAGTTAGAAATACCTAAATTATTTTTTTCATTAGAAGTCCAATGTCCAAATCCTGTCTAAATTGCAGAGCAATTGAAACAGGAATTCAAAATGCAACTGCTCATGGACCCAAAATCTTTGCATTGTCTCTCCAGAAAATCCACCTGTAATGCACTGCAAACACAGTGATATTTACCACTTCAATTTGTACCTCTGCTAAGTATTGCAAGAGGGGAAAAATACAAATCTCACTTAWACTAAAGAAAATTAATTTGTCAGGAAAATAGGGAAATCCTGCTCCATTTCAATTATTTAAAGATTATTTTTGCTTGTATTTTTGTTTCACATTACAATGCATATCTCATTGCCATGTTTTTTGCTTTCTGAGCTCTGCACACTAAACTTTTTTGCCCTAGTAGAATGCAAGAAAATCTCCCAGGAGTTTAAAAGGCCAGTAAAGCAACCAGTCAATGCTGTTCAACTTTTTAAACTCTTTCATCCCTGTAAGAATTTTCCTTGAGAAAGACTTACAAGATGAAGTCAGCAGCAATTAGTTTCCAAAGAGTTCACATTTCCAAGTGTTCCTCACCATGTTTATCCTCCTGAAATTGATTAGGTGCATCTTATTAGAAAATCTCTGAGTCTTGACACTTCCATGTTTAAGGCATAAATTTTTCTGAGGTAAGCTGAGTTTTTTTCTTTTTTTGAAAGGGGAAAAATCAGGAAGAAAAATCTTATTTTAAAAGAAAATCTCTTTTCTAATAGGATATGTTAAAGAATCACAGAATGGTTTGGGTTGGAAGGGATCTTAAATATGTAGCTCAAATATCCTTGCCATGAGTAGGCACACCTTCCACTAGATCGGGTTGCTCAGACCCCCATCCAACTTGACCTTGAACACTTCCAAGGATAGGGYAGCGTTACAGTCCAGTTTTTAAATTTATTAGAAATGCCTCTGCCCAAAATGAGGTGCAAATGAGACTGTATGTCAATAGTATGGGTTTTATTTTATAGTAAACATCAGAGAGAGAGAGAGAGAGAAATGAAAAAAGAAAAGAGGTAGGGAAAGAGAAATGATGAAGTCAGATTAAAGAAAATATCTCCACTCCATGGACCCCACCAGTGGTGTGATGATCCTTTCCAGCTGGTCTTCTTGGCAGTGAAGGTCCCCTCAAAAAACATAGAATCCACTGGATTMATTTATGCTCAGGCCAGGTGGGACTGCCCAGGTATCTCCCCCTGGGAGGGTATGCGCCAGTTTGACACAGTCTCTTGCAGCAGACMCTGGATCTGTTGCATCTCTTTGCATCACCTGCAATGCTGTGGTGCAAGGGCTCAGGAACGAGTCTGGGGAGTGCTTTGGGGTTTTTGATGGATTATGGCACCCTGCAGCTGCCTCTCATGTGGATGTTCTGTGGATGWGGCCTGTGGTGTTGGGGGTTTCACAGCTGGGCTGGTTTGTSTAAGGGAGGATGGGTGTTCACTGCCTCTGACCAGAGGTTACACYATGCAACTGAACTCTCCTCCTTCCCCCCTGAATCGTGGGGGAGTCTGTGCAAACCTGGTTTCTGTGGGCTGTGGTCTCCCCCACCCTGAACCCAGCCAGGGATGATTCCCTGCTGTGTTTGGTTTTCTTGTGGGTGCATTCCTTTCCCCTCAACCTCCTYAGTTTCTCCCTGGACCTGAGATGACTGAACTACAGTGTCCCCTTTATCTTATCTGGCTTAACTCACAGTCTAAGGTTCCAGCCGAGCATCTTCGAGGAGGGGTGGCCTTCTGAGATTGTAGCTTCTTTATACAGTTTTTGCTATAATGGGCTAAACTCCTTCCTAACAATGTTCCAAGCATGAACCATTTCAGTCTCTGAGAGGCAACCACAGCTTCTTTGGGAAACCTGTTCCACTGCCCTGTCACCCTCACAGGGAAGAATTTCTTCCTAATTTTCCCAATTTACAGCTGATGGTTCCTGCTGGGAAATTTAAAATGTCTCAGTAAATCTTTATATGATTGGCAACCTTTAGATGATGTTATTCAAAAGAAAATTATATATTTTTCTTTAATCCTTATCTCCATTTTATGAAGTAGGTTTTTGGAATACATGAATGTGCATATACTGTAATATGAAGGGACTTGGAAGAATTTGAGACTAAAAAAATTCACACAGGACTGAAAATAAAAACTTTCCATTCAAACAGGTGTTCAGACACTCCCAGTAAATTGGAATTGGAATACATTTAATAACACTTACTTTTGCTCATATCAGAAAGAATATTTAGATAGGAACTGAAGCTTAAGTCTCACCCACTGGGATTCCCACTGAGATCACATACATGCAATCAGAAAAATGCATATGCATTTCTAGATAAATTATACATGAATTTGAACAACCAATTAACATCTTGATTTGATTTGCTCAATTTAAGGATCAAAAATATTGAGCACAACTTATGACACAGGAAAATCAGTGCTGTGTTTCTAGGGAGGGGGAGAGAAAGGAAAGGTAGAAAAGATACAGGAGAATGGAAATCCCTGCACCAGTTCCTTGGGTGAGGTGATTTTTCAAAGTCATAATCTAATGCAGAGAAAAAAAAAAAACATAATCTTTAAGGCTTAAAATGCATTGTAAACTAACTAAACACTGATTTATATAGAGCATTTAAAAGACCAAATAAGGAAGTGCAAAACATTTTCTCGGATATCTTCTCTCACATACGTTCTTCAGCTGAGTCAGACATTTCAGAATAGAGAATTTTTATTCCTTCGTTTCATCTTCACATTCATGTTATATACACAAGCCTCTGAACATCAAGATTTACAGTCATATCCCTGGGCCAATCTACAGTTCTTTGAATAAAATAAATATAATGACCTTTACTTTAAAAAGAATTACCAAAACCAACCAAACTATTCAGATAAAAAATCTTTTGTTCTACTTCTATTGGACAACTTCAGCTAACCTTTAAGCTTTGTTATTCTGTCTATACAGTGCAAAGCTTGAACATTTTTTATGTGACACTAACTACCAAATGGCTTACAAAAGCATCCAAACCTCTTATATTTTCTCACACTTATGACACTTCTCCTCATGCCATAGTCTTAATGTCCTATTCAATTCCTGGCATGTTGTAAAATACTGGTAGCCTATCTAGCTAGGTGTTCTTTAGAGAACAGAGAACACAGTGTAATTGCTGTTTTAATTCAAAGCAAGGTTCAATGATGACATCATGAAAGGGATTTCAGCATCACATGGAGCTTTTCCTCTCTAACTTGTGTTGTCGGGCACTGGAACAGGCTGTCCAGTGAAGTAGCTGAGTGAGCATCCCTGGAGGTATTTAAAAGGTGTGTAGAGGTAGCATTTAGGGACAGGGTTTAGTGGTGCACCTGACAGTGTTTCTGGTTGGACTCAATGATTTTAAAGGTTGTTTCCAACCTAAATGATTCTGTGACTCCTTTTGGGATATTTCCATTCTCGGTGGAGCAAGAAGTAGGTCATTATCTCTGAACCTTTCTCCTTAACAAATACATCTGTTTTTCCCTCTTTTTAAATAACATATCCACCCTTATTCCTTCTGACCATCTATGAAGTAGAATATAAAAAATGTCTTGGCTTTACATTAGTAGCTAGGAAACTAGTAAATTAGAGAATCTTCAGTCATTTGAACATTAGTCTGCATTCATAGATCAACGATTTTGGTGATGATGCATCATTCCAGTCACAGTTTCCTTCCTTTTAAGTGGCTGGTGAAATGTTGRTCTTCACAAGAAATAAATTGCTTCAAGTTTCATAACAGAGTGTCCAAAACTAATRACCCTGGAGAGGAATCACTGTCTAGGATATTTCTTGTAAAGCTTGTAGAGAAAAAGAGAAGAAACTGCAGTGAAAGGGCAGAATAACACTATATTTCGATTTAGCTGGTAGCTGGACTATATTGTAATCAAGATTTTCTCATGTGAGAAACTATTCATTCAGTTTAATCCTCTAGAAATTTATGAAGAATGGGATTTTCAAGGAAAAGTATTTGGGCTATCTTTAGGCTTTTATTTTGTCAGTTATATTACAGACTGCATTACAAATCATGACATTTGCTTTGAAAGTAATATTAAAGGTACCTCTAGCCATTTCTATTAAAACAGATAAAAATAAATCTTTAGAAAACTAGTATATTCACACTAGGGTGGGGGGATTGGATTTTTCTTCCTTGTTTGGTTTTTTTTAATATCCATAACTTGTGCGGTTTTTTTTAGACCATTAAGAAAAAAATAATGAAAAAAAATCTCTCTAGAATTTACTATTTTTTTAATTTAAAAAATAGTGCATTGCCTGCATAGTGCAAGACAGAAATATGTCAAAGCTGTTAGAGCTTCACAGATTTTTTTACAGAATAAACATCCTAGGAGTCCAAAGTAATATTTACTTTAATAGCCACAGTACTTTTAAACAGTATATTG
This sequence comes from Cardinalis cardinalis, assembly GCA_014549065.1. NCBI lineage: Eukaryota > Metazoa > Chordata > Aves > Passeriformes > Cardinalidae > Cardinalis > Cardinalis cardinalis. Next base: position 14,410 of record JACDOX010000045.1, on the reverse strand, counting down.
TGGATGTAATACCACATTTTTAGCAAAAGGGGTTTTTCATTTGCATTTCTCATAACTGGGAGTGAATTATACCTATCCACGTATTCTGGAGAAATTCTAAAGTGGAACTGGAGAACTTCCAGCCATGTGTGACTACTTTGCACAGTACCAGAAATCTGCTAGGCTGACTTCATGAGGTGCAACCAGGCAAGAGAAATTCTATGGGATACTTGGATGCACTATGGGATATCTATAGAGTAGGATCCTATAGAGTATTCTGGTAACTGCAAGCTGTTGAATCTTTCATCTCTTCTAGGATGGAAGGGTTTGCGACCAGGAATATGTTTCCTGAGGCTGTGGAGAAAGTCTGTCAGGAAAGTGATGGTGAGGCTTTTGTAATGGAAATCCTGGCTCACCAGCTCCCTGGTATCATAGGAGCTGTCCATAATCATGTAGATGAGGAGAATCAGGCAGATATAAAACCCTTGAAAAAGTTCCAGACTAAAAATCAACAGGAAACTGAGCTACCATGAATTGGAGAAAAGTTGCTTGCTTTGTAGGAGATAGATATATTTTACACAGATAGAAAATTTTTTGAAGAATGTGAAGAAAAGTCCTAGAGATCAAATATTATAATAGGGAAAAATCAGAGGTTGGGTCACTGGTGGGTCAGTTTTGAACCTGTTTTTATCCAATATCTTTATAAAATGGCTTTTTTACAGATTATTAAGGCATTCCAGGTAGTCAAGTGCCAAATTAATGGCAGGATATAGCAGAGAATCTCAGAGAATGGAACATGGGAGCAAAGGAATTGGCACATGAGCTACAGTATAGATGAAAGTAAGGCAACACATAGGACAAAAATAATCCAAACCATGTCTATGTAATGCTGAACTTGGAACTGACAGTCTCAGCTCTGAAAAATGATCTGTCAGTCTTCTGAAATAATTTGCTCTGTGTYCGGTGGCAGCAAAAAGAGCCAGCAAATGTTGGGTACCATCAAGAAGAGTACTGATGATGAGACAGATGGTGTCATTTTTCTGCTATATAAAGCCTTGGTACACTGATTTCTTGAAAACTGCAGACAGCTCTGGCCCTGTTACTCAAAGTTTTGTAATTACCAAAAGGGAACACACCGTGTATTCAGGGCCAAGAATGCCTCTCCAAGTGTTGTTTTAGCAGTCTAAATGTCCAAATTACTTAATTCATGCAGGAAAGCCTCAGTAGCAGCACAAAGCTGTTAGATAAAAATCCTTTTCTCTGGTTTAATTCTTGCTCTTTCAATGAATTTTGGGTGCTAATCTCAAGAGTTTCAGTCTTCTTTAAGAAAATGAGGCAGAGGAAATCTATGTCAAGTCATCAGCTTCTTGAGTTCTTCAGTGGGAGACATGATTTTCCTATGAGGATGGTTCTTCATCCTCTGAATTGGACTCCTTGGGGTAATTTGGATGTGAGGCYGGCTTCTTATCACTGAGGGTCTGGCCATGTGCCTGATAGAGACAAAGAGGGCAGTCCAGAAAGCCATTTTTTCAATCCAGCAATCTGGAACACCTTTGTTTTCCCAGGATGCAGGGAAACAGGCAGCTCTGTTATAGACTCATTTAATATGCTTGCAATTACTATGGCTAGGATAATATCTCTAATGTCCTAATCCTTGTTTGAGACAGGAGGACCAAAGCAACATTTATTTTGATTTGTTCAATGAGTAATTTTAGAATTGCTTTAAGGGGATAACTTCTTAATTTAAAGGTATTATGACYCAGATAAACCTGTCCCCTAACTTATAACACAACATATTTTCAGCTGGGTACATGTAAGATATATGCCAACCTGATCGCATATTTACTTTTTATTGTACTTCTCTTTTTTTTTTTATTTTCTTCCTTTTATTGGGCTAATGAAATTGAAATTGTTTTGCATTATGTTTTGCATTATGTTATATATTATGTATCAGTGAATCCAAATTTAGATATATTTCCTAAGCTACTAAAAATAAAAGGAGATGCCTGGAAACAGAAGACCAAAACCAATGTGGCACATCAAAAGACAGTAGTGTTGGAGTCTAACAAAAGCACATAAATGCCCCAATCTGGACCATCATATTTAATATGATGGTTCCGGTTWAATATAATTTCTGTGCCCAGATTCATCACTTTACACTCAAATTCTGCACGCGTATATGAGTTTTAAACACTGTTCCAAGCATACAGAAGCAGTGCCTTTAATGCAGGAGTGCAGTAGTCCCTGACTAAACTGTACGACAGTACATACCTGGGGTAGCTCAAAGAAGATTAGAAAATGGCCTTGATTCTGCAGCTTGCAGTTCTGAGTTGGAAGGATSAAGATCAATGGCACCTTGTTATAGTGCAGCCTCAGCACTGCTATTAAACATCTGTTTCAGTTCAGCCCAGTTTTAGGGGCTTACTTCACTCCCATCTTGATCACCTTTCTAAAGGGGAARGGGGAAACCAGTTGGGATTTGCAATTTTTATTCATTGTTTCATGCYGTATTTCACTAATTTGTTCTATAAAACACAAAATTAAACTCGTTCATCAGTAATTGAGATGGATCAAATGACAAGGAAAACAAATTGATCCAGGAATCGGATTCATCACTCTGCTATTGCAGAGGTTACAATGTGCACTTACTCAGCCAGTCAGCCTGTGAGAACATAAAACTTTCAAGGAAAAACCTTGGGGCTAGACAAAGAGCAAACAACCTGGTTACTTATTCAATCTTGTCAATGTCTTTCCTTAATCCTTTTTTAAAGATGTAGCAAGCATTCTGTTAAAAACAAGTGCTGTATGTAAAATTTTCAGATTGGCAAAATTTGAAACAGAGAATGCCATCCTGTCTCAACATCACATTATCAGAATTAATTTMTTTAGGCTTAAAAGGACCTTAATCTCTCATAGATATTAGAATGCTCCCAATTTTATATATGAGAAGATTCAACTTTAACACTTTAGAGCATATGAAGTGAAAAGGCTATGGTCACATTTCTGTTATGAGGAAAAGCCAGACAGAATGTGATAAGGAGATTCAAGCTGTGTGAACTTTTAAAGATAAAATGACACAAACCATATAATGGTGATAAACAGTTAAAATTATGCTTTTTATAACAATAACATATTGAATGTGGTCTGTCAACAGTTAGAATTCTTTATGCTCTATATTTATAAACATACACACACCCAAAAAGAAACTTCATTAAATGACTGAAGATAGAGGTGAGGTTTATCAGAGTTCTTCTGCAAGTCAAGCAGTTTCAAGAGCACCAGAAATAATGAAGCCTGGTTTCCTACAGATTTTTGTATCAGGGTTGATTTGTGAGCCCTGACTGATGAGTTCCTTGAAGCAGAGACACATTAAAGAGCTCTGCTGGAGTGGATTGTTTCTAGTCTAAGRAAAAAGTGAACTCCTGCCACAAGTYCTGCCTTAGTTGGGCAAATAAGTGAAAACACACATGAATACATGATCATCTGTCTTGTGCCAYTTACAGACCCAAAACTTCTAAAATATTAATATCAGTGAGGCCTTTACATTTTTCTGAGATCTTGCTTGAAATAAATCATGGTGTTTAAGAATTATGTGGTGGAGAGTGGATAAAGATAACTGCTTTTCCACATCTGATTATGAATATATTGTAACGCAACCAAGAAAAAACATTTCAATACCTTCCTTTGTTTTTCTTTCAACRTGTGCTTATGCCAGATAAATTAATTAACAATGTGCACTGTTGTCCTCAGTTTAATGTGCTCCTTTTTTCTCCAGTTAGGCAAAAGAAATTTATTGGCTGTTCCTGTGGTGTAAGCTCATGACATCATACAGGTTTCATTTTATAATATATTTCTCTAAAAATTTGAAATAGATACTCTTACTCATACAAAAAGAAGAATCCAAACTGTTTTATCAGGTGAGGTAGATATGTTCAAGATTATAAGAAAATTAAAATGCTCTCTGGCACTTACCAATTCTGTTTTTGAAAAATTACCTCTTCAGAGGATGGTGTTAAYCTATTAGTGGGGGGGAGAAAGTCAAAATGTTGTGCAACTTTACATATTTGTGAAAGTATATGATTCTAGCATATGGAAAGACTGTGTTCATTATTTATTATCCACATGCTGAAATACAAAGGAAAAAGAATATATTTTTTCTTTACTGCTTGGTAGAGACAAAGAATGTTAATGAAAGAGATGTTTATTCTTAGCCTAGAAATCAATTCATAAAACAAAGCAGAAATCCACCATCCAGGAGAATGGATGTCTGAAATCTTTATACCAAAAGCTTTCTTTTCCCATTTTTCCTAAAATTCTAACAACATTGTCATCTCCTGAGATGAATCTGTGTCTGTCTGCCCATTCCCTACCTCACTTCCCAATACAGGTGACTTTGTAACTGATTTCTCCTTGGCCCTTGGTCAGGCACTGATACCTGAGCTGTGCAGATTTCCAGTCACAGTTGCAGCTAAAAAAAACTTGATTAAATGTGACTGGACACTTGAAAAATTAAAAAAAAAAAAATTATTTGGTTTTTTGTATATGTTAAAAAATTCAGACTACATTCTAAAAAAAAAAAATTTATTTGGTTTTTTGTATATGTTAAAAAATTCAGACTACATTCTATTCTATCCTTTGTAGAGATAATGGTGATTTTTCCATACTATACATAATGCAACTAATTTACTGCACAAGAGACACTTTGGAATCTTACAAAGAGAAATTCATAGACAAAAGAAAAGGTCTATAATTAGTTTCTATTTCTGATCTGTTACACACTCCAGGAATGAGAAAGCATCACCTCATCATCAATTTAAGCAATGAAAAACACATGGTACAGAAACCAGAAAGTACAAAATAAGTCTTACAGAAAATCAATGTATCTTGGACCCCATGASGGAAAATAGCAATTTTTAAAGGCCCTCTATACCTCTAAAATATTTTTCTATCTTAAACTGCTGGTCAAATGAATACAGGTCTGCACAGATTTGATAATGAAATAATTTTTTTTTCTTTTTCTCAGTGCTATTCAACTGTTGAATAGTAATTTGTGATATATTTTCTTGTTTTTCTGGGTTTGATTAACTTATTTTATTCTAGTATGAGGTTTACTGGGAACAATTACATATGAACCAGAGGGTGTGTTTTTAATTTTCGGGCTCTAGGCTTGTATAATGTTTTCATTATGGTTTATTCTAATTGAATCAGAAGCCATAAATCTACTTTCAAAGGAATCACAGTCTTTGCAGATTGATAATTATAACTATTGTCTGTCAGATTTATCTTAACATCTAAATGACACCATAAAAATGCAAATCAAATCATTTTGTAAGAAGCTTAGCCTTCATGTTTATAGCTCTGAAATGTTCAAAAACTTCAAGTGAAGAAAACTGTAAAGTTAGGGGAAAAACCAACAGATTTTTAAACACTGTAAACTCCATTTATTATTCAAGATACAACTACTACAGATATAAAACAAGTATCACACAGAAAGCAAAGTAAACTGTAACATTTTATATGAGTTTTAGCTACAGATTTTATATAGAATAGTTTGAGGTGGATTTTATTACRCTCATTTGCCAGTGCAGTAACCCACAGCACTGCGGGTAATCCCATCTGTCCAAACAGAGGTCAAGTTAACYTTTACCTTTCTTTTTTGGAGGAATTAAATTACAAACTGATTGTCTTACATAGTTACATATTCAGTATTCAGCAAACCTATTCAYATTTATGCTTTATTTCCATTCAAATTATTTCCGGAAGGCATTTTCCCCCTATTTTTCAAGAGGAAGCACCAAGGTGAGGATCAGTGAAGTCAAACAACCTGTGGAATTCTTCCCATGCCCTGAGGAAATTCTATTTGAATATGAATCAGTAGTGTTAATTAGATGAATAGGCAGATTGCTGGGTATTTTACTTCAGGCTGTTAAACTCTGAATGTGTAAAATTGTTATTTCATTGCTTTGTTGTCCTCAGAGAAATTGCTTCATGGAATTATCATACTATGTTTGTGGAGAGATAGTGGAGTTAATTACAGCTTTCCTGTCTCATATTAATATTCTTTCCATTTCTTCAGTTTACAAATTTTCTGGCTGGGATTTGTTTGGGTTTTTAAATATCATTAAACATAYGTATTACATTTTCAAGTTAAAAATAGTGGAGGTATACTGCTATAAAAACCTAGGATAGTTCCTAGGATAGGTTTTCTCATACATTCAGGATATCTAAGCAAAAATAAATGCATAGTATTATTGCACTAAGGTGATTTTTTTCTCCCTTTCTAACTTTTTCTGAATGAGACTGCTCATGCAAATCTGCAGATAGGGGTGGTAAGGGGAGATAATAAAATGAATGCTCATGTTCAGCAAGTGACGATTCCTTTTGCCAGAATTGCTGGTTGGTCGTTTGCATAAAGCAAGGAATTGCAGCGCAGAAATTCCTGAGTTGTCCCCCAGCAAACATCCACATTGCTTTCACACAGCCACMCTTGCCATTCCAGCAGTGGCTCAAGGGATGTTAGCTTGGAAGTCACTACTCAAGTGTTGAAGGAAAYTCCGTTTGTATGGGAGAGAGAAAGAGGCTGCATGTCTTCCCATTTATGCATCACACGCAACCAGGAACAGGAGCTGACATTGGCAATGTTAACAGGGGTAAAGAAGGATAAATCTGCTAGTCCCCTGAGAACCAGAGGGAATGTCTGTCTAGTGCTCTATTAGACATAAGACTGCCCTTATGTATCATTTCTCTTTTCACTTTACCAGAACACAAACCCTGACAATACTGAGAAGGTGAACACCAGTTAGTCTCATCTACTTTGCAACAAGAGATATTGCTAGTGACAGGAAAGGGAAACTAAAGTTAGGTGGGGAAAAAGCAAAAACACTGAACAAACCAAGTATGACACTTCAGATCATAAATCCAGCAGTAGGTATGATCCTATTTCCATGACTTTTACCAAAACAACATTTTCCCCTTGCTGAATAAGCTAAAATATTCCAATAGACTCAATACTGTTGAAACAACCATGAAGCACATTTTTAGTATGGTGGAAATTAACTCATGAATGACCATGCCCATGACCATGAGCAACTATTAYGGGGAAAGCTTTTGTATTTTTTCTTGGGAAAACAACACAACTGAGTGCATTCCTGAAGTGCCTATATGCTCACAGATGCAACATGTGGGAAGAGATGGGATGGASTTGGGYTGTTGGCTGTGGGATGCAGCTGCAGAAACACATGGCAGCACAGAGAGGCTTGTTTCCACCTGACCTTGGGGGAGGAGGTGTCCCACTGCAGACCCCTATAGGAGAGGAGCCTGCTGGAAGCTGACAGAGTGAACAGCATGTAATCACCCCATAAAAGGACATTTAGAAAGCATTTTGCTGATGTGGCAACATGGGATAGGTCATGTAGTGAGAATTGCCATGTAAGGAAATATTGTGCCTTGAAAAGTGTGTGAAACCAGCTCGTTTCTTTGAACRAATTATTCAGATTCCCTGCTGGTCAGAGTCTGTGTCACGGTCACAAAAACACATGGAACACACAAGAAAAATTAGAAGTCAGTGAAAACTGCAGGACCATAATCCCCTTGGTTTCACAGAGACATAGTGGGTTAGTCAACACAGTYAGGGTTGTGCCATGGACGGATAGAGGTTATTTAGGAAGGTAGGCAGAGAGGGCAAGTTGCAAGTGAAAGAGGAGCAGGATCACAGAGGATTCTACCTTGGGATGGGCTACAGRACATTTGAGAGGTGATGAGTTTTAGAGGTCAGATCAATGTGGGTGATGCCATGGTGGCTGTTTGCTACAAACTGCCTGTTATGCTCTGATTAGTGAGAGATGCCTCTGCCTGAAWTAAGGCGCAAATGAGAACATATGCCAAAGTCAATAATATAGATTTTATTTAACAGTAAATGTGAGGTAGAGAGATTGAAAGAAATTAGAAGAGCTGGGGGAGGAAAAGAGGAGACAGAGAGAGAAGGAGAGATAAAGCAAAAAATCACCACCTCTGGAGCCAGTGTCTTCATGTTGGTCCTTCTTCACCCAGGGCTTCTCCATGGTGGGGGTCCCAGAGTCTTCCTTCTGAAGTGAAGAACTTGGGCTGTATAAAGGAATAGCACCTCTATACAGCCCAAATTCTGGGTATCCACAAGGCAGTTGCAGATGCATTTCCCATAATTTGAGGTGATATGCATCAGTTCCTTCCTTTCCTATGGTTTGCCACAGTGGGAATTTATTTCTAGATATATAAAACAGGGTGTGGTTAASCAGGTCTCACCTTACCAGTCTTGGAATTAGCACCTTCCTGTTGCAATTTCTAATCTCAAGTTCCCACTGGCATGGTTGATCTTGTGGCAATTTACTTCTGTGACTTTGAGACACGCAACTGTGCTCTTTATGTCCTTACCCTGCCCGTTCAGGGGGAAGCAGCAGATGAGGCGCCTTCAGACACCAGGAAGAAGCCAAATACGTGCAGGCCTTTCACCTCATAAGCGATTTGAATCACCCTGACATCTGCTGGAGGAGCAACACAAAAGGGAACAAGGAATTTGTGAGGTTTTGGGAGCCCATTGAGAAGAACTTGCTGTCAAAGGAAGCTAGCAACTTCCTGAGCGAGCAGTTTGCAAGGGAAGAGGCTCAGCTGGGCCTCATGCTTACAAAAAAAAAGGAAGGGCTATGGTGGCAATTCCCACAAGGTGTAGGAATGCAAGATCCTGAAAGTAGGGAGCAAAGCTAAAAGCAAGAGCATATCCCTGGACTTCGTGAGACAACTTTGGCCTCTTCCATGATCTGCTTGAAAAAGCCCCATCAAATAAAGCTCTAGAGGCAATAGGAGCCAAAGAAAGCTGACTTATATTCTGGGATCATTTCTTTCAAGCTCAAGAATTGTCCTTTCTAAAACATAGGAAATGCAAAAATGCCAGGAGGCCTGCATGTATGAAKAACAAGCTCCTGGCAATTTTACTAGGTAAGAAGGAAACATACAGAGTATGGAAAGCAGGGAGAGCAACCTGTGATACACTGTGCAAGCATGCAAAGACACAGGAAAGCCAAGTTCACCAGGGACTGAATCCAGCAAGGGAGGTCAAAGGCAAAGGAAGAACTTGTATAAGCACTTAGGTAACAAAAGGAAAATACAAACCACTGCCGAATGAGGCCAGGGAGCTGGGGATGGAGGCATGGAAAAAGCTGAAACATTGAATTAGTTCTTTACATCAGACTTTTCTAGCTGGATCAGCCTTCAAAAAATCCCACTCCAGAGGGAAGATCTGGAGCAAGGAAGATGTACTATTTGTGGAAGACACTCATGTCGGGAAATACTTAACAACACTCGGYGCACCTGCTTTAATATGGGGTGGGACTAGATGGTGCCATGCTCAGCATATAAAGCTGGGGGAAGAATATGAAAGTGGGGGGACATTTGGAGTGATGATGTTTGTCTTCCCAAATCATTGTTACACCTGATGGAGCCCTGCTCTCCTGGAGGTGGCAGAGCACCTGCCTGTAGAAAGCAGTAAATTAATWACTTGTTCTGCTTTGTGTGAATGTGTAGCTTTTGTTTCATCTATTATACTACCTTTATCTCAACCCATGGGTTTTCTCACGTTTACCTTTCCTGTTTTCTTTCCCATCCCACCAGGAAGAACGTGAATGAATGACTAGGTGGGGCTTAGTTATATTACCTGGTTAAACCATGACACCTCCCTATTTAAAGCACCATCACTGCTGGCACTTCGGATGTCCCACTACATTCTGTATTTACAAGTACAGTTTAACTAACAAAGTGAAACCMCAAAGTTTTGTAGTACTGTGCAAAAAATTAATGAGTTTCTGATCACAGTCACAGAATAAAACAATTAAATAATGGAAATAAATTTAAATAATGGAGAACACTGACATATGTTTCTGCAATGGCACACAAAATAAGTCTGTGAAAACAAACCAGCAGTGAGACAAAAGCAAATTAGCCCTATTTCTTCWCTGGTTGTGCCATGAAACTGTTGAAGAAGGCACATAGGATAAGGGGGGAAAATGGGATTATGTTTCCCAGAATACAGGACAACATAAGGTCATATCCCTGAAAACAACTTATATCCTAAAGATTGCTTGCATAGAAGTACAAACCTTTTCATGTGCAAAAATAAATAAAGGTGACATTCATGAGTTAATTTCCTGATTTTTTGAGGGAAGTAAAATATATTTCTGAAGTTCCCTTTGATTTTATCACTTCATAGAAATGTTTTGGTTTGGTTTCATTCTGTTTAGGATTACAAATTTAAATTTTTAAATTACAAATTTAAAAAATGAATATTATTTGATGTTGTATGGTTTTGCACGGCCTGGTTTTTGGTGGCAGGGGGCCACAGAGGTGGCTTCTGTGAGAAGCTGCTGGAAGCTTCCACCATGTCCAGCAGAGCCAAGCCCTGATGGCTCTGAAGATGGWMATGCTGCTGGCCAAGGCCWGGCCCAGTTAAAGAGACTGGTAATGCCTTTGTGATTACATACTTGAGAAGAAAATCAAAACAAAGYGAGGTACAGTTTAATTCCTCTAGTCAAAGAGGAGGAGGTCAGAAAATGTGAGGGAAACAACATGGAGACACCAAGGTCAGTGGAGAAAGAGGGACAGGAGGTGCTYCAGGTGTCAGAGCCAAGATGAGACCGTGGTGAAGCCGCTGTGCCCCTGCAGCCCATGGGGATCCACGAGGGATGCAGAAATCCACCCACAGCCCAAGGGGGAGATGCCCATGCTGGAGCAGGTGGATGCCTGGAGGAGGCTGTGATCCAGTGAGAGACCTGGCAGAGAGAGGGAACCCCTGCTCCCAGGCTGGAGCAGCCTGTCCTTGGAGGACTGACTGTACCCTGTGGAAGAATGACCCATGATGCTGCAGTTTTGGGGCAACTGTGTGCCTGTGGGAGGGACTCACCTTGCAGCAATTTTGAGTGGACTGCTGCTCATGAGAGKGGACCCACACCAGGGAAGCTCACAGAGAACTGTCCCCTGTGGGAGGGTCTCCATGGCACAGCAGGAGAAGGACTCCCCTCCTGCAGCAGTGGAAGAAAATTCTCAGGTGAGTAACAGACCAAAACCCTGATGCCCTGTCCCTCTGCACTGTTGGTGGGAATGAGGGAGGGGCTGAGGGGAAAAAGGTGTTTTAAGGGCTCATTTTACTGCTCATTATCCTCCTCTGACTCTGTTAGTAATAAATTCACTTTTTGCCTTTAAGCTGAGCCTGTTTTGACCTTGGACTGTTTTCTCCCAGTCCTTAACTCAGCTCATGTACCCTTTGTTAACTTTTTTTCTCCTCTGCCCAGCTGTGGCAGGGGAGGGTGAGTGATCAGCTATTGTAAGTGCCTGGTATTTGGCCAGTGCCAAACCACAACAGATGTSTACTAGAAACCTTGAAAAATTTTCATGATGACAAAAAGGTATTTGACTTTCCTGTTTGTCAGTGCTACAATCCATCCTGTTGCTTATATAATTTACTAACATATAATTTCAGATAGAAAAATAGCTTGTTTAAAACTATGTAGGTTTTGGAGGTAATGACTTAGAAGTTTCTTTCAAGAATCCATCTGGACCAACAGTTTTACTCTCTGCTATGTCTTTAAGATCATTAATTACTACTCCTACAGTTATCATGTTGCTGTTTTAAACATCACATTGTTCTGATTTCAATTTAGCTAATTTTAGATTTTAAGCTGTTCCTGTGCTTAATTGTTATTAAGAAGCTGATAGCTATGTAATGATTTGAATTAGGAAATGAATTCCAATTAACTTCCTCTATATTCTCTAAAATAATGCAACTAAGGGTTTTAACTGTATTTTTTCCAGTGTCTATCATCAAAATGTAAACAATTTTCATTCCATAATTCTCATAATAGTAGATGCAGTTCAATTCTCCATTGTTCCTTATATGCCATGTTTATTGTTTTGTTTTCCCAATTCTACAGTATTTTAAATAATGTTCTTCATCTATTGTTTTCAGTAGTGTTTCTATCAATTCTGAATTTTATTTTGAGAAAAAGGGTATGATACGAAGTGATGTGTTTGTAGAGACATAAACTTGCCTTTGGATGCTCTTTATATTTGAGAATAATTACAAGAATTTCTGTAAATCAGTGTTTTGTAGGTAAAATTTGGAAAAATACAACTTTTATTGGAGTGCAACCAACGTTTTCAATCAACATCTGGTGCATGAACTTTCAAAATGGACTGAAACCTAATTTAAGGTGAGAATATGGGAAAAGAGTGATTACTAAAAGTCTCTCTCACTATGATTTCTCCAAAATGTATCGTTAGAAACATCCTCTATATTATTCTTCATGTACCTGTCCACCAGTTATGATTAATTTGTCTAAATAAAGCAATTTTAGTGACGTTTTTCTTCAAAAAGGCTTGAACACAGCATCGTCATGCTGCATATCTGCTTTTAAAAATAATTTAACTTTTTTTAAATCAGAAATAAGTATATTACTATGGCCATAAAGGTAATAGGGATATTTGGGCTGTCATTATGCAAGAATTATAGAGAAATGCATTTGAGCACTTTCAGCAGGCAATTGGAGTGATCTGGAACAGTGATGTACTGACAAGTACATTGTAATTACTGTTGTCTGTGATGTTGGTAATGACAGCTGCAGACAGATTGCTGTAATGACAAGAAGAAATATTTCTGTCTTCCACAACTACTATCTGACTCTGATGTCAATCAAATCTTATGCAGAAGAACTAGAGCAGTGCTGCAGAAGTGGTATCAAACTCGATGTGTTGAGAGGCACAGGCTCAGTTTCCTGAGGGGAATTTCTTCCATGAAAATACTGCTGCTTTCCAATGGGCCACGACAGTTCACTTTGCTTAGGGCAGCAAGCAACTTCTTTCTACACAGCTCACTTTGCAGAGGTGAACTTTCCTCTGAAATATTTTACAAAAGGATCATCAGCAAAAAGCCTATAGGATCATCAAACTTCACTGGAAGCTKGAGACAGAACAACTTACCCAATGAGGAGACTATCCTTGCCATCTTTATTTTATGAACACTAAAGCATTTGGATAGGAAATATAGCTTTAAGCAATGAAATAAGCATAGATCATCCAAGGTAAATATATTGACTACAGAAAATTCTGCTAGGAAATAATAATAGCCTTTAAAAAATCCAGAGTTTAACACTCTTTGTGAATTCAGAAAAAGATCTTAAAATATCTATATATCTTATTTTATTTGTTCAATTGTATGCAAAACAAAGATATTAGGCTATATTTGTTATTCATTAAAATATTTTTCCCCAAAACATTAATCTCAGACAAATGATACAAGAAAATCATGAAATTATAAAAAGAATTATTCTAGACACACTAATTTGAAAGTTTTGATGAAGTGGTTCTATGGACAGTCAAGAGAAGATTTTTATATTTAAGCCGGGTGAAACTGATTGGACGTGACAACACTTGATACTGTGCGTCTGTGTAGAGGGTGCTCACAATCTAAATGGTATACCAGCCTAGAGAGTTARCATGCTGATTGGCCTCTCTCAGCTGGCCTTGCTGCAACACAGCCTTGGATTACCAAATAACAAAATTTGCCTTGCAACTATGCCATTTTCTGTGCTTTCTTTCCTTATACAGCTTGGAGAAATGTTAAGGATAGTTGTGATTTGTTCTCCTGGCATTTAAAAGTTTAACCACTGACTAGAGGGAAAAAAAAGCTGTGGACATAAGGCACTTATAGTCTAAGCTTCTTATTAAATGATCAGCTAAAGACTTCTCTAAAGCCAGACAAGATAAAATTCTCATTGATGAAAAGCATGGAACATTTTCCAGATCATGCTGAGGCACCGAACCACAGAAATGGGGGTACTTGTTTTGTGTTGCTTTCCCGTTGGGGAAAAGCACAGTGACCTGGTTTCAAAGCATAGCACGGTGACCCCCAAACCTCCCTGGGGCCACTCGGGCCAGTTTACACGCAGACGCCAATGTGGTGGACGGTAAAAGGCGTTTATTGTGTTAACTTAAGGGGTTTTATAGACCAGGGGCTTCTCTACGTCGGATGAGGTCATACTTATATTTTTGGAGTTAGTAGTGGTGGAGGAGGTGTTAGCATTCTTATGTTAGGGGGGCTATGTGCTTGGCTACATGGTAAGGGTGGATCTTAYCTCTACAGAGGAGGATGTGGGTTCCTGTTTCTGGGGAAGAGGATGTGTGTTCTTATCTTTGGGGAAGAGGGTGAGGGGTCCCTACCTCTTATCTTCCCGTGCCATTCCGAAATTCTTCCGAACGCCTGTCCCTTTCTGCCTCATCTCCCCCCACCTCTTTCACAAATGGGTGAGGCAGTCATATATATAGATACGAATATGAGGTAGAAGGTTGAGATTTAACAAGGGAAAAGGGTATTGGGAAGCCTGAGTAAGTTGTCGCCATGCAATTTTCTCGC
>JACDOX010000440.1:224925-367967 GCA_014549065.1 Cardinalis cardinalis | reverse complement strand
TTCTTCGGTCACGGGGCTGGGAAAAAAAGACTCCTTAATACCTTGGGAGCCATTTCAGCAACACAACAAACCCGAGACAAAACCAAACAAGCAGAACCCCAAAAAATTTTAAAAAAGGGAAATATTGCAGTGTGAACAACTGGTGGCTTTTCAGACACCACTTCTCTACTTTATGTCATATTTTTCCAGGCTGTTTGAAGTCCCAGGGGAGAAAATGTTAGTGCTGCTATATTGTAGAATTATAAAATAAAATCCTAGAATAGGTTCGGTTAGAAGGGACAATAAAGATCAGTCAGTTCCACCCTCCTGCCATGGGCAGGGACACCTTCCATTAGACCAGGGGGTTCCAAACCTTGTCCTTGAACACTTCCAGGGATGGAGCAACCACACCTTCTCTGGAAAACCTGAGCCAGGGTCTCATCACCCTCACAGGGCAGAATTCCTTCCCAACATCCCATCTAAACCTGTCCTATGGCACTTTAATATCATTGCCCCTTGTTCTGTCACTATCTGGCCATATAAAAAGTCCCTCACCCTCTCTTTCATAAGCCCCCTGGAGGCCCTGGCAGGGGCTCTGAGGTGTCCCTGGAGCTTCTCTGGTGCAGCTGAACAGCCCCAGCTGTGCCAGGCTGGCTCCAGAGCAGAGGGGCTCCAGCCCTGGCAGCAGCTCCGGGGCCTCCTCTGCAGTTATGCCCTAATTTGCATTTTGGCTAAAAGTCTTACCTGGACTTCTGCTCCAAAATGGAGAGAACCTTGCTCTGCACAAATTACCCAGCATATGAGAAAGGTCTGGTTGCACAGCAGCAATCCTTCATCTCAGGCTTCTCTGCATGAGTGGGAATGAAGGCAATTGCTTGGAAATTGTCCCTGTACTTGGCACTGCTGAGGCACCTCCAATGCTGGGGATAGCTCTGGATCCCTCAATTCAACAAGGACACTGAGGGGCTGCAGCRTGTCCAGGGCAGGGAACGGAGCTGGGAAGGGGCTGGAGCCCCAGGAGAGGCTGAGGGAGCTGGGAAGGGGCTGAGCCTGGAGCAAAGGAGGCTCAGGGGGGCCCTTGTGGCTCTGCACAGCTCCTGMCAGGAGGGGACAGCCGGGGGGGTCGGGCTGTGCTCCAGGGAACAGGGACAGGAGSAGAGGACACAGTCCTAGGCTGTGGGGAGGTTTAGTTTGGACATTAGGAAGAAATTCTTCACAAGAAAGGATGATGAGGCATTGAAATGGGCTGCCCAGGGCGGTGGTATAGCCACTGTCCCTGAAGGTATTAAAGGAATGAGAGGATGTGGCCCTCAGGGCTCTGGTGACAAGGTGGGGATCAGTCACAGGCCAGACCTGGTGATCCCAGAAGTCTTTTCCAACCTAATTGATTCTGTGATTCTGTGAAACTGAAATGCAGCTGCATCTTAAACTGCTCTTTTAAATTCACTTTCTTTTTTAAACACTTTTGTGCACTCTCTTAATACTGGAAGAATAACTCTGAGGTTAAAGTACTCTACAAACAGCCTGACATTTTATACTATCTCTCCTCTTTTGCCAGAGAATCCCAATGCCATTCTGAGAAAGCCAAAAAGTTGATTATCTTGTGAAGTTGCTACTGGGTTTTTATGCCTAACCTTATTAACTGTGTACTTTGACACTGGTCTGATACTTTTAATTCACTTCCCTTTCAAAGGCTTGAACAGGAAAAATTGGAATTTGCTYCTAAGTATTAGCTTTTGGCTGTTCCAGTGCAAACTTTTGTGTATCTGGCCTTCAAACACCCAAGGCTGGCTTCAAACCTTCGCATGTAGAACACTGAGCTGTCCTTCTGCCCTTGGGGCCTCAGAGTCTGATTTTCTTGGATAGAAAATGGAGCATATCCATTTGCTTCACTGGAGACTGCTCCCTTCTCTCCCCAGCCATACAGAAGCAAAGACAGCAGTAGCTCTAGAAGGCTCCATAGGTCAGTAGGTCTGCACTACCCAAGGAATCCACACTGAACAAACTGGGTTTGACTCCAGCAGCCCTGCTCCGACTTTAGACAGAATAAGATTCACCACAAAACAATTAAACTATCCAAACTCATTTCTAAAACTCACACACATGCACACAAGTATGCATTAGGGAAAAATTATTTTTCCTCTTTTGTCCTGTCCAAATACTCATCTTTCACTGAGACTTTTAATCAATACATAGCAATAAAATGATGCTTGAGCAGTCAAGATCCATGTTAGAGAAGATGTAGGCTTTGCCCTGCTCTAGGCATCTCCAGCAAATCATCACTTGGAAGCACAGCTAAGAGCAGTCTCTAATCTTTCGTGCCTGTTTTGCAAAATACAAAATGATAGAGGGAGGTAAAACCACAAAGCAAACAGACAATTCCCAGTTTGTGTTTTCTGAAACCCCCCCAAATTGTTTTCAAGGTCTGTTGAACTCCAAATTATGGCCCTACACAAGCAGGTGAAAGAAAAATATATTTTGCTTTGCTCCCATCTCCTGCAGAAAGAGGAACTGGTGAAGTGAGAATGAAGTTTGGGGACAGGTTAATATGATGTTATAAATCGGTAGAACACACTGCATTTTCTCTCACTTAATCTAAGAAAAGTACTGATGTTTCAGATTCCACCAAAATTGAAATAAATCTTGTGTAATAAAGACTTAAGCAGAACACTCAGTTTAAGATTTATACCTGTGGATTAATGCAACCTCTACTATGAAAAATTGTGTGGAAACTCCACTAAAATAAATCTTATTCTTTGTTTTAAAGGAATCACACTGGGGATTTATTTTATGATTCATGACATACAACAACAATGTGGGCTGCAAGTATTTTAAGAATTGGTTTAAAATTTCCCTTCAATTACAAAAACAAACCAGACTCAAAACAGAGAGAAGATGTAAGAGCCTCTGTGAAGTCAGCGTTGGTGCTGTAGCCAGGAAGAAGGGAAGGGAAGGGCATAGAGCAGCATCAACAGGATAAACCAGAGCAGGTCTGTGTTTTTTGCCTCTTACAAATTCTCAGCAATAGAAATATACTGTGAATAGGGATTGCTTAATACTGTGAATGTAAATGAGCTCCCTCTTTGATGTGCTCTGGTTTACTATTTGCATACAGTTGTGCAAACACTTCAGGAAATATTTGGTAAGATCTTTCAAAAAGTTAGCCTGAGTATTCAAAAATCACATTGTCTACAGCAAAGAGATGGTTTCTCTGCCTGAGGATACAGAAGAAAAAACATTATGCTTCTAAGTATTGCAAACTGCAAGAGAATCACAGAATCACAGAACTCCCAGAGGTGGAAGGGACCCATAAGGATCAGAGCCCAGCTCCTGCCCTGCACAGACCCCCAGCAATCCCACCCTGTGCATCCCTGGCAGTGCTGTCCAAAGGCTCCTGGAGCTCTGGCAGCCTCGGGGCTGTGCCCATTCCCTGGGGAGCCTGGGCAGTGCCAGCACCCTCTGGGGGAGAGCCTTTCCCTGATATCCAACCCAAACCTCCCCTTCATGCTGTTTGCTCAAGTCCTGTCGGCCCATGGGAGTGCAGGGATCAGCGTCTGCCCCTCCTCTTCCCCTCACCAGGCAATTGGAATTGTGGCGGAGCCTCCCCTCAGTCTCCTCCAGCTGAGCAGACCCAGTGCCCTCAGCTGCTCCTCACACAGCTTCTCCTCAAGGCCCATCATCTCCCTGTGGCTTTCTTTGGATGCTCTTTAACAGTTTAATGACTTTTTTATATTGTGGCACCCAAAAGTGCCCTCAGCACTCGAGGTGAGGCTGCCCCAGGCCAGAGCAGAGCAGCAGTGACCGAGCTGGGTGAGACCWGTGAGGAGCAGAGCAGTGCTGACACATCCTGGTCAGGATTTCCACTCTCATTGTCATTTTGGAARMGACYTCTGGCCCTTCCCAAGCCTGGAAACTCATCCTTGGGGCCAATGGAGGTGAGGAGGAGGGAGGGGCAGGGGCTGACATGGCCTTCCTCRTTTGGTAAAGGGCCAGCTACATTTTGTGACCTCCTCTACCTTTCCAAACCTCATCTCAGGTATTTTTAAAACACTTTCTGTTGATTAAATAAATTTGATGGTTTCACAGTACAAGAATAGAGAGGAGTGAAGCTGTTTATTCCTGACCACTGCATGCTCCCCGAAGCTCCCCATGCTTCAATCTTACCTCCACGATGAACTGATTCACTGAATTCCTTTCAAAATACATCCTTTGCTCTCTCTTGTTGAGGCACAGGGATTTTTGCTGAGTGCAAATCCCATCACTTCCATAAAGAACAACGAAGACATCTGCATCCGTGCCAGCTCCAAAAATATCACTGGTGTACACTGTGATCTCGTAAGGAACAACTGGTTTAGGAAATGACAGAAAACAGAAACAARCCAAAAGGAGTTAGGAGCCAGCATAGCAATGCCCCTAAGGAAAAACAAATTAGTGAAACAAAAAATGAGTWATAAATCTCAACAGTGAAAGAGGAGAGGGTAGCAATCACTTGTGGTCAGTTAAATTATCAAGTTGGTCAGTCCTATGAGAATGCAAAGGAATTTCCTTTCATAAGACAATTCCTTTTCTTTATAAAGCTAATTGACCTTGATATGAGTTGATGTAATGAGTTTTTAGGTTAATCATATGACATTCAGTATACTTGCCATCCAAAGTTACTGAAACAAGATTTATTTCAACAGCTCAAGAGTTAAAGCAAAACGTGAATTTGCAAATTTTTGAGCATTTAAGAAGATGGATGAAGTTAGGACAACTGGAGGCAGTGAAAAATATTCAAGATAATCTTATTGATAAAAAAGTCCTAATATTTCCATTACTAAACACATGACAAAAATCCATCACACRGAAGTTAATAATGCCCTGTTCCATTTTTCACTTGGTACTACCTCCCCTGAAACTCTGAGGCAAACAGGTTAAATTACAACTCAGAACCATGGTGAATGCAGAACAGTAATGTTCAAGGCCATAAATACTCCCCTATTCTTTTCCTGTGGCTTCTCCAGAATGTCCCATGACCCCAGAACCTGCTGCCTCCTTTTGTTCTCTTCTATCTTCACAGCTTCTCAGTCCCGAGTCCTGCTGGAGTATGACTCAGACTTGCTCAGGAATGAGGCTGACCCAGGGATATGGGAACAGGGGCTCTGTTCCTGGCTCTGCTAAGGGCTTGMTGAATATGTCCTCAGTTTTCAAGGTGAGATGGTGTTCAGCTCACAGAGTAAGAAACTTAGGTTTAGATGCCTGCTCATCGGACAARTGTGTGCATCTCCAGATGTAAGCAATAAAGTCAATAAAGTGAAGAAACACTGAATCAAGGAGTGAAGGCACTTTCCTTGGGATTAGCTGAATGACTCTCCATATCCAACCTCTGAATGACCAAATAACCATGATGGCAATTCAGACGCTCCACTGYCACAAGCACATGCGGTGTCAGGTGTGCCAAACTGTATCCTGTCCCAAACTATATCCTGTCCCAAACTCCTTTAAATCCTTTCTGAAATCAAAACACCAGGTAAGGCTTGAGCATCACTGAACAGCTCTGCAGGGGCCTCCCCTGCCTCAGGAAGAGGCTTTCCCTCAGTCCCACTTACCCATAGGCACAGCCTTCAACACCAGGATTCTGCCATGGCCACTAAATGCTCCTGGCCATCCCTCTCCCTTGCATCCCTAAAAAACTTCCATCCTTTCCCATCCCTCACTACAGWCTTGTCAGCTGCTTGTCATTCTCACCCTCCTACTCTGCCACATCTTCAGTAGTTTTTGATCTTTACATTACAGCAGCTTGCACTGTGTTTCAGACTCAGCATCTCTGTTAGGGTAGGGAGAAGTCTCTCAGCACCACCTCTATTACTGTTGGAGTAACTCTGATTATCCATATAAGACACTAATCATCCATTAAAAGCTCAGGCTCTCTAAATACAGCTCTCAGGAGGCCACAGATGAAGAAGTTTTCTTCTACAGAGAGTCAGCCTGGAGATACTCAATATTCTTCCTGCCCAACCCAGTGAAATCTGCTCTGCTGTGCTGCAAGTAAACTGGAATAGTTTCTCCAGAATGTAAGAAGAGGGGGAAAAAAAAATCCTGCATACCAAAAATCACACACTATGCATTATGAATTAAAAATTATCCTCTCTGCTGAAGGCTGTAGCACTTGCTCTTGTTGCTTGAATATTAACATCAGCTTAGAACTGAATCAGCAAAGCAGCGCCCTAACAAGGTCACCAACAGCACAACTTTCAGCTGTCAGCTGCCCAATTCATTTACATGGCACTTTTAAAGCTGTATCCCCACAGGGATAATTTTAATTGGACTGTGGATGACATGTTTTCATCGTGAAACAATTCTGGCACGAGTCATCATAAAACAAATCAAGCCAGTTTAGTTACCTCTGGCAAACTGAAACCCACAGGTTAATTGCTAGGAAACCAGAATGTAGTAAACAGCACAGTGGGGATGGTTCAAATGGTGAAAAAGCCTAAGCTGACAGCGGGCCTGGTGCAAAATGTTTGCCAGAGAGGCTTGACTGCTTCCAAAGGCTGGATGTGGACTGCTGACAAAAATCAGGATAACACGAACTATGTGCTCAAAGGCACAGCATGCCAGAAGCTCCTACATCATTAAAATATTCAGTATTAATAAATTATATAGTCAACATCTGCATCAAAATATATATTGATTGGGGTAACATGGAAAAAACAGAAGAGAAGCATGTATTGAGTCTCTGAGGGCCAGTCACTCCTATAAAAGGTATCACTGCATCGATTAATCAATTTATTTTTTCAGACACAAAGACATGGAATACTGCATCCAGCTCTGAGGTGCCCGGCTTAAAGAGGACCTGGAGCTGCTGGAGGGAGTCCAGAGGAGACCATGGAGATGCCCCAAGAGCCTGAGCTCTGGAGCCAGCCTGGCACAGCTGGGGCTGTTCAGCTGCACCAGAGAAGCTCCAGGGACACCTCAGAGCCCCTGCCAGGGCCTGCAGGGGCTCCAGGAGAGCTGCCCAGGCACTGGGGACAAGGCATGCAGGGACAGCAGCCAGGCAATGGCTCCCACTGCCAGAGGGCAGGCACAGATTTTGGGCTCTTGGGAATTAGGAATTGCTGGCTGGSAGGGTGGGCAGGCCCTGGCCCAGGGTGCCCAGAGCAGCTGGGGCTGCCCCTGGATCCCTGGCAGCGCCCAAGGCCAGGCTGGATGGGGCTTGGAGCAGCCTGGGACAGTGGGAGGTGTCCCTGCCCATGGCAGAGGGTGGAATGAGATGGTCTTTAAGATCCCTTTCAATTCTGTGAATTTACTTTGTCTTCCATTGGACTGACAAAAGTGCAGAGGGGGCAAAGGGAATCCTTTCTTCTSCTCCAGAGAGTTTGGATAAAGAAGGTTAGACATGAGAAATAAAAATACCTTGATCAAAGAATAGGTGAAGCACAAAGACATGACAATGGCAGATTCTTAGAGAAGAAATTATTTCAGCTTACAGGCTGCAGGGTACAGGGATCTGAACATGAGAGGGACCTTCAACATGAACCTCTGTCTTCATAATAAAAAAGAAGGAGGCAAAACAGCTGATGGCCTTCCTTGTGGTTATTCCTACAACTACTTGTGAAAAAGGAAACTGAGGCAGAGAAAGGGAGTTTGGGCAGCTCTAAATTTTGATATCTTTTTTGAAATAAAGAACTGCAGGCAATAAGGCTTTTGATACCTTCAGTGCATACACTGGGGATGAGAKGGGAAACAGCCTTGGTGTGAAATTTTTTAGCTCTTCTTATGAATGACCAGGAAAGAACCTGTCAGGAAATCAACTCCCAGGCGTCAGACCTCATCCCTCATCCCTCATCATTGTGGCATTCAACCCAATGTAAGGAAAAGGCAGTTCTGACAGTACCCTGACGGTGAGCAAAATTCATCAACCACTTGAAATGAAGYAGATCAGAGAGGGGCAAGTCAAATACAGTCCCAGGGCTGTACTCTGCACACTGTCAAAGATGCTTAAGAAAGGGGAGAAWTGAGAGGGGAAAGGGCTAAAAAGTAAGCAAAATATTTCATTTATTTCAAGAAAACCGTGGTATCTGATGCTTAGTATTCTGCAAAAAGGAAAATAAGTTTCCACAACTAAAGAGTTTGAGTTGCCAAAGCAGACACGAGCTCATACTCAGAAGGAGCTGAGTAGGGGAAATGTTTACCCAAAAAATTAATTTGGAGGGGAATGAAGAGTAAGGAAAAATTGGAGAACACTAAAAAAGGCAGATTGGTGCAACACTTTTAGAAAAGCACCACACTAAAGAAACTCTGGAAGAGGGTCTTTCAGCAAGAGAGGGGTGTGCAATGCCAAAGGCACTGGAAGAACTAAGACTTGGAAGCAAGACCACAGTGTCTGCTTTGGCACCAGAAATGGCAATATTAGAATGGAGCAAGATCAAAGGGAAACTGGAGACAAGAAAGACAGCTTGGAATGAGCAGAGGACTTGGAGGGGATGGGGAAATAGGAAGAAAAAGACAATCATCCACATCCACATGACTTCTAATGATTCTCTGATTTGGCAAATGTAGTAAATGTTAATCTAGAGCACCCAGTGGAACTTTCTTGTAGTAATTTGAATAGCTGGCATGAGATCTACTTTTAAATTTCCCAAAGCCAGTTCAAGGGAGAGGTGAAACCTATAAAACTGCRTGAGATAGTGAGATTTTTATCTTCTGTAATGATGGATGTATCCTGGGGAAATGGCATTTGTTGCAGTGTGTTGCAATCTCCTGTCCCAGACTTCCCTGTCCCCCAGGGATGCCAACTTCCCCTCCCCCTGCCCCCTACTCAGAGCTGTCCATTCCAGCAGGGGCATCCTGTGGTTGGCAGAAGTTCAAAAGATGCYCCTCAGGTCCGGGCTCATTGGCCTGTGCAAGTGTCTTTATCCCTTGAGCCTTCCCCCTCCTACCTGGTTGGTGCCTCACCTGTCCCTTCCCTCCCCCTGCCCCGAGCTTAAAAAGACAATCAGGACACGGGGTCGGGATTCTAATGGAGCTGTTACCAACATTCAGATGTCCATGAACCTGGAATAAAGCTCTGGATTTAACCCTCCATTGGAATCCACTCCTATTACTCCTCACCTAGCCTAGGACTTCCTTCAGAGGTAAAGCCCGAGTTCCTACAAGCCTGGACTTGGTTTCCAGTGCCCAGCTGCTRYATCCAGCCAGSCAGAGGTATCCCTGTGGTGAAATACCACAGCAGCTACCCCGGCCAAGCSGYRAGGGCCAGACGAGCCCAGGCACTTTCCACCTGGCAATATTGGGATTTTATTCCAATAGGCATTCTGCTCACATGGGGTGTACTCTATTGTCTGCAGTTCTGCAGGGAAGATGATTCTCTCAATGGCTCCATCATCCTCGGATTTATCCAGCCAGCGGCCACAGGGAAACTTGAGGCACTGTCCCAGGGATGGGGCATCAATCTCCACCCATTCCAGAAACCAGCCAGTTGAATTACCTGTGGTGCAAAGATAACAGTGAAYAACCCACGAAGCCGTTGCAGACAACAGCAAATGAATCACTGCCCGTCAGACCTCCGAGAAATAAATCTTTCWGTCTTTTGCAAAAGGGAATGTAGAMTATATGRCTTAAAGATCATTGGATGCAATTGCTCAGGATTGAGGTAAAATGCTTCACATTTCTATAAGTGTCAGACTAAAGATGTGCACGTGGAAATGCTAATTAGTGCATCACTTTTATCAATTGGCCTCTGTAATAATAAAGAGCAGCTATCAATAAACCTGTCATTTAGTGACCCAYAGGGGAAGAGATCCATGCATAGCTCCACTGCCTCCCTTGCTTGTAGCAGATACACAGAATTCTGTCTAAAAAGTAGCCAAGACTTGATGATAAAAATACCACCAAAAACTTAATAAAGAAGTGAAATGAGCCTATGGGTCCCATGCAATAAAAAAATGGGATATGGTGGTATCTGTGAAATCTCTCTAGAGATGTGGCTGTAGAGCTATACAGACTCTTGCAGAGGGAGAGGATGCAAAGCTACCTGCTAGTTGGCACCACTGAGCTCCTAATGTCACATGGGAATGGAATCAGCAGCAAAGATAGTAGCAGCAGCAGCCAAAGTGACAGCAAGGATCTGTCATCAAAAGGTAAATTACGTTTGGGGTCTTGGAGGCAGGTTATTTTATACGGCAACACACCCAGTGCACTAGAAACACTGCATTACAGAGCAGATTATCTTACCTTTATTGTCATGGCCTATCTTGATTTTTTTCAGGTCTCCAATGTCCACAGACTCCACTGTAAACTCATCTACCTTCCCACGCTCAAATTTGTTCTTGTTAATCTTTGAGGCCTTTAGGCTGACTATCCCTGTTGTGGCGATGCAAAAGGACATTGTTCAGCATGTGAAACAAATCCTCTGGGAATGTCAACAGTGGGACGAGGGAAGGGGCTAAAATGCAAAAATTGGCTTTTCATCTCAATGTCTGAGCTTTGTCCCTCCCTCTGAGCCCAAGTCTGTATCAACACCCAAAATATACAGAATTCCTCCCTTGAATGATCCTCTGGCAGTGCAACAGGGACGATGTTGTCGTGCTGTGCTCGCAGCTAAAGAAATCAGTGCTACCCATCAGTTCCCTGTCACTCTCACAGGCATCCCAGCCACTGCACACACAGCTCAGCTGCTTCCAAGAGGATTTGCTCATCAGCTGATTAAATACTTCTGGGCCACTCAAAGAGGCAGAGGAGGGTTGGGTTTCAGGAGCATGCTGATTCATTGCTGAGGAAAGCAAATCATCCAGTGCATTCACTGCTCAATAATGTAGTCCCAGTCAACTGTGCTGTTTCTATAATTGAAATTAAAACCTTTAGACCAGCAGCTGGTGCAAATCAGCATTGCAAAGCTTGGCAGTGATTTACAGCAGCTGGTGCTGTGCTCCAAGTTACCACGACTTGTGCACCGACTGCGAGAACACAAAGTCGCACTAAAAGGAGTGAGAAATGGGTATTGGGGAAATGAAAGGAAACCATGACCTGTCTTTTCAGRTGTCAGACAGGGAGCTGCTTTCCTTTTCCATCATTTGAAGCCATACCTGTATCGTCTTTACTTCCATAGAGTATGATGAAAACGTTGGCATCTGTCCCAGCATTCTTCTTGTCCCCCGTTTTCACTTTCACTGTGTATGTCGTGGATTTAGCTGCCAGATAAAATATCTTAATTTAAGAGTGTGATGTCCAACCAGGATTTAACTCTACTCTTCCTTGCATAAATGTGTGCTTGGTTTCAGTTTTATTTTRACTGATCACAACCATGCTGTAATCTCTAATTCCTGTCCTATGCTCTGGCAGCCCTTGAGGTGAGCTGGATTGTCTGGTTCCAGAATCTTCTACTGCTCCCRTCACTCAGCACATTGCCTGAATATCTACAGATAAGAAATGTGCTCAAGCCTTCCCATTTGCTTCCTGGGAACCTCTAACCCTCCTCAAAGCTGCCTCTGACTGCAATATTTCATTTAAAAAAATCCACATACCCCCCCCCCTCTTTATTTCATTGGCATCAAATAATACATGTGCATGTAACACATACCAGAAAGTGTGTACACTGACATATACAGTTCATATTCACAAGAACACCTTTCAGAACAATATCAGCAGGGATGTTTCTACTGTACCATCATCTAGAAAGTGCAGTAAAATAATAAAAAATTTMATGGAAAAGTCTAATATGGTGTTCACTCAGCTACTGTAACCTCAAGATTTCCAAAATTGTCCTAGTTGGACATATGTTTCCAAAAGAAATAAGTTAAAATGTTGGGCACTCAGCACCTTGCTGCATGTGTCCCAGTGACCCAGGAGTGTGTCACTGCTCTGTGGTTACCATGCAAATTTATATACAAATGAGGCAAAGTTGTTTTGGAGGACAGCAGACACAAGCAGCAAGATGGAGAGTGAGACAAATTGAAGTCCCTTCTCTTTCTCTGGGTGTGTTTCCTCTCTCCTCAGTTTCATGTTGGAACATTTAACCATTACAGTCCATGATGTGAAATGAATGAGATTTATTCTTTAGATACTAGCAACCAATATGCGTTTCAGTTCAAAAACAAGGGCTGAGCATATTACCCATCTTCCTAGCCTTGTCACATAGGGTCTAATCTTGAAAGATGATTAAATCAACTAAAAAGGAGGAGGGTCCACTCCTCACAGTCTGACACACACTTGACACTTCATTCATGCCTGAAAATTTCATTTTGGGGCAAAATTACTTCCAGCACAGTGAGTAACTGCTCCTGCTCACTGCTAATGCCCTCAGCAGCACTAACAACCTGGTTCCTTTCCAACTCCACAGTGGAAGAAATTCAAGGCAAACATATACACTCCACCTTTCTGTTCCAGGCCCAAAGTTGCAGGAGACTGTCCCTCATTTTCTGRATCTTTCTTTACAAATGCTTCGTCCACTGGGACCAGCTCCCTGGCAATCTGACCGTCATCTTCCTCCACTGCCAACCACCGCTGGCATGGAAAGTAATACCTACAAAATGACAGCAGCACCCGGTGCTTACACAGGACTTCACAGGCTTTAATAACATAAACAAGCACAGATCAGAGGCTACTTGAAGGAAAAAAAAATGAAACAACAAGATTACTCAAGGCTGAGCAATACATCTGTTTTCATCCTTGAGATCTGGTGTTGTGGGAGCTAAATTCATAAATAGGTTAGGGAGCACATACTGCTGTTTCTGGGCTGCCAGCCCCACATCGTTGATTCATTTTAATTTCACTCCCAGAAAGAGTTCAGTAACTTGAAGGACCTCTAGACTCCCAGGCATTTTATGTTTATGAAGACTGAACCCATCTTGTCCTTAAGAGTGGTCCCACCCATCAGAGCATTGTGCAACTTTTAAGCATGTGATTTCCAGCAAGTTCCAGCTTGAAGGCAAGCCTATATTTCAGGTTTTGAACAGCCCATTCTTTGCTCATCCAGCTGTCTGTGGAAATCATGAGGGTTTGCTTAGATCAGAATTTGCTTTTGGCCCAGATCTTTGCATTAAGTAGAAAGGGCAAATAAAACTCAGAGACTTCCAAAGTGAGGCCTAGGAGGGAAAAGCTWGAGTGCAGCCTCTGCTCCAGGAGGGAGAAATGAGCCCATCCCATGAGGAGAAACAGAAAAAAGCTGAGGCTGCCTTCCAAACACTGCTGGCTCCCAAATTACAGAGATGCTGGGACAGCAAACCCCCCCACGGGTACCCCAGAATGGCCCCACACTCTGTATCATGGCATAGGGACCACAAAGCTCCCAAAGGATGGCCATTCCCTGAGGAGCTCCAACAAYGCCCTCCTGCATCTCCTCTGCCTCCCCACGGCTCTGCAGGCTCCTGAGAACACAGCCCCTTTTCTGACCCCATGAAAAGGGCACAACAGGCTCCTCACGTGGTGCTCTCTTTGAGGTCAATAATCTCCACCCTCTCCAGGAACCAGCTGGGGCTGGCACCAGAGTTATCGTGGCGGATCCGCAGCTTCTTCAGCTCRCCCAGGTCGATGGCTTTGATGGTGAACACGTCTACCTGCACAGGAGGCAAGAGGCAAATGGCTGTGTTTCCAAAAAAGAAGGAAAGAAATGGCCAAGGGTAATCTTTTTTTGCCATTAAAACATAGCCATTTGTAAGTTCTCTTTGTACTCTTTGTGTGGGTGTACGAAAATAACTACMGAGCTCTGAGGTCTCCCATTAACACTCATGTTTGGCTCCTACAAGGCAGTAACAGCCCTGGAGCTGCTCCCCCCTCCACTCCTCTCTTTACCTCATCCCAGTTCCAGCTTCCTGTAAGTTTAACTCCTCTCTGCTAAATATCATTCCTTTCAGGCTTAGCATTTTCCCACAGATTGAATCTGGAACTGGACAAAAACCATGTTGACTCCATGGAAATTCTCCTGCTCACCTCTGTGTCAAATCTTCCAATATCCACAGTTGGAAGGGATCCACAAGGATCACTGAGTCCAACTCCTGGCTCTGCATGGGACAGCCCCAAAATGCAGCCCATATGCTTTATTTCAAATATTTCAGAATTTCTTCCTTTTGTCATTTAGCACAACCAAGAGGATCATTTATTAACTGTGTTAGTGTGACAGGATGGCCCTTGTTATCATAACAGTTTAAACATCTTAATGTGATTAATATGTTGGTAGACTTTGGGTTTGTACTCCCCAGAGTAAGGAGCATTACATTTGCAGCTTGGAGCTCTTCCCACTGAATGAAGAACCATGTGCAGGTTGCAGTTTCACCAGTGCCAAGCTCATAAATCACAGCTAACAGCTTATTTAACAACCTTAGGGCTCTTTTTTTTTTGTGGTTGTAAGTTTTCCACAGCTGCTTTTTGTTTCTATAATTTTTTGTTCTTCAGAATTATACCTTGAAAAACTCCTGGCTATAACAGTAGATTTTTGTTAATTGTTCATAAACTTTTTATAGCAAATACTCAACATACAAGAGATGATCTTTAATTGGATTGGATTATAACGTAATTACAGCACACTGTGTAATATTGCTTTTATTCCCTGGCTGGTTGGGTAGAACATTTAGAATAGTTTTTGCATCTAAATACCTACATGCTTGAACTTCCCAAAAATACTCTCCAACATTAATTTAAAGTTTGTAAGTTTTAAGTACTCCTGAAAGGAAGCATTATAACCAGAATGCTTACAGGAAGCAGACGCAGAAAGTGGCTCCAACATGAAATTGGTATTCACCTTATTATTCAAATGAATCTCCCCTGGAAAATGTTTTGAGGCATTTTGCCTTATATAATATATTTCAGAAATAAAAAAATTTTGAAAGAASTGAGAAGAAAGTGTATTGAACGGCCAGCACATCAACCGAGAGAGCCCTGCCAGCCTCCTTCTCGCTTGAGTGAGTGGAGTTCATGCATTACCTGTCCTTTCTCAAACTTGTTGAGGTTATTTGACCTTTTCAGCTGGCGCTCACCCGTGTCTCCTCTTTCCATGCCATAGATGCTCAGGAAGACATTAGCATCTGTCCCAGCCCCCCCCACAGTCCCAGTGAGGACGTGGACTTCATAAGTATTTTCTGCAAGTAAAATAGCAAAGGCAGGTCAGAAAGGACCACAGAAATGGCCATATTTCATCAAATCTGTGGCTCACCACAAAAGTGTGTAACCCCCGAAATGCCAGCACAGAAAGAGTTTGCCTGGAGCTTGTTGGCATCTATATTAAAACATGAGCAACTCTGCCTTCCTCCAGCCCCTCTCTTTGGCCATAACAGCAGTTACATCTTGCTAAACCCTCAGCTGCAGTGGGACCCTCTGGGACTCTTGATCCAGATGACCTTTGATGAAGSCTATGGAAGTCCTTTAGGATATTCCAATTTCAGGCTGTCTCCTCTGTGCTCTGCCTTAGTTTACCCACCATCCGCTTCCTCCCTCGCTTGACCCACCACAGATCCAGTG
The DNA here is from genome assembly GCA_014549065.1 of Cardinalis cardinalis. Classification (NCBI taxonomy): domain Eukaryota; kingdom Metazoa; phylum Chordata; class Aves; order Passeriformes; family Cardinalidae; genus Cardinalis; species Cardinalis cardinalis. The sequence goes on along the minus strand of JACDOX010000440.1, from coordinate 352,556 downwards.
CATGCCTGGGGCAAGGGGGTGGTTGTGGGGGATAAATGGTCCTGCCAAGTGTGGTTATCATTCTTCATGCAGAGGCTGGATACACACACACACACACACACACATGCACAGATTCCCTGTGGTATTTACCCTCCAGGTCAGATTCTCCATCAGGCACCAGCTCCACCACAAGCTCCTTATCCCCTTCATCCTTAGCCAGCCAGCGGTGTGCCACAAACGTATAGACATCCATTCCTTCTTCCTCCTTGGTCTCCTCCTCTTCCTCCTCATCAGACTTCTTCTTCTTCGTGTTTTCATCAGAGCCCTTTGTTTTCRTGGCCAGGCGCTTCAGCGTGACGCTCTCCAGGAACCAGCCATCCCCAATGCCTGTCCCGTCGTGCCCTATCCGGATCTTGTAAATCTTGCCAACATCTGCAGCCTCTCTCTGCCACCCAGGGAAAGTCAGCACCCAGAGGGATAGAAGACAATCTTAATTTCATAAAGCTTATTCTTAAAAAGGAGAAGCACGGCCGCTGTCACACAAAATATCTAAGCAAGGATAAGAACAATTTCCTAATGCAAGTTTACATTTTCCTTCCTGTTTTACTATTGCATACTTCCCATCACGAAATCTCATCTGAATGGATTAAGCTGAAGACATTCAGAGCAGCCATGGTGAGGAGAGGAACCAAATCCATATTTATTGGGCTCCCTACYTCCTCATTTCTCTCCTTACCTGTATTGTCTCTGTGTTGTCGCTAAAGATGAATATATGATAATACCACACCAGGTTTTTACAGATTCTCAGCGCATGAGGCATTTTGAAAATTAATAATAAGGTGCCTTTCATACTCAGCACAGGATATGAACCCAGCAAGAAGCAATAATGGTGTAGTGAAAAGGCAGTTAACTCATATAACATGATCTCTGACACAGACTGTGGGTTTGGAGTGCCCTTCTCCTCCTTCTCATCTGAAAAATTAGAGAAGTATTTTCTCACATTTTTGGTGAGCAGAGAGGATACAATCATTGGTGGTTACAGTGCTTCAGTGGCAGAAGGCTGATCAGTAAGAAGATTTACATCCCTCTAGTCAGCACAGCAGACACAAAATCTTCTTGGTTTAGATTATCTGTCTGGATTACTACCTAATGAAGTTGGATAGAAGATTTTACTCCACACAATCCTTCAACAGCCCATGACTTGTTTCTGATGATTGCTTATGCTGCTATGCAGTGTTTATGTTATAAACCTTGCAAACATTTGCTTCAGGCTGAAATCTGGCACTTGGCGTGTAAGGTTTTAGTCTAGAAGCGTTTTGTAGATTAAAACAAAATCAATTGCACACAAGATGCTTATCAGAAAACTGAAATTGATCCTGCTGTCCTGACATAAAGAATGTATCTTTCCTTACACGGATTTACTCTTAGATTTACTGTAACCATCCTGCATGCCTTGTCCATGACTGATGGCATTTCCTATTATCATGTAGCTCACAGAATCTTATTTTTGCCTGTGTCTTTTTTGTAAACATTCATATAGTGAAAGAGATAGACGATCTATTTATTAATGCTCCAGAGCTTCTGCCTTGTATGCTTATAAAAAAAAATCACAGAAATGGGCATAATTTTAAAATCTGGCAATAAATATCAGAGAGAGGATATAAGCAAAGCTATGTAAACAGAACACTGTACATATGGCTTTATTATAAATCTTATATTGGCTAATAGCTYTTACTCATAAATTTTAGAAAGCTTATTTCCTTTAAAATCAGAGAAACTTAATCTTAAAATTATAGAGAGTTTTTAAAAAGCAAACATTTATAAGGTACTATTCATTTCAAATCCCCAAAAACTCATTAAAAATATATAAACAACAGTAACTCCAGTCAGTAAAGCAAGAAAATGAGGCAGGAGGAGGTGAACTGATCTCAAAAATAYGCAGTACAAAACTGGTGAAGCTGTGGATAAAGGCACCTCCATTTGTCCACTGACAGCAGGAAGGATATCCCAGTCTTGATGATTCAGGAGAGCTTCAGCAATTAGCTGCAAGCTTAACWGTGCTGAGATGGATCCAGCCTCTGTGGGGCTGCAAATTCTCAGGAATGCTTAGGCACTGCTGTGCCTAGTCTTGTGCTGTGAGCACATGTGGCAGATGGGCCTTAAATCCTGCTCCCACCTGCACTCTCTGCTTCCCTGTCCAGATGTTGGTCTCTCCTTCCCTGCAGAAGGATGTGGCTCTGGCAGAGCACCCTGTCTTTGCTCTGATCCCACATCAGGGCAGGTGCTAGGACCATTCCTGTCCTGCAAACCGTGGTTCCTCTGGGCAGAAACCCCAAGCTAACAAGGCAGAAGAGAGCATTGGTCCCAAAGGGAGAGGATGCCTGACCACGTTGTGATCCACACCTGCTGGGCAGCCTCGTCAGCCCAGGGTTATCTTGCTGGATTATCCAAGTCCTGGCTCACTCCCTAGAGTTTTGCTGGAGGTTTCTCACCCCTCTAAACCTTTACTGCTGGTCTGCTCAGAAGGAGTGTGGGCTCTGCAGTATAAACCTGAATTTTTAAAAAGCTCTGAATTCTGRCCATCCTGATACCTGGAGGACTGAGCTGTGCACATCGAGCACCAAGGCTGTGCAGTGCCTGCTGGGACAGTGTTACAGGCACTGTAAAATCCATGGGGCATTCACACATTCTCAGGAATTACAGCTGCAAACCTCTGCAGGGCTGACATCTGTACCCGCAGTTAATGGTGTGTGTGACCACAGGCRAACCTGGGATTCCTTCTATTCTCATACAGTGGTGTTTTCTTTTTCCCCCAGCTACACAATGAGGATTGACAATAACACGTGGTCARGCCCAAAGTTTGAAGTCTTTTGAGATCCTTTTGAAAGTAACTATAAACAAATACTGCTATTAGATCATAAATTTCAATGACACCTTTGCTAGTAGCCCCTCAGAAGATGTAAGTCCCTCGACAAAACACAATACCCCATAAAGAAATAAAAAGCCTTCCAAAGCTATGGATAGAGGACAGCAGACACTGCCAGACATGCAATTTTCTTGAAAAGTCTTTTTTTTTTTTTGTATAGTTGGGCCAGTTACTCTGTGGATGTCTCAACTTAGGCTGATAATTTCTTTCCCCTTTTAGAAGTGGCAGTGACAGCCTTCATCATACCTTGAAGATATCTGTGGCTCCCCTTTCAAAGTTGTTGGATCTGTTTTCCAAGATGATCAATTCCGTTTTGCCAGTCTCACCATAAATCTGCATGAAGACTTTGGCGTTGGTGCCTGCGGCTCGCACGTTTCCAGTGACTACAGACACCTCATAGTTTATCACTGGTCCAAAAATAAAGCAATTAAATCAGCAGACAAACTCAGATAACAACATTCCTGGGGGCTCAGGTTCGAAATTAAATTACCTTGTCTTAACAAATGTCCACGTAGACGACCATTTGCTCTTATCCAAACTAAATGTGAGATAACAGAACTCTTCACTGAGGACTAACCTAATAGTATTCCTTTTACAAGTGTTAGCCAGTGTGAGGGGGGTGCAAAACAGAGCCTTAAAAGGGAATTTTGTTTCAGGACTAACTATAGAATGGTTGAATGATCTCCTTAGTACCGTGCAAAGGAGGGAGGTACAGAGAGCAGGGGAAAACCACAGCATTCTTTCTCAGGACCYAGCAGAAAATTTTAACCGTAGCCTTAAAAGAAAATGGGTCTACTGATAAAAGTCAAGTGGCCAGTAGGGATTTGGCACTTAGTTATCAAACAGCTTCTCCTTTCCAGGAAACTAGGTAATAAAGACAGGATGGGACATGTGCCGGTGCATAAAGAGAAAAAAGGACTGGGGCAGATAAATATAGAAAAAAGAAGAACCCACTGATATTGCAGTGAAGAAGCACATTGTCTTGTGCTGTGTTGTGCTGCCCAGGATGTAAATTTTTCATATGGTCTCAGGAAATGGAGATGAAAATCTCTGTAATGTTTTCCCAACTCTTTCAGAAAACATGAGGAGAATATTTTACTTTCCTCGCAGATACAAGCCCATAGGAATGGTGATTTTTTTTTTGGTTTTAATGTCTAAGACAGTGGTGATCTTGCCCTGAAGGATGGGAGCAATACACATTTAGCCCTAGCTTCAAAGCAGCACATGTTCTCTTACATTTCTCAATAGGCAAAATCTCACTTGGGTAGACCTCCACCTCCACCCTGCCATCAGCCTCATCCTTGTCAAGCCACCGGTTGCAGGGGAACATGTACTGCCTTCCCTGGACTGGAACTGTGATCTGGACACTGGCCAGGAACCAGCCGGACCGCAGACCCACGTTATCGTGCCCAATCAGAATTCGGTTGATCTTTGGAAAAAGCAAACAAAAACCCAGAGGGCAGGGAAAAACCCAACACAACGGAATTTGCTTAATGTAAAACAGTCGCCTTACCCTGGCATGGTGCTCTTCCACCGTGTTCGTGTAAATAGTTTATATATCTATTTAACTGCAGACTTAAAACATTCCTCACATGCCAGCATACACAATACACTGGTGTAAAAATCTATGTAAGATGTGTCTCTTAATATCCAGTGTSAATGTCAAAGGCTCTTTCATCACCTTCACTATGGAGTGTTATTTTGATCCTGAATTCGGGCACGTGCACAAAGTATAGAGCCACCTGCAATTGATTCTTACCTTTCCAATATCCATCATATCTAGAGTAAACTCATCCACTCGACTACGTTCAAAATAATTGCCTAGATCGTTATCAGAGACTAAGAGAAACTCTTTGCTGGAGTCTGCTTTTTCACCGTAGAGTTTGATGAAAACCCTGGAATCTGAGCTGGCACCGGGGATATCTCCCGTCTTCACGCTGATGTGATAACTGACATCTGGAGAAAGATTGATGCACAAAACACAGACAGGTGAGTGGCACTGCCAGTGCCCAGCCAGGCAATTGGCTTCTAACAGCTGGCAGGGGAGGAAGGCTCCCGATGCACAGAAAGGACCTTGCCCTCCATTCATGCTTTCAGAATCTTAGGGCCATGCTGGAGAAGCTGTCACACCTTGGAGTTATTCACCAAAAAAAGAAGAGATCCAATAGGGACACTGGTAAGCATAAAATATTCTGTATGCCTCCCTCTCACTGTTAGATGATTACCCAAGGCATAAAAATGCACTTAAGCAAATGAGATTATTTCACCATTTTTATACTTAACAATTTAATTCAATAACTTTGACCTTCTTTTTATTTTTTTTAAACACAACAACCTGCACTGTGCAAGCACCATTTTCTAAAGAAAATTGTAGCATTGGAGCCCTGGTTCTCCAGAAAAGGACAATRTAATATTTTTGGTGATTTTCTTCAGAGAATGCCATTATTTGCTGGCATTTACTCTACAAAAACAGTGGCAATTCAAGATCCGTCAGAGAAAGATATACAAGAAAGCAGTTCTTAAACAAATCACAACTTTAAAAACCTTTTCTTTCTACCTATATAATGTTGCAATTATGTTCTTTTCCCATTCATAAACTAGAATTTAAGAGTCAGAGGCATTTCTCTCAGCATGACCTACTGCAGCTTCTTGCATAAGAATGGCCAAAAAGGCCCAGTAGATTTACTGGGAACTGACAAGARTTATTAAGAAGAATAAAGCAAATAAACACATCCATGTACAACTCAAACCCAGACCTTTTTTCCAAGCTAAACTCACTTTTTAGCAGTGGTGACTCCCCAGCAGGCACTAATTCTCGGACAATCTGACCATCGTCCTCATTTTTGTCAAGCCATCTGGTTTACAAACAGAAGTAAGTTATCTTTGAATAATTAGCACCTGTTAGACCTTTCAAAATCTACATGGCTTCACACATAGCCCRTATCCACACTACAGTCAAAAAGATATTTTTAGAGGGCTCTGTGTCTCTGTTGTCTTAGCAGGGACTTGACCAGACCATACGGCAGCCACATTTTAAATCTCCATTTTCCCAAGAAGAGGGACCGTGAGAGCTCTGCTCGCAGTAGATAGGCATCTGCTGTGATGTCCATCTGTCTGAAAAGCACAAACTCCACAACCACAAGTTATTCCTGTGAACAGGCAGTCTTAGTGTCTTGAAAGATTTGACCTTCGATGACCAGAAAGACTTGCAGCCTCTACTACTGAAGGGAGGGGATGAATTGTGTTATTCCCATTTTCAGGGCTGGGTATGTGCAGGCAGCTGGCGTCAGCAAAAAGGAAGGATTTGCAAAGTTTCTCAACTCTAAAGATACAACTAGACTRATTGAGAAGAGGAGCTGGGCACAAAGCAAACTGTAGCATGACCTCAAAGGAAAAAAAAAATCTGAAAGGAAAATAATAGAATAATAGAATGGTTTGGGTTGGAAGGGACCCTGAAGACCACCCAGCTCCAAGTGCCTGCCATGGGCAGGGACCTTCTCCTATCCCAGGTGGCTCCAAGCCCCATCCAACCTGAGCTTGAACACTTCAGGGATGGGGCAGCCACAGCTTCTCTGGGCAACCTGTGCCAGGGCCCCACCACCCTGATAGTAAAGAATTTCTTCTTAATATCTTATCTCTCTGCCCTCCTTCAGCTTAAAATAATTTCCGCCTTATCCTACCATGACATGCACTTTCCAAATGTTTCCTCTTCAGTCCCCCTCTAAAAGTCCCCTCCTAAAACAGAGGGGAACTAACTGCTAGCCTGCCAACCTCCAGAGCCACTCCTTCAGCCTCAGGGTAAAGGATTCACAGCCTCAACCCCATCAAGTGCCCTACAGCAACCATTGCATGACAGCAGCCAGGGACCTGGCAGAGGTTTGTCGCTTTCCTGTCCCCACCCAGGCTGCTGCAGCACTCARTATGTTCCTGTAAGCATCTGCTTGGGGTCAGGTTTCCCACAGTGGTGCTGCGAGAGCAGGAGCAGTTCCCAGAATGCTCATTGTTCCCAGGTGCACATCTATCTGCAGCAGCTAAAAATACTGCTTCAAACCAGCAGGGGCGAGAAAAGGACAAATGAGCACTCTCTGCCGGGTCATGCAGAGTATTTAAATGGCTCCAGAAGCAGGAGTAAAAACAAATCCCCAGAAACTGTTTCTTTTTAAAGGTGGCCACGCTGGAGCACAGCTGCTCCTGCACAAACACATGGAGCCCATGTGCCCTGTGAGCTTCCCACGGCGTTGCTGTGACACACACATTGTCCTTGGCTCACCCGTGTGCCAAAAAGGAGGGGAGCTCACCTCCCATGGAATTTTTCCTCTTTGACTTTGACAGTGAGTCAGCACGTATGGAAACCTGAAAATGACCCTSAGAACCAGGACTTGGGGACATGAACAAAGAGAGCTGCTGAGAGCTGGATCAAACCTAAGGCACCTCGCTGGTAAAAAGCCAGCACAGCTCAAAGTCACCACCAGTTAGACCAGATATTTTGGAAAACCCAGGATGGTACGTCTCCACTTCATCCATCTGAAGGAATATTACATTTTCAACCTTCTCCCCTCTCCTCTCACCCAGAGGAAAACAATAAGCACAAAGAAACCATGCAAAAAAAAAAACAACCCAGCACTAGGAAAGAAATCCAAACATGAGCTAGAGCCAGCCTGGAAGCACAGGCAGCAGWGTTCTCATGCAAAAGAGGTGCACAGGAGTCCCACCACACAGASACACATCTCCAGCCCCAGCTTCCCTCTAAGCTTTGGGAGGTTGTTGGGTATGCACTCTGCCCAAATTCTTCCCTTTCTCTCAGTAAAGCAGGTGGCCTTGTGCAGGGCTAAAAGCTCAGGTGGTCAGCGTGAAGATGAAGAACATGTGATGATCACACGAGCACCATGTGAGGGCATCTGATGTGGTGTTGGGCCTCAGAGGAGGCCGAGGGGAGTAGTGGGATAGAGGAGCAGAAAAATCCGTAGGGAAGACCATGAAACTGATGACAAGAATGGATCAAGGGTAGACTGCAATAAGAGAATGCTAAGACATCACGTTGCCTTAAGAAAAGAAGCCTTTATTGATAGTTCGGGGCTGGGGTGGAACAGGGTTATTTTACCTGTTAAAACTGGTCCTTAATACCTTTGTCTTATGTAGCTCTTGATGCTGGCTGAGGATTCAAATCCTTGGGCAGGTATCCAATGGATAGGGGATCACATCATCCCAAAAGTCAAGATGCTTCTGTGTACATTGATGTTAACTGGGAGGACCCACAAAATTCAAGCCACCACCCCAGGACCACTGAACTCAGCATGGCCTTCAGGAAGGCAGAACCTCAYGAGGTAGACACACTTCTACTCTTTTCCTTCTGCTTTTTGTGCCCTGCAAGCTGCTGTTTMTGTTGCCAGTGGACATGCTGCTGTTTTCTGTCACCTTTGCCATTGCTGACATTTTAGGGGTATCTGGGATAAATCTGAGTGAATCTCTCCTGCACTGAGGTGGCAGGATAAAAATACCTCCCACAAGAAACAGATCTCTGTGTGCAGCACAGCAAATGCTAACTGCTTCAGCAGTGAGGACAGAGGAGAAAAGCAAATCAGAAAAGTAGAACACACCCTGAGATGAAGAAATTCCCTCTGCCAGTGCTGGTAGATAGTGATGGCAAGGGAAGGAGCATATCTTGGACTGGAAGAGGAAGAGGGAGGTTGCTGGAGGAGGTAGAGGGAGGTTTATCAGCAGAAGTGGCTTTAAAGATCCTCRTGCTGTTTCAGCCAAGAGAACAGCCAGGAGTGGCAGCAGCACTATTTTCTGGAGAAKATTAGTGACAGAGGGAATATTTGGATGAGCAATGCCCTGCATCCCTTCCTTTCATTACATATGCATCAGTATCCTAATTTCACTTCAGTGTAATTCCAACAGCATATCACTGAGCAGCAGATTGAAACCAGGGGTTTATAGTCTTACCCCAAACACAAATGGATTGACACATCTGGCTGCAGAAAATAGAATATTTCAGTGCAGTGCCATCATATCCCTGGTACAAAAGGCATGTCAAAATCTTTTATTTTATCAGAACTCTATATGAGTTCAGTGAATGAAATTGACATGCCACTGTGGATTTTACAAGAGTGTAGCCATGTCCTGTGTCACATCYTTGGTTTAAAGAGATGCTTTATGACCAATATAACTCAAAGAGGACAGAAATATGACATGAAAGCCACTTCAGAATTTCTAGAGGATCAGAGATTCAGGTGACCACTAGAAAAAATACAATATAACATCATATAAAGCATTTGAAACCCAGCTTGAGTGCAATTAGAATGATTGGCACATCCATTCRATTCAGAGGCACGTATGTATTTGTATGTGCCTTTAAATATAACCTATATACAAAAATGTGTAAAAAGAGATAGACATCTCAGTTTATTTTTAGGCAAGAAAAGGAGGTTTCTCTGGCTCCTTTGTATGATGAACATTTTTTGGCATTTGATTGAATAAATGTTCTTTTRCAGGAGTCTCCTAGTGCATCATCCCATTTGTGGTCTGTTGTTCTTCAGAGAATTAACAATGTTCCCTTATGCTTGTGCTGGAGACAAATTAGGATGGTGGRGGCTGGATGCTTAGAAAAAAAAATTTAATGACGTATCACTGAAGATTTCAGTGGAGTTGTAATGATTTATAGCATGTAAAATTCTGTCCTATCACAAACTCACAACTTTGTCTGATTGAAAATTCATTTCTGTCCGGGATATAAATATTATAAAGAATAGGCTGGTTTAGAGCCTGTCAGGTAGTCCATTGCTAGACTTCCAGAGAGCTTTGGGGAGAAAATGACACCAGAAAAACTCAGTTCTGATCTTCGAAAAAGTCTGGCTCCATTTCTGGGGCAAAAGTTGAACTCCCTTAATTTTGAGCCTTGCAGGAGTATTCATCATCACTGTACGTAAACCACACCAGGTACTACAAGGTATAAACTGTTCAGTGATGCCACTGAATGATTCAGTATTCAGCTCCTAAAAGCATGGATATTATAATGCCATGTGGTCGTAAGGGAGGAATAGTACTGCATCCAAGTGATGTACTAGTAATTCTGCAAATAACGCCTGGGGAAGTAACCTGCATTTACTTCTTGCAAGCACGGATCAAATGACCACTTTAAAAATCACTGACTCTAAGCCAACTGTTTAAAGAGTTGAAAGCACAGGCCTGGGAGTCGTTATTTCTCGATGCTCTTCCTGAATCTGACACAAACTCACAATTAATCCACTTAGCTTCTCTTTATCTCTGCTGGCTCCCTTGTACAACAAAGCTAACTCTTCTCACAGAGCTCTTGTAATTGCTAAATGATAGATGATCCTATGGAGGCACAGAAAAGATTTCAAATTAAAAGGCAAAACATAGTTGTGTATATAAATATGTAAATAACAAGAACAGAGAGATYTTTACAAGTTCTATGCAATGAAGATCTATAAGGGTATGTTAAAGATATTAGCTAGAGAGGAAGCTGGTTAGGCTGCCTTTTGATAGAGTGTCTGCTCCCACGTGTGTTGCAGCCTGGTTTGCACAGGGGCAAGGAGCCTGTGGAGCTTTCTGAACAGGAGAGATGTGTTTCTGGAGCCTTCTGCACAGGTGAGATGTGTTTCTGCTGGAAGGCATTTTGTCCCCTAGCTGTCTCACAGGAGCAGCTGAGTGTCACAAGGTCAATGGAGTAGTTTTCAGTRTGAACCCAGCAGCAAAAGGTGTTTTCACCAGACCATGCAATTGTGCTGTGTGGAAGAGCGGAAGTTAATCAAGTCTTGAAGATAAAAGCAGTGAGAATAACATGTCTCAACAAGCAGCAAAAAACAAGCATAAAGAGAATCTTCCCTGGTGCACCCCTTGGATGGAGTCTCTAACTAACCTCCCTTTAATTTCCTCTTCTTGGACAAAACCTTTGCCAACCTCTTTCCCCTGTGGAGGCGGGTGGAGCAAGACTCCCTGAGCTCCTGCTAAAGCAGCGAGGACACAAGCTGTCCTTGGCCTACAGGAGTGGAGAGCAACATCCAAACGCTGCAGGCCATGGAAGTGTCTATCCCTCCCCTTGGAGGATGCAGTGGGTGAGCACCTTTGCCCTCAGATCTCTGCAGAGTCCATGACGACACCCGTACACTGCGATGGTGCCGCAGCCTCCCGGGAGACACGGGCACCAAAGGGAGTGAGAGGGAGCAGCTGTCCCTGTGCTTGGTGGCGATCAGTCATGTCACCTTCTCAATCTGAGAGGAAAGAGATAATGCTGGCACAAGGACAGCAAACAGAGCCACTGGTGAGCAACACTGGTGTCACTTGGGAATAGAGACATTTAGAAAGATAAGAAGAGTGGAATTCCGTCGCTTGGTGACCTGAAGCCTGAAGGTACACCATGAATGTTTTTGGGGATAAGAGCTTGGGCTTTTCTCTCTGTCCTTTCGCCATCCCTGGCTTGAGGGGAATGCCCACTGATGTTTCTGATCAAGAGGTGCAAACTGAAGGGGATGGGAGTCACTCCGAGCTGATGGAAGACACCCAATTTAGCAGTCACATAAGGATACAATTCAAAAAGGAAATCTCTAAAATGAGCCAGCTGCTGTGTGCAGTTAGACACAGAAATATCTCTGAGGAGCCTGAGCAAAACAGCCCTTCACATGGACACTTCATGTCCAAGGAAAAACCTGTCTAGCCTGCCTGCTTAACTCAGTAAAACATATGGTTGTTAAATATGATCAAAAGGCAGCAATGAATATGTGGCTGTTTGTTCCCTGAGAAGGGAGAGAGTGGCTTGCTTTTCACAACCAAGATGACATTGTGTCTGCTGCTCCGTGCTGTCTCCACAGTGACTTTTCTCTCTGATGTGATGGGGCTTTAGCAATGCCAACAGGCTGGGGCTGGCTCCTGCTTTGTATTTGGCTCCCCTCATTACAGAGGAGCGCTTTCAAAGAGACAACCAGATTAAGGGCTTTACCTTTGTCTTCAATTTAAAAATAATTGTGTTTGAGCTTTGCAATTCCACTTGTCCCTGGGAGATGATTTTTTAGAACAGGTATATGGTATTGTTAAGTGGAGCTCATTGGATGTCCCTCCTACAGGGTGGACATCCTGAGAGGGTCAGTGGGACTGCACTGGAGTTAATCTTTAATGTTTTCACCCAGATCTCTCTAGTTTGTGCTGCAGTGTTGAGGCAGACCCCAGTTAGTGCCAGGACAGATCATGCATCTTGTTCCCCACAGGCAGCCTCAGTACAGCACATCTCTTTTGGCCACTGCATTGTCTAGGGAAGACTACATTTATAACTCGCCCACAGGGGTAAGCCACAGCCCTCTGCCCTAACCCTGTCTCTGTCTGCAAGATGTGCATCTCCCCTCATGCAAGGAGCTCTCRAGATGGCAGCATAATAATTTTGCATGCTCCCAACACAAAAATAGCATCCCATTGCTCTGAGAAAGATGGGATGTGCATGTGAGGGACCAGAACCTCGTTACATGCAGCAGCACCAGCAGATTGCAGTGTGTTTCTGCAGCAGGCAATTGCAGTGAGACTGGGTGTGGTACTGGAAGGTTGCATTTTGTCTTTTGGAAATTCTCTGCATTACTGAGCTAATTGCTGAGAAGTTCACAATCCAGATTGCTGGTCATTTGGTAAGGGGAGTTAACCGTATCTTAAACCTCCCAAAACACACTCTTTGCTTTCAGGCTTAGCAAAAAATAAATGAACATATGAATAAATAAAAAGGATTAAGCTGTGCTCAGAAAATTCCAGTCATGGACCAACAACTAGGCTGTTCAAAGTCTGGCAAATGCAGAGACAGAGACTTAATTTGCAAGCATTGTTTCCAGTACCTGTAGCAGGGGAATTCCACAGCCTCACTTTCTGGCTGTCCTTCTTCCCTCACTATCACTTTGGCAAGGTACCAGCCACTGCTTCCTCCTTTGCCATCATGCCCTATCCTCACCCTCCTCACCTGCTTCAGCGTTACTGCTTCAATGAAGAATTCATCAGCCTTTGAGGAGGAGAATAAAAAAGGTAAGGCAATATTTCTCCCTAAAAGCACACAAACAACTCAAATTTATTATTGCAATCAAACCAACATCATCAGCATGCTGCAAGAAAATTCTTGACAAGATGATGGAGAAAGTACAAATTTACCAAAKAATAAAAAGCCTGAATATTTGTGCTAGATGTGTAAGGTTAGATTTGTAAATATATGATCCACCAGCATTTTAAATCTGCCATGTCATTGCACGCCCTCCACAGCTGTAAAAAAAGAGAATTTGATTATTAAGAAGTTCATACAGAGAGGCAGGAAATCCAAGTTCAAACCCCTGCTCAGATATAAGCTTTCTGAGAAGTAAGAAGCAGGTCACTTCAGACCAAATCTATGGAGGTGTTTGGAGGTACAGCTCAAAGTCACGACACTGTGTTAAAGTCGGGCAGCATTGACTACCCAGCACAGTTTAAACCCTTTTAATTTCCTGGCAYGCCAGTATGGGCAGGGCTGCACAGGGATGTTTCCAGCTGCTCCATGAGCTGTGTTTGGAGGGTGCTGTGAACCAAACCCAGCAGATAAATACCTGTTTATGGATTTAATATCTTTTAACCTCCCCCCCCGCCCCCYGCCAGAAACAGGCTCAAATAACCAACCTACAGATTAGCTCGAGGGATGGCCCCTCAAGAACAGAGCTCTGTTACCCAAGAGCTGACTGGCACCAACAATCCCTGATGGATGAGGGAAGAGAAATGCATTAAGAGRGCAAGTTACTGCTCTGGGAACCAGGCCAGGCAAAAGTGGCCCATGTACAGATGCACACACATGGCACTAGCATGGTAAATCCTGGGTGTAAACACACATATCTGAAGCATGTAGCCCAACAAGGAGGCATGAGCGCTGTGGTGGCAATCTGGATGAGATGCCTTGCTTAGGTAAGAGATAGAAAACCACTGTCTTTTGGCTGTTCTTCGTGTCCCAAAAGCACTTGTGGTGGTAGCATATATCCAGCTAGCTCCCAGGAAGCATGGTGGCAAGGCAGCATTTAGGCAAATACTGAAAATTATTAAATAATATAATTTATTAAATAACATAATAATTATGTCATCATTCAGGACTCCAAAGTCACCTTTAGAATGAAGACAGCTAAGCATTTTGCCACTGCTTAAAGTGTTAGTGATGGGCTTAGGTATGTCAATGCTTACACACTCAAAACTGCTGAATTGGGGATTTAAGGYATCAAAACCTCACTGACTCAGTCCAAGTCAATATAATTTAATTCATTAGCCCTGATGCTCACCTTACTTATTAATGGCTGATATAAATTAATGAGTAAGTAACTAACTGGAACCACAAAAGGGCAAACACTTAATTTAGAGGCATCTTTAATTCTTACTTTCTACACAGGCTGTTAGTTTGCATCTGCAGGCAAACTTTTTAAGCCAAATTGGTAATCAACGTTCTATTGGTTTAAGTGGCTGTAGATTAGAGACCATAGTGACTTAGCAACATTTCTTTTTAACAGGGTATCTGAGTTAATCAGTGTAGATATACTCATTCAGCCTCTTGAATATATGAGCTCTAAGTTTGTCAGGATCAATTCTTAAACAACTTCCCATTCATTCACCAGCTTTCAGCTCCTCGTGCCAGGAGAGCAGTTTTCCTCTAAAAGGCTCCAGTTTGGTTTATGTCATCTGCATACTATTAATCGCACCATTTGATTGCCAAAACTATTTTCCCCTTTTTATCCTCCTTMATGCAAGTTAGCCTACAACTTATTGTTGTGTATAAATATCATAGAATCATCACAGAACCCTAGATTGGTTTGGGTTGGAAGGGACCTTAAAGGGATCTGACATGGGCAGGGACACCTTCCACTAGACCAAGTGGATCCAAGTCTCATCCAGCCTGGACTTGGACAAGGATGGAATCTTGTCCCATAAAATAGCCATTATCTGTGTTTAAAATACTTGTATTCTCTGCAAACCACGCATTTTTCTTTGGAACAGGACTGAGACAGTCTTCAGCACCAAAACGCGACTCATTTTGCTACCATTTTGACAAACACAGGCTTCATCAAATGACAAAATGCCATCCTTTACAGCTTGGATYCAGCTTTTAAAACTAAAATATCTATAATGTCAATGCATAGGCAAAAAAAAGAAGATGTTTGCAAAGTCCATTTATGCAAACATATGTGATTTAGAAGCAAAATGGACTCTCAYACTGCCATGTTTCCACAGACAGATCTTAAAAGCACAAGAAATACTTGATGAAAGTTCTTTTAAAGTCCAAAAGAACTCAGTGATTTCTGTGAAGAATTGGAAATTCTGGACACTCAAAGGCAAATTCAAAGTGCTAATGCATATTTCAGGAGCCTAAATTCAATGGTCTATTTTGAAAACGTGACCTCCTTTTATCTTCATTTTCTTTCCACTCTGAACCTCCAATCAAATAATGACACGGGAGCTGGGAAACCTGCAGAGTTCTGTGATCAGATTCTCAAAATCTCCTTCTGGAGATATTGATTACAATTTACCAGTCTAAGTTGGACCCTAGAGATCCAAAATTGGATACATATTAAGTAGCTTGACCCTACAGATCAGATCAGCAAACTATTTGCTTGCTGATACTGCCAATGCTGCAAGGGCTTTAACTACTGTTCGACTTCTTCATTATCTCTAGCTTTCCAGGGAATAAGCTCTGTTATAATTTCAGTCCATTTCCACCCCCTGCATTCTGGACATGGACAGACAAAAATATGTTGAAAATCAGTTTGAAAATAAGACATAAAATTGAGTGCAGCATGGTTGAGGGAGACTGGAGGAATTACAAAGGAAACATTTTAGGCTTTGGGTTCTGACTTTCACATTAAATAAGATGCTTTTTTCTTCCTTTGCCCCAGGGAGCCAAATTTTTGCTATATTAGATGGAAGGGAAAAGCCTCTCTTTTATTCTTGGAAGATTTCCTGGAAGCCTTCCCCARTCTGAAGATGCAATTTCAGCAGTCAGAACTTAGCTGGGAGAGCAAACCAAGAGACTCTTTCATCAGTACACATCAAGCAAGGGCACACTGTCCCCAACCCAAGCCTCCCTCCAGCTGCAACCTGTTACGACGCTCTGTTGACAAGATTCATTTCTCTCCATTTCCCTAGCCCGAGCTGGCAAGGAAACCACCTGAGTTTACAAAGACACATTCAAAAACAAAAAAAAAAAAATTAATTTACAAAACCATGTTGAGGCGCCAGTGCGCGAACTTACATTGCCTTTTTCAAACTTATTGACGGTGTTGATGCAGTTGTAGAGGACGCGCTCGCCCGTGTCCCCCTGGTCACCAATGAGGCACACGAAGACGTTGGCGTCCGTGCCACTGCCACTCACCGTGCCCGTGCACACCGTCACGCGGTACTTGATCACTGGGGAGACAGAAGCCACAGGAATGACCCCAGAATGATGAGGCAGATGAAGTATTTGATCACTGGGGAGACAGAAACCACAGAAACAACCCCAGAATCATGAGGCAGATGATGAGGCAGACGAAGATGTTGGCGTCTGTGCCGCTGCTGCTCACCGTGCCTGTGCACACTGTCACACGGTACTTGATCACTGGGGAGACAGAAACCACAGAAACAACCCCAGAATCGTGAGGCAGATGATGAGGTACACGAAGATGCTGCTGTCCATGCTGCTCACCGTGCCCATGCACACCGTCACACGGTATTTGATCACTGAGAGAGAGAAACCACAGAAATGACCTCAGACTGATGAGGCAGACGAAGACGTTGGCATCTGTGCCACTGCCGCTCACCGTGCCCGTGCACAACATCATGCGGTACTTGATCCCTGGGGAGACAGAAACCACAGAAATGGCCTCAGAATGATGAGGCAGACGAAGTATTTGATCACTGGGGAGACAGAAAGTACAGAAAAGACCCCAGAATGATGAGGCAGACGAAGACGTTGGTGTCTGTGCCGCTCACCGTGCCCGTGCACACCATCATGCGGTACTTGATCACTGGGGAGACAGAAACCAYAGAARTGACCCCAGAATGATGAGGCAGATGAAGTATTTGATCACTGGGGAGACAGAAAACAGAAACAACCCCAGAATGATGAGGCAGACAATGAGGCGAACCAAGACATTGGTGTCCATGCTGCTGCCACTCACTGTGCCAGTGCACGCTGTCACACGGTATTTGATCACTGGGGAGACAGAAATCACAGAAATGAGCCCAGAAACACCATTTTTAAAAATTCACTCCTTTTCTGACAGGTTTGTCGTTAACTTTAGGTGTTTGTTCTTCTTCCGGTTGGTGGTTCTGCTGGYGTGTTGACTTGGATGCTTTCCATGTCACCACTAGGAAAAGGAGGGGGGCGATAAAAGCTAAAATAGAAAGGCCTGAAGCATTGGGAGAACCCACTAAAGTCCTCCAAACAAGGACATTAAAATCCTGGCCCTTTCAACATCATGCAGTAGAATGCCCCTGTCCTGCTACCTCCACTCTTGCCTTCCCAAGATGGCCCTGGGGGTGAGGAACTTCGTAGTGTGTGTGGGAAAAACAACATTTTCAGCATCCAGGGCCATGGCAGGCAGATAAGAAGAATTAGAAAGGGAAAAGTGATCAGAGACCTGAAGAATGGGCTGTTTATGTTGGATTTATGGGACAAGACAGCCCCAGGTGGCCCCATCCGCTTGGGACGGTTATAGAATCATAAAATCATCACATCATAAAGGTTGGAAAAGACCCTCAAGATCATCSCTTTAAGAGTCCAAACTTTATGCAGGAGGCTGGATTGTCTTACCTGCTTTTCACCTTCAAGGTCATCGTATGGTTTTTCTGGGTGGATTTTGATCTGCCACCTTCCTCCCCTGACCATGCCCTCTTCTCTGTCCTCCCATCCCAATCCTTCAGTGGGTGAAGGATTTCCAGAGAGAAATATCACAACAAGGAGCCAGCCCACAGATCAACTTTTGAGAGAGAACCCCTTTTCTCCAGCTTGGGCAAGGGACAAGAAGCAGTGTTCTCTACCCTCCCTCCAAAATCCTCTTGCAAGCCCAACACGGAGATGCTGCATCTCACCTCTGATCAGCACAAATTCTCCACACAGCAAAGTGCCTGAGTGAGGATTCAAGCTGCCCTCTCCACAGCTGATTAAAAATACATTTCAAAACCAGGTTTATTTACATTTTAATAACATCTGCAATTACAATTGCTCTTCCTCTTCTGAGAAACTGCTCCACTGCATGCAGATCACCAATGTCAGAACCAGAAATCTCAGAAAATGGGGGACTCAAGGTCTGCAGAGTGTGGGTGCTTCAGTGGAAAGATGAAAAATCCCACCGGCTACCTTGAGATGTTCTGCTCTTCTAAATTCTCCCTCTAAGCAGATTTAATTCTTGTGACACAAGGTCAAGGCARAAATGGCCACTCAGGAAGCCAGGGCAAAGTTCTGCAGCTTTCCTTAATTAAATCTCCAGCTCAATTAAAAGAATAAACAGTTTAGATTGCTCATACATACTGAAAGAGGCATATGCACTAACCACTGTGCTGTGCAACTTACTATATATTTATACATACAGCTGCATGAATTTGCATATAACTAAATAAAACTTTARAGCCCAAAATATGATTGTCAAATTTTAGACTGCATTTCAGCTAAGCTTGCTTTCCATGAATATTCCTCAAACCTTGCATTTCACATTTTAAGGGAGACTGGAAAAAACCCACAAGTTTAAAAAAAACCCAAGCCCTGGAAATGATTGTGCTGTGGCCAGATCTCTCCCATTTCCCACCACAGAGAAATCTGTTCCTGAAAAAAAAAAAATTAATAAAAGGCTGGGATTTCTCGAGCTTCATGCAGCTAATGATGCACACAGAAAATACTGCAGAGAGAAAGTGCCAGAAAGAGAAGTTAATTGAATTGCATCAGTCTGACTGCGCATCTCTCACACAAAGAGGGTTTCTTTCTATTCAGGTSCTAAGCAAGCCTCTGCACAGAGCCCGTGGCTCTCACCTGGCATGACTTCAGTCACCAGAGATCCCTCGGCGGGGAGCTCCCGCACGATCTCATTGTCCTCTTCATTTATATCTAGCCAGCGGCCGCAGTTGAATGAGTATTTTTCTTTTGTCAGCGTTTTCAGCAGAGTTACCTTCATTAAACCAAAACACCGCATGAGTTCAGAGGCTCAGAGGCAAAAAAGCAACAAGATCTTGACAGGTTTTTTTGCCAGGGAGGCAAGATTAGGTAGCAGCAGAGAAATAAAACACATTAATAATGAGACAGTCCAGGTTGTGCACKGTAGTGATGCATGGAGCAAAGTCTGCCACACTGATGGCTTTTCATTCCTCCTTTCTCCAATCATTCCRTGGCACTGAGGAACTTTTGAGGGATTCTGGGGCTCTGCAAATGGCTCATCGTGTGCCGCTCTACAACCCCAAGGAGCAAATCTAGGATGGGGCTTCTTGCTGGTGAGAATCAATGCTGTGGGTTCTTGCTGGTGAGAATCAACGCATTGAGGGGGAAAAAAAACAAAAATAAAATTGCAGGAACCCTGAAAAAAGATCAAAAAGATCTGTAGTAGCTCCCAGAGGAGTAATGAGCAAATAAGGTGGTGCTCTGCAGTTGTCTGTTGGAGTGTGTAAAGCAAGGGTGTGATGAAGGTCTGTAAAATCACAGGTGACAATGAAGAAGGCACAGAAGGATCAGATGTTCCCTCTTCTGCCTCAAGAAATACAGGCATCAAATGACACCTGTGGAACAAAGTTCTAAGCMAAATAAAAGGACAAAATCAGCCTGTGGAGTCCTTGCCAAAAGCTATTAAGGTTGCTGAATGTTTAAATGTTCAAGGGGAGGCTGGAAACTTTAATAACTGGAAAAATAAACCTGCTAAATGCTTTCTGTTTCATAGATCAGTTTAGGAAGTAAGTGTCCAACTGGAAATAGTCAAAACCTGAAAGAATGTTAGGAGGAAGTATCATAAATGCTTGTCTTTTTTCTTACACTTCTAAAACCATGACCTTATGTGATACAAGAGGGAGGATGTTGGGCTCRAGGGCCTTTTGGCCTGACCAGTGTGGCTGCTCTGGGTTCTTGTGATAGAGAATGGAAGCCTGACCCAACATGAAACAAACCAGGCATGAAATGTGGGAGGCCTGGAACCAGCAACATTCAGGTTTAATCTAATTTCCTAGATGCTACTATGGGTCCACAAGTGATGGGATTCCTGTGCCCAGAGCTGATCCATCCAGAAAACATCAGAATGGGTGTATATGGAYTTATTTTCCCAAAGTCATAGAATCATAGAATCATTTAGTTTGAAAAAGGCCTAAAATGAGTCCAACCATCAAGAAGAAAATCAATTAATTTATTGCATCTTAATCAGGTTTACTTAGACAGTTTGGCCAAAAGGGAATCCTAGACACACTCTAAGTTCTTGTCCTTCCTGAACAAAATGTTTTTGCAGGAAAATAAGATACCACAGGCAAATATACAGCTGTGGAAGATACAAACATTCTTGCTCATCATCCGTGAACAAACTAATAGGGATGATTGCAGTGGCCCAAAGTTTGACCAGGAATTTCTTTGCATAAAAGACCCCAGCCAGACACCTTCTCCCACCATGTGGTGACAAGAGCAGCACTTGATGCCCTCCTAGCCCTGGCGATGGGTGCTGGCAGTGGATGGTTTCACAGCTCCATGACAATGCAGGAGAGCAGGATCTGTCAAAGCACATTARAGGAGCCCCAGAAAAAGCTCCAAGTGGTAAACTGTGATTTATCAACACACTTATTTACAGATCCAGAGCAAGGTGTGTGTTTTGCTAAGAGGAGAGAGTGCCGTCCAAGCTGCTCAGGAGGAGCAGGGGTGAAGCTTAGAGGTCAACTTTCTGTCCAGGTGAGGGGTGATAGCACTGTAATCAATGCTGGTAGAGCAAAGGACATCAAGCAGGTCACCCTTGTYGTCTCCCACACAGAACAGGGCTGCTCTCCTCTGCACAGTCTCCGTGGCCTCCTCCAGCCTGCAGGAGTTCAGCCCCCATCACAGGGCTGCCAGCACTTCAGCGCAGGGGATGCTACACTGTACAATCTCTGCTGGAATCAGTTTGGTTTTTTTTAATGGGCATTGTAAATAAGCCACAGAAGGAGCAGGTTTGCCTTTCTAAAAAGTAGCGGTGTCTAAGAATAGGAAATTTTCTGAAGAGCAAGGAAGAAACCCCTGGTAGCAGTGAGATGAGTACATCAGTTGTCTRACATGGGAAGAGTGAGAAAGTGGGATTTTCACCACCAGTCCAAGTTGTTGGGAGCTGCCTCTCCCCATTGCTCTCATTTACCACACACAAAATCACACAATCTTTTGAGCTGGAAAAGCCCTCCAGGATCATCAATTCCAACCATTTTCCCAGCACTGCCAAGCCCGAAATCGACCCACGTCCCCAGGTGCCACATCCACATGGCTTTTAAATCCCTCCAGGGATGAGGGCTCCACCACTGCCCTGGGCAGCTCTGCCAGGGCTGGACAACCCTTTTACAAGAAGGAATTTTCCCTAATGTTCAATCTAATCTTTCCCAGGTGCAACTTTAGACCATTTTATCTTGTCTTGTGTCAAGGCAGGCACCACAGAGCCCTGCACATGRAGCTCAGCTGCAGCTGGGGAACACAGTGACCCAGGACTGGCACTGCAGAGCTCTGCCACGTTCTTTTCAGGTCTACCTTTCCTTGCTGTCCCCTCACCTTATTCAGATGCCAGCCCGCAAAGGGATTTCTTTTCTCGTGCCATATCCGAAGCTTATAAAAGTTCCCGAGATCAGGAAGCTCTATCTGTAAATGGGTAAAAAGGGTGCAACATCCATTTTTGTAAGTCAGAAAAGAACACACACAAAGGGCATCTCTGAACATCATTTTTTAAGAGCTAAATCAGAGAGAAGTCAAAAATATCAGCCTATTCCCTGTTTTGGGAAGACAAGCCATRTCCATATGCAAGTAAATCATTTGTATCACCACCAAATGGACTGACTTCACCTCAACTTTAGAAGGATCTCATGGAGTAAAAATCTCAAACTGATGATTTTCTGCCCAGGATTGAAGCTAAACCCCTGGAAAACAATACCAAGCCAAAYCTACCACTTGCACAAGATTCATACCATGAATTTGTCAGTCTGTCCAGTTTCAAAGTTGTCYGAATTGTTATCTAGCTTCATCTCATCTGACTTCCCTTTGTCTCCATAAATCTGGAAGAAGATGGTGGCATCTGTTCCTGCATTTTTAATGTCACTTGTCCAGATCCACAGAGACCAGGGATTTTCTAGAAAGAAAGGTTAAAGATATTTGTTTTAAAAAATAATTTTCATAGGGCAACCTGGTAAAAAAAACGTCATTATCATGGTTTCCCCTGGTAGGTAGAGAGGATAGGATGAAGAAAGACAAAGACCTTTCATCCTTTTCTGCACAAACATAATCTGCTGCATGATGTGCAGGAATGAGACTGGAAACATAATTCTGCAATTTCATTTAAAAGAAAATGAGAAAAACACAAACAACCTCTTTTCAGGTGAACCATATTCTCTTGTTACACTCTACTAACAGGGTAAGGCAGGGGTGTGACCCAAYGCTGTAGTTTCAGTTCACTTCTCAAATATCTACAACTCCAGCCTCAAAGACCATAAATTCAGGGAAATATTCTTCTGTCCTTTTGTCAGTATCCAGTTACTTGTGCACAGTACAATGCAGCTCCAGGTAGCTCYGAAAAACTTGTCTGATCTGTGTCTGGAATAGGATACAGATGTGCTATCATCTCATTCTGAGATAAAAAGCCTCCCAAGACTGAAATAATTATCCCAAAAATGCTTCTTGCAGAACACACTGTCTCAAAGGCCACTCGGGCACCCATCCCTAGTGAGGCTGCACCATGTGGGACAAACACACTCAGAAGTACAATATCTTTACTCAGTGTAAAGATCTTTTCCAAAAGGTTTTGAATTATTTAATTGCCTAAATTTGACACGACTTCAGCTAAGACTTTCTTTAATACTACATGACATACCCTAAGATTGTGGCGAGTCTGCAAGATTTTTATCTGAAGTCTTCATCCAACATTTTAACCATAAGTCCAGTCCACCTGCAGCAACTTTACATTGATTTTCATACCAGAATATTGCTTATATAAGGGTGACATTATTTCCTCTAGATAGCCCCTCATCTTCATGCCTTATTGACCATAATCTGTGAGACTTCTGCAGGCCTTGCTGCACCTACAGGAGAAGGAACAGCTTTCTTTCCTCACTCAGACACCAGCTGAATTATTAACAAATCCTAATGAGAGAATTGCTAACCCTTTCAGCACACCCGAGCCCACACTAGCACAGCTTGACCTTCAGAGCCCAGAATGGAATATAAAAATATGATGGCATGCATATAAATTAGATTTTTACTGGTCTACTCAGTGTTCAACTATCTAAAAAAGAGACAAGAGCTACTGAAAAAAAAACAAAAACGAGGGAAAGAGGGGTCTCTCAGAAAAAGTTTTGCCCCTGTTTTAATGATATACAAAATATTCATGATCACTCCTCTCTGAAAAGCACCAACAAGGTTTAGATGAGCAGAAATGAAGCAAAATCTGTGGATGGCATATGATGGAGAAGCYTGTTCTCCCTGGGGAAAGCTGCAAGTGCAATTCAGACACCAAAGGCTGCTCTCGTCTGTCTGTTTTGGCCTCCCTGACCCCTTGCTGAGGGAAAGGAGGAGTGAAGCATGCACAGAGGGGGGAAACGGGACCTTGTGCCAGGATTAAATGCTGATGGAGGGCTGTCAGGGAGAAACCACACAGTGGAGGTGTGTCCRAGCTAGGGCTGAGGCTGTTGGAGAAGGCCAGGCATCTCCTCAAATTCCCATCATCATCCTCCCCGAGCTTGCTGGGCGCATCCCCCGGGTTCCCATCCTTTCACACTGAGGTATCCAGGCACTTTGGAAATTCTCAAAAGCCCAGGGCACAAACACCAGGGCAGGACAAGACCTGGCACAGCGGTTTCCAGGATAACATTCAAGATAAGGAGAGGAGGGAATAAAAAACCCACAGAATAAACACAAGCTACATATGGAGCTGCAATCTGCTGCGGGAGCAGCTTCTGGATGCTGTGCTGGGAGACGTTTCACCATGGATACCCCAAGTGAGGCTGAAGCCAGCTTTGATCATCTCTGCAGAAAGGGACAGTCCTGTGTGCACRGGGAGATAGGAGGGATGACATAATAGGTCTTTTCTAACTCCGAGTCTTGCACTTCTATAATCTGGCAGCTAAAGGTCACAGATTTCTCAAGGCTAATGCTCTCTGTCTATCTCCTGCAATGCAGTGGTGAGGGAATTAGCCTGTCAATAACAACCAGAGCTGATAATAGGGGGTTAAAGGTTGCAGATGCTTTAGCTAAATGGACCGAGTCAGGAGGTGCAATGTTGTTACAACGCTGACTAACATTTAGATAAAGCTTATTCAAATGAACTGCTGTTTAAGCAGGAGCCCACCCGAAGCACTCTCGGATTAAACCGTGTCTATTATCCTAATTAAAATATTCTGTTTACACATGGGCACACCGGCACGGGCCGGGAAGCAGCGATATTTTTTGGCTCGGTGCAGAAGCAGGCTGGAGCTGTAGAATTTGGGGATGGATGAACATGCCCTCACGGCACGGCACGGCACGGAGCAGCTCCTCCCAGCAAACGTGTGCCATTGCCTCCCTCTAGAGAAAAGGCTCTGCATCCAGCACACACCTGCCGCATGGACMGGGCTGGGACCTGTTGTTTATCGAGGGTCAGGAATAAAAACTGCTGAAGTCAACATGGAAGAGTTTTGGTTTATTTCCCGTTCTCCCTCCCCTCCCCCACCAAGGTTTGTCTCCTTGTTGTATTTTTTTGTTCCAGCCTCTAATAAGAAAGCTTTGCGTCGGTAGTGATAAGCAACACCGCCTGGCTTGTCTGCAAAGGTAAGATGATATCTGAGGGAGCCTAAGCCCCGTGGACCTTAAGGAAATGAGCATAATTCTTCAAAATATTTAGGAGTTTAATTTTGTACCCCCCTAAAGCAGTATTTTCAAAGCTGAAACCCATGCCCCAACAGCACAAGGACCTGGAGCTGCTGCAGCCAGTGCAGAGGAGGCCCCGGAGATGCTGCCAGGGCTGGAGCCCCTCTGCTCTGGAGCCAGCCTGGCACAGCTGGGGCTGTTCAGCTGCACCAGAGAAGCTCCAGGGACACCTCAGAGCCCCTGCCAGGGCCTGCAGGGGCTCCAGGAGAGCTGCCCAGGCACTGGGGACAAGGCATGCAGGGACAGCAGCCAGGCAATGGCTCCCACTGCCAGAGGGCAGGCACAGATTTTGGGCTCTTGGGAATTAGGAATTGCTGGCTGGGAGGGTGGGCAGGCCCTGGCCCAGGGTGCCCAGAGCAGCTGGGGCTGCCCCTGGATCCCTGGCCAGGCTGGATGGGGCTTGGAGCAGCCTCGGATAGTGGAACCTCTCCCTGCCCATGGCAGGGGGTTGAAATTAGATGACCTTGAAATGTCCCTTCAAAACCCAAAGCATTCTATGCTCCAGTGACTGAATCCACCTGAACCTCTCCTTGGCCCYGGCTATACCCATGTCACTGGGGTGACACTCAGGGGGATGTGGCTTGTGGGAGGAGGGGTGATGGCCACAGGAGGCTCCTGGACACTTGCACCTACTTTTCAGCCTTTTCTGGCGCAGRGAAACCATTTCGTAGAGCTCCCGCTCGATGAGGCCGTCCCCTTCATCTTCATCCAGCCACTTCCCACATGGGAAGGTTTGCTCAATCCCAGTGAAGGGGCAGTAAACCACCACCTGGGAAAAGAGATGGGGACCGTGAGCTTGAATATTCCGCTACTGGCAGCCCACAGGACCTTGGCACTGAAAACTTAAACARAGCAAAGACAGAGCTGGAGGTCTTSGTCCTGCTCTCAAAATCAGCATTTCTGGACMAATATGAGCCAGAGTGGTTGCGCAAATCCCAGTTTTGAGTACAGCTACGACTCATCTGTTCTGTTATTCCCATTTTTGCAGCAGTACATCACAATAGGTCAAGCAGAAGAGGTGAAACACCGTGAGGGAAGGGAATGGGAGCAGGCAGGGTGTTTGCAGCCGTCAGCRTGCAGCACAGGCCCTGCACCAYRCCAGGGCTCTGCAGAAAGCACAGGCTACAAAAAGCCTTCAGACATATCCATCCCAAGCTGGTTTTGCTTGCCAGGAAAACTGAATTTCCTCGTWGCTTGAGGGTAGGCATCTGCCTTCCTCTCCACCCTCCTGATGACCTTGTAGATGATCTACTATTGCCACCAAAAGCTGGGAAATAAACTCTCCAAACAATTTGCTGGATTGGAAAGACAAAATTACTTCTTAAAGATGCTGGRTGCCTGGGAATTTCACCTCAAAGCATGAGCAGCAACCACAAAGACCAAACATTAAACTAATACATATTTGTCACATTTCTATCACATATTCATTACACTTCCTGTATGCATGAATATATGCTTATTATTTCCATGAAGTTACTTGTTTATGACTAGGGGTCTTTTGGGGATTTTTGTTGGTCATTTGGGAACATCCCATTCCCCAAAATTTCCTTATGGTCCTGGATCTTCTAGTGAATCTTCTTTCCTGGAGAGTATCTCAAATATCCAGGTTGTGATGCACTTTTCTTTATCGTTCTTTGCTCTGGCACTCCATCTCTCTTCTCAAAACTAAGATATCTACCAGTACATATTAATCACTGATGGAAGCAAACAAGGAAGCGTTAGCTGGCACAAAACTTATTAGTCACAGATGCAGGGAGTTAACACAAGGCTACATTAATCTCTGGCATGTGTACTAAGCACTGGATGGTACAAAACCAAACATTACCCACGGATATAGGGATCACACACCAYGTGCTAAACTTAGAAGAATTTTCCAACATCTTCCCCCACTGCTGTGTAGAATTCTTCTCCAAGAAATATAAGTTGATGGGTAACAACTTTGCATATTTCTCCACTGCCTCCCAGTAGCAGCTGTGGTCAGCCACTTTCTRTAGGGTTTTTTTGTTGKTKTTGGGTTTTTCTTTGGTTTTTTCCCTTTTTATTTTCTTAAAAAAATAATATTATTGTAATTTCTGAGCCTCCAGAACAGCATCTAGAAACTTTAGGGCAGTCTGAGCATGGGTGATAACTTTGAAACGCTCAGCACAATCCAAGGCTGCATTTCTGTCCGGCCCCTTGGGCAAACATCTGAAGGTGCTTTTGGAGCTGAGCAAACAATAATCCCTGTCTTTGTGACTGCAGAGGGGCAATCAACCCAATTAGCGAGTGATTGACTTATGCATCTAACCTGCCTTTGAGGCAATCAGCTTCTCTCGTGTGTGATGTATAATATTGACTTGTTAAACCGGGGATATTGCCTTCCAAACAAAAGCAGACTTATTTATTTATTTTTTGAGCTGGTCTGGGCTGTCAGGGTCAGGTTATGAATGGGGAGCACCTGCCTGCATGCAAAGCTCTTAGCAGTGTTGGCCCAGCGGTAGTACTCCATGAGATCATTCCAAACTGAATCATTCCAARCCGAATGATTCCATGAGTTTATGGTAATTAAGCCTCACCTTCTCACAAAACCAGCCAGAGCTGACCCCACAGTTATCGTGCCCAATGGTGACTCTGCTGAGAGGGCTGAGGAGGGCAGCTATCTCCACGTTGAAGAGATCCGTCCTGGCACGCTCAAATTCACCTCCTTCCAAGAAAATCTTCCCACTGTTCTTCAGGCCTTTGGAGCCGTGGAGGATTACGTGGATCTTGGAGTTGGTGCCRGCTCCTCTGATATCTCCAGTCACTACAGCCACGTTGTACACAATGCCTGGAGGAATCAGAAATTTGGTYAGGGGGAAAAAAGAAGGGAGGAGAAGAGTCTGAGAGTTGTGGYTTTGATTGGATTTATGTTGGAGACTATTGATTTCCCACTGGTCTGTTTTAGMTTCTTTCTTACACACAGTGYAATGCTTCATTTGATTTTGTCCCWCACATAATTCTGAGAAATGCACATCTACCTTCAGACTGCCCAAGAGAAACAGGCATGGGGTGACAAACTCCCTCTTCCATGGCCCGACGGGGAAAAAAAAAATCTTTTTTATTCACTCTGTAATGCTGATTAGGTGAAGAAAGGTAAAAAAATTTAATTGGCGTGTATGTAATTTGATTTTGAGAAATACCAAGCACCAATTAGGTCAGAGARTGCTGAGAGGATGGAGAAGTGTTCCTTTAAACAGTGGTGGCAAAATCTGCAATATCACAAAACTCTGAAAACTTTGGGTTTATTTGTTTCTCAGTCTATAATGTGCTGAAGCCATCAGGACCTCCACAGTCACAGTGAGAACCCACAGATCTCAGCAAAAAAGGTTCCGTTTCCCAGCTCAGCTGGAAAAAAGAAAACTATCTCTGAAAAGAAACCTGTTTACATRAAAGTGTCCTTGGGGTTTTTTTCCCATCTCCGACTGTTGGTGTAAGAATGAAAACACTTCTTCCCACAAGCCTTACCTCACAGAAAAGCACATCTTAAACCTGTCTCATGGCATCAAAACCACACCTAAACACTATAGGAGCACGTAGAAAATAGCTGAGACCTAAGCCAAGTTTTTTGATTAAATCAGACAGAAATTTCAATAGGGACCTGGGATGAAGCAAAAACGTCAGAACTCACTCTCTTACACATAATTCTCCCTTTGAAATTTACATTAAAAAGTACTCGAGCATACTTTACTGTTGATGTATCTTCAACAAAATCCCAGAGAGCAGGAAAACAAAATACACAGTCATGAGCGGTAAAAGRAAAAGGAAGTTTTTTTGGATTGAATTACATTTATTTCTGGTTTCTTCCCTTGATTTTCCCTAACAAGCATCCTGCAGTGAGGGATCTGCTCCCAGACCACTTTCCTCATGCACATGCAGGGGGAAATACAAGGACTGCAGATGCTGAAGTCCATACAAGGAAGTAAAGAACAGTTGTTACATGCATCATCACAGTGTTAGCCTTCATGCTATTAAATAAATAYGGGCAGGACACTATCCAAATAATCTTCTGCCTCGTGACAAGGTCTTTTATGGACTTTGCATCTAGGTTTCTTTTTAACAGAGACATAAACTTTGGTTGTCTTTTCTTTAACCATGTTGGATAATAAAAAAGACTGATTTAGGGCTCAGCACTGTGCTTCTTGTTTTGTAAAAGGATGTTTAGCTCCCCAGACAAGAAACTGAAGTACAATATTCACTAGTCTGTGCTTTCAGAAATAACACACACTTCGCTTSAGTGCTGGTGAGCAATTTGCTGAAGGTACAAGCTGTATCTTTGATTCCCTGCCCACCAGCCCCTAATCCAGGTTCACCAGATGATAAACCAGCACATAGGTCCTGCACAGCTTCACAGRTGAGGCACAAAGGTGGGAAATGTGCTGGCAGTTCAGGAACCCTCACACAGAACAGCCTATYGCCAGAAGATCCTTCACTGCAGGCCTCCCTGAGCATAAGGCATTCAATCTTCTAAAGAAAACATTGCTAATAGCCTTAATTTCCCATTTCCCACCACGGATTCGGGCCATGATTTTACCTGTGGCTTCAGTGCCCCCAACAAGAATGTCCCTCTGTATTTTCCCGTCATCTTCGTCTAAAGCGAACCAGCGTCCAACTGGGAATTGGTACACACATTTATTGCCTATGTCCTCRATGATCACCTAAGAGAAAAGAGACATCACGTTGGAAAACAGCATGGGAAAAGCAAAGGTTTTACACTATGGGGTGGCAGAAGAGCAGAAGCTTAATGTAGACACCCTCATTTGGTATTTAACATACTCACTACTCCAGCAGATCCCACCCTACTCCCTAATTAGTGCTGATAGAATTTCAGACAATCAGTGAGTAAAAACCCAGCTTTTTTATTTTATTTCTTTTTTATCCAGTGAGCCCACTCTGCATCTCTTGCAGTGCACGAGACCAGATGTCTCTGCTATCAAGACCAGCTGGCCTGGCCTATCCTCCTTCTCTCCAGAGCTTGTTTGCTGGCTACTCTTCCCAATCAGCTGAAAGACAGCTCTTTGTTCTGCTTTGGGAACAGGCTGTGTTCTCCCTCTCTGCTTTAGAGCCYTGTTATAAAATAATGCCTAGGAATTTCAGGGCAAATCCAGACCATCAGATGAGCCTGTGTGACACAGTATTATCACTGGATCCCAGACATTTRCTCCAGAGTGGAACCATTGCAAAGGCACTGCCATTAAAACCCTCTGGCAGGAAACAGTTTCTAATTTGGAAGGATTTGGACCACAGTGAGGTGGAGCTGTGCAAATATCATTAGGTTTAACAAGGCCAAGTGTGGGGTCCAGCAGCTGGGCTGGGGCAATCCAAAGACAGGCTGGACAGAGAACGGATTGAGAGCAGCCCTGGGAGAAGGAGCTGGGGGGCTGTGGGTGAGAGCTGGACCTGCCCCAGCCTGAGCCCCCTGCCCTGGGCTGATCCCCCAGCGTGGGCAGCAGGGCAGGGGGGATCCTGCCCCTGTGCCCTGGGCTCAGGTGAGAGCCCAGCTGCAGAGCTGCCCCAGCCCTGGCTCCAACAGCACAAGGACCTGGAGCTGCTGCAGCCAGTGCAGAGGAGGCCCCGGAGCTGCTGCCAGGGCTGGAGCCCCTCTGCTCTGGAGCCAGCCTGGCACAGCTGGGGCTSTTCAGCTGCACCAGAGAAGCTCCAGGGACACCTCAGAGCCCCTGCCAGGGCCTGCAGGGGCTCCAGGAGAGCTGCCCAGGCACTGGGGACAAGGCATGCAGGGACAGCAGCCAGGCAATGGCTCCCACTGCCAGAGGGCAGGCACAGATTTTGGGCTCTTGGGAATTAGGAATTGCTGGCTGGGAGGGTGGGCAGGCCCTGGCCCAGGGTGCCCAGAGCAGCTGGGGCTGCCCCTGGATCCCTGGSARTGYCCAAGGCCAGGCTGGATGGGGCTTGGAGCARCCTGGGAYAGTGGAWSSTSTCCCTGCCCRTGGCAGGGGATGCRACTGGAGGGTCTTTAAGGTCCCTGTCAAACCAGATTGTTTTAGAATTCTGTGATACTTTGCTGAAACAAGCTGGGGAACAATATTCCCCTTTAATATAAGACTAGTTTTTGGCATCTCYTGCTGAGATATCTTCTGCTGGACTCCTGAATCCTGCCATAAAGTTACTGTAGTATTTTAAACCAGCAGAGAAGAGTGTTAAAGGATTTCGGTCAGGAGAGAAGAAATCAAAATCTCTACTCCTCTGTGTGGGTTATGTCTCAGAGGGGGAAAAAATCACTATTATGGATAGAAAGCCCTTGACACTTTTCTCAACAATGAGGGAGAATCTGAAACATGTCCTTTCTGATAAATTTATGAAACCATTCTTTGGGAAACAGAGCTTCCCCTCCTGTCATTCATCCCACACCGTGCTGTTGCCTGTAGCACTCCTGAGTCCTGTTGTGCCTCCACAGACACAGACAGCAGAGTCTGCCAGGGCTGGGATTGTCAGCATGAGAGAGCTGGAGTGCTAGAGACTAAAATAGACAAGGTTTGGGAGAAATATCAGCACTCCAATGCCTCTCTACCAGCTGATCCTCTTTGGGTTCCTTTCAGTGGGTTTATTATTACATTTAGAGGTGGAAAACCATCTCTGAGTAGAAGCCACTCTGAAAACACAAGAAACATGAAAACAGTTTCATCCTGGAGTGACAACACTAGAGTGTCCAAGTATTGAACCAAATTACAGAAAAAACATCTAAAACCAGTAGACAATAACAGAGCTATTTTAGCTCAGTTCTCCAACCTTCCATCTGAATTTGCAAGGCCAAAGCTGCATTTTACTTATTTACTTAAATATCCTGGAGGCTTGTGGCAGAGTACAGGGTCGGTGTGATGGCTGCAAGTAGACACCACACCAGGTTTTGGGACTTGAGCAACCTCGCCARCCCCATCAAAAATTATGTCATTACACCTCTGATGTGAGAATGAGGTTCTGTGTTTTTTGCCCCCCACTATTTATGACATYGAGCACAACCTCTCTGTTTCTCATTTCTACATTTTTCATGGGCTGCCAACATTGTAACTTTTCCTGCATTGTGTGGTGGGGGAGAAGCACATGCTAATATTTGCATTTGTATTACACTGAACTATCCTGTTATTGAGGATTTACAAATATGGGGTCAGGTCTTCTGTGGATTAAAGCCAGCTGTGTTAAACTACATCAGCAGAGGAAAGCAAATGAGACCAGAGAAGAGTCACAGATTTCCCCTTTTAAAATATTCCTTCAACTATTACACTAAAAGCTGTAATACCTTCCTACCCTGTAGCAAGAGATTAAAATGAAAGTGGAAGAATAGGGTCTTTGTGGCAAGCATATCCCTTTTGCTGAGCCAATGATAAATCACTTAAATTTGGGCAAGCTATGAGTCTGCAAATTTTCGCTGTGAACAGATCCAACAGATAACTCTTGGATTCTGGTATTTTTATGGTCATGGTAATGAGTTAAGCCAAGAGAAGGAAATGATTTGTGTCCTTCTCAGTAACCTGTATCACCAGCAATTATCCTTAAATCTCTTGCTACCAGACCACTGAGAGGGTGAGATATTTTGAGCCCATGAGATGCTTATGTTGAATGTCTCAGGAGTAACTAACCTTTGCAAGGAACCAGCCAGCAGAGCCTCCCTTGTTATTATGCCCAATATTAATTTTTCTTAATTTTCCCAGATTCGGAGCATCGAGCGTGAACTTGTCTTCTGCTCCTTTTTCAAAGTTGTCTTTGTCATTGTCCAGTTTCCTCACACCTGAATGGGCAAAGAAAAWGTAAAAATAAAAGCAAAACAAAAAAGTCCCACAACAAAACAAACAAACAAAACAAAACAAAAAATCCCCCAAACAAATAAGTAATAAATAATAACTCCAAGGAGGAAAGAGTTRCTGGCACACACATGTTTGTAAGTGAAGGAATATTGAGGAATGTCAGAAACTCAGCACTGACTGAATCAAATATTCCCTAGATATCAACTCTCTGCACCCAGGATTCAAGGTAAAGGCAGAGGACTTTCTRTTCTAATAAAAAAGGTACCTTTTCTCAAGCCCACAAAAGACCAGGATTTCCATTCTAATGTCACAGTTACTTGCAGCTCTCAGAGCTTTCAGAAATATATATCCAGATGGCTCTTAAATATTTTTTTTTTTCATATCACCACATTTCCCTTTTATTTTTACTGTCTTTGAAAATCTCCAAACTGTTCAAGAAAGGCTTTGGTCACAAGCTGCAGATTCTGACATTTCAGGACACAGAATTCTTTGCTGTATCCGAGAGGAAGGATTTATTTTCAAATTAGGACCCAGCCAGGGCTGTTGGCTTTTTCCTGATCCCACAGGGGTTTGCCTTTATGAAAAGTATTAAAGCTGTGCCCGCGTTTGCAGCCTGTGTGATGCTGTGAGTGGGATGAAACCCACCCAAGGCTCCAGCGCAGAGAAAGAGGTCAGTGGGCAACTCATCCCTMTTACCTTAGAGGGGATGAATCATCCTCTAGGGGTGTTATTTCTCTGTGTGGATATGACAGAATGCCTGGACACCCAGCTAAGATCCAGGCTCCCACTTTGGGATGTCTTCAGGGAGATCAGATGAATCCCCCTGTGAAACTCTGRAGGATTAATCAAGGGTGAGCCCTATCCACCAGGTTTTATGATCTGTTCAAGGACACTTGGCAGACATCATACCATTATTTCTTGAATTTGACAGGATAGATGCAGTGCAGAAGCAAGAGAATATTTGCTCCCTGGTTACAGGAATCTCCAGGAATCTCCACCCACTTGTCTTCATGGCCCAGAGAGCTTGGTTTGGGCACATCTTTTAATATTATTCAATTATTTTTTTAAAAAATTAAAGTTTCCAGACCACTGTTGCAGTACAACCTACATTTAAAAATAATTACAATATTTCTAAAAAAAGCTATTCAAACCCAACTAATATAAACCTTGATTAAATTATTTTTACAAGTCGCYGAGCAGGCTCAGCCATCACCTCTGCCACAGAGAAGGGATGTCATTMTCCCTCCAGGTACCTGGAAAATGAGACACACAGCTCCCACTGCATTCCCTGTAAATGCACGTTGGTGTTGGACCCTTCAGTGGGTTGGCACTTTCTCCACTGCTTTCTGCTGGTGGTTTACGCTGCGTTTTTCCCAGAATCTGCTTTTTTTGACGTCAGGTAACTTGAGTCATGCCCACACCCAGCCACAGCTGCTGCATTGCAGATGCACCTTCCAGGGGCTGTGGATGTGAGGGCCCCCACACCATTTGCTGTGCCTTTCACTCAGCCAAATCATTCTGCATTTGCCAGATTGCCTCTGTGTGTGTGTGTGTGTGTTGTTCAGATCACAGGCCTGCAGAGCAGGAGGAAATATTTTAGGAAATGATTTGCATTTGAATACCTGTGTCTCCTTTCTCACCGAAGATATTAATGAAGACATCTGCATCCGTTCCACTGCCGCTGACTTCGCCMGTAAAAACCCGGACCACGTATTTGTTGACTGCAATGAGGGAGGCAAAAATCCCAATACATTAATAACTCAATGGTTTGATGCAAAACTCAACAATACAGACCAATCCAGGCTGTGCTGGTGCTATCTTGAAAGCGTGGTCTGAACTGTGGCTCCTGGTACAATGACCCCCTTCTCCACACGAGGAATAAAATCCATAGGCAGGATTCTGACACTGCATATTCACTGCCCAGGGCAGAAGGACAGATCACTTGGTTCCTGGCCTTGACACTGAAGAGTGAAATAGAAGAGAAAGTGAAAATTTTGATGTGGATACAAAGGACCTATGGACCAGCTCTGCTTTTTCCAAATGTCGATGAGTTACGGAGTCTGACCAAGCTCAGGCCTGACCCGAGTTCTGTCCTAGAGCTATTTTGAAAGTTTAGTTTATACCAAGCAAATATTTTTGGGAAATAATATCATAGTGATAGAACAAGGAACAATGGATTTAAAATGAGAATGGAGAAATTTAGACTGAATATATACGGAATAAATTCTTTTCCTGGGRGGGTGGTGAGGGACTGGCACAGATTGCTCAGAGCTGTTGACACCTCAGCCCTGGCCATGTCCAAGGCCAGGTTGGATGGAGCTTTGAGAAACCTGGTCCTGTGGAAAGTGTCCCTGCCCATGGCAAGGAGTGGAACTGGATGGACCCAAAACATTCTATGAGTCTCTGAAATGTCAGCCACACTGCATGAAACAAAAATATGAAAGTGGCCACCCTTTCCTTAAAAAAAAAACCCAAAAAACAAGAACAACAACAAAAAAAAATACAGTCATCCAGTCTATTTTATTTAATGAGAAAACA
Organism: Cardinalis cardinalis; assembly: GCA_014549065.1. Classification (NCBI taxonomy): domain Eukaryota; kingdom Metazoa; phylum Chordata; class Aves; order Passeriformes; family Cardinalidae; genus Cardinalis; species Cardinalis cardinalis. The sequence goes on along the minus strand of JACDOX010000440.1, from coordinate 317,287 downwards.
ATAGTAGACCCAGGAGCTGTAACACTGTGGAGATACATCATCTATGGCCCCAAATCCRTGTGGATGAGGCACATCATGGACATTACACACATCATGTCGGTGAATTTGAAAGCAAGTTCTTCAGACAGATCAGGGTGGGATCCACTTGGTTCCCAAGGACGGCAAAAGTGACTTCAGTTTCTTCTGGAACCAATGAAAAAGCTCCCATGATTTTCAGTGTGACTTTATTTGAGCCAAATAGGAGCAAAATTCGAGCCAAATGTGAGCAACTTTCAAAATCTACCACTGAAGTCACCTGACCACCTCCAAGCAAACAGCCATGACAGACGCCTCGTGCTGTATGTGCAGTGAAAAATGAGTGTTGGAGGCAGGCAGCAAGGCACAAAACAGATGAAGATGAATGCAACATCTGCTACTGAGCAGTACATGATGTCATACAAGCCCTGAACGGAGTTCCTGTTACTGAACCCTGGGYAGCTGATACTGAGAGTTCCGCGCAGTGTCACTTCTGTATTTCTGAGTCCTGGGCACGCTGCTTCTGTGAAAGGGTCAAATGCAAAAGTCTCCTCACACACAGATCCTTGGCAAAAACAGAACTTGCACCACAGAATCATGAAGTCATTAAGGCTGAAAAAGACCTCTAAGATCGTCAAGTCCAACCATTAACCGTGATTCTTGGTTTGCAACTTTTTTCCCCTTTGGCCAAGTTAGGGGATAATCTTTCCTGGGCTTCCCAGTCAGCTACAGAAATGGATTCTCTCAGGAGCCAYGGAACATCACCAACACTGGGCTACCACTCCCAGAACAGATCCCCCACCTCCTCCCCCATAATCAGTGCATATTAAAAGTTATTCCAGAAGACAGCAGAGACCTGGTGCATGTGCTCCCACAGAGGCAGGGGACGTGAGAGCAAAGGGATGAGGAGCGGCTGTTGGACCATCTCCTGAATTACAACGATGCTCTCAGCTCCCAGGGTGAGGAGTGCAAGGGCAGAGCCCAAACAGAAGGGAAAATCACCTGCCACAGTTTAATGAATGCGCTGGGAAAAGGCTAAAAATCGAGCTGACATCCCTGGCGCCTCATCACAAAACATGCCATGGCAAATAAAATAATAATGATAAAACTGCAACAAATACTAAATAACAAGAAAGAGAAGAGCTGGGCTCAGACAGGGGAGAAAATGCCTTAATGATTCTCTTTAACTCTTTAGCTTCAGTTCACAGAGCTCTAACAACCTGCTAGAGATACACCAACACCAAAAGTGTTCATTTGCATTAGCAAAGTGTGGGGATGGTGCAATTTACATCTYCTACTTGGCCACTAAGCTGCTCTAACTAAAACTGACCCATTGTACCTCGCAGTCTTTAATTACAGACCACATTTTCCAAGAAGCTTTGCTCCTTGCACCTCCTCTAGAATATTTAATCTGATGTCAGGGATTAATTTTCCACTCCACTTTTTGGGAGCCAGAAGAACCTGACAGGATAACAGGACAAGMTACAGTGGCTTAGCTTACATTCCCCTTGCAGGAAAAGGCTTTATGCCTCTGAGATATAGAGACTCTGAGACCAGAGGGATGTCTCAATGCATGCAGAGCATCAAGGAAGACGTGCAGAGAACAAGTCCATGAAAAGCAAGTGAGCACACACAGTGCAGGAAGGGCACCTTGCATGGCTACTGCTAGGGCACATCTGGCCAGCGAGGAAAATGCTGGTGAAATTACTTGCCAGATCAAAAACATTTAAAGGTTTCTCAGCATGGCTCTATTTCCAATCTGAGGTCCAGAATGAAATATATTTTGACCTCCTGCTTGGAACACCAAGGGGTCCCAAGGGCTCTGTGTACACACAGTGCTGCTCTCAGGGTCAGCATGAGGAGCCCTGTGGCAGAGCTGGCTCCTGAGCCCAGGGATGGGCCATCACTTTGGACTGGTGGCAGTCACAGGGCACTGTGCTGTGAGGGTTTTATGTTGTCCCCTCTAATGTAAGCATGGCTGTGGTATGTGGCATGCCCTGGCATGGCTCTTTTCCAGGCTGATGTGTTTCTGTAGGCAAAACTACTTCAAGAGCATTAGAGGTCCTTGGCTTAGGTTAGAGCACATTTCTGCTTCACAAACAATGCCTAGCCTGTGCTCATAAGGTCTTTTTTTTGGGTTTTTTCCTTCTTAACGACTCTGAAATTGGGTACTCAAACCTGTCCCCACACCTGACCCTCAGGTCTGCTTTCAGAAAAAAATTCAGCTCCTCTATCTTCAGCAAGCAAACCCTGAGCCATGCTGAATTTTTGCCAGCACTTTCTCCCTCTCTAAGCAATTTGACATTCAGCTGCAGCAAGGAGAGGAGCTCTTCATGCTGCTCAGGGGTCCTTCTGTGCTTCGTACATCAGCACATCTTACAGAGTGACATGGTGGATGAGCAATTTAAATGGAAAGGGATGCTGCCTCTTAAAAAGACAGCGAGGATTCAGCTGCTAAAAGCATGCAAGAGAAAGCTCTCACTGCGGCCAGGAAGAGATCTGCCATAAGTCAAGTACTCTTCATTTTGATCATGGGTGGATGTTGTTCCCTATTTTTTAAACCCGTGGCAGAAGCATCTTTTCAAAAATACTCACTTGGCTTTTTTTTTTTTGGTTTTTTTTTTAATTTTTTTTTTTAATCCAAATACATGGCTCTGACTTCATCTGTAAAACACAGATCAAGATGTTGCCTGGATATTTTTTTTTTTTTTCCTCCTGAATGCTTCTCCTAGCACTGAGAACATGCAAAATGTTAATGTAAAAGCTGTGCCTCCATCGAGCAGTGCACAGGCTCACTGCAGCACAGGCACGGGGAGGGGAGCTCTCCTAGGAGCAAAATTAGCAGCTTCAGAGGCACGTACTGCAAGATGCCAAGAGCAGAACAGCCAACAAAAAATCAGTAGGAAGAGCAGGAGCTATTTTCTCTTGTCTTTCCACTTTCACATTGCAATGCACAAGTGTAAATGCCCTGTGTGGTAACAGCACCTTCCTTTTCTTCACAGTTGTGTGTCTGGATTTGAAGGCATTGCCAGGATGCCATCTCTGGGAGACAGTGGGGTGGCACTGATGTGACCCTACTGCATTAATTTAGCAGAGGAGTGGCAGTCAATCAGCCTGTCTGCTACTGATTAACTCAGCCTCAGCTTTCAACAGACAAGAGGAAAGGTTAATTTTGCACTGTGGGCTGGAGTCAGGTTCTCTCCACTGAGAGCCAAGAGGTTTTTGTCTGTGAATGTGATGCACTCCCAACACATCCTGGGGGATGAAGGGCATGGGGCTGCTGCTCCCCTAGCCCCCTGTATTGCCCATCCAGGCTGTCCCCACTGTCATCTCCATCCTGGGTGCAGCATTAGCCCCATACATTGCCCAGAATTTTTTAATCCAGACCCAGCACCCCTGGGTGCTCTTGTGCAGCCTCTGTCCTGCCTCCGGCCATGGAAAATGCATGGACATATCCCAGACAAATCCTGCCACCTGCAAGCTGCAGCTGACTGTCCAGCCGTGTGATATTCATCTGTTAATGTCATTTATTTAGCAGTATGATATCATGGAAGCACCCTAGGATGGAAATGCCTAAAGAAATTTTGTATCTACTATTATTCGGGGCTTTAGGTAGTGTGTTTATGCACAATCTGCTGAGTTTCCTGCAGCGGAAGCCTGAGATTTGGTCAGGAAAACCAATTTGACTGTGTTTCATTACCTGGGGTTATCACCTCCTGCGGGGCACARTGAATTCCCAGCTGAGCTTGCCTCCCATGTGCCTGACCTGCTGTGGAGCAGGGCAGCAGCATCCAATATCTGGGAAATGTCACAGCCCTCACTGGCAAAGCACATGGGGTTAAAAGCAAGGAACCAAGCTGTAGGCAGGGATGGATCCTTCTCATAAGGCAACTCTTGGCAATTATCCCTCTGTTTTCACACTGCTCCTGGGAGCTGCAGTGTTTGAGATCCATCCTSTGCTGCTCAGCACTGAGCAGGCAGATTTGGGAAGGGGCTGGGGGAAAGGGGCTAGGTGGATAGGGGAGAGGCACTGCTAATATCTCTGAATTGCTGCTGGAAAAGGAATACTTTTGTGGTTAGTGTGAAAACAATTGTGGCTGGGGGGAGAGGCAGGCACCTGCACCTGCAGACGTGGTGCAGTTTCAACCTGAGTGTGCCACAGCCTTGCACCAGCTCAGGATGGTGGTTTAATACCCAGATGCCTTGGTTCCTGCCTGTCAGATCGAGTCAGTCATTCCAGCCCACCAGGAACTGTCTGACAAAACCTCTGCTTGATGGAAGGGACTGACTTGTCAAAGTGGAAGCTCCTTTATAGCACTGCTGACAGCAAGCTCCTCAGTGACGGAGTTCTGGGTCAGAGCATCCTTAAAATGTCAGACAGCCTATGGSTAGGGCACAAAGCTGGGACCTGGCCTCCCAACACACTTGATTCACAGCAAACATTTGAATTTAGTTCTTGTTTGTTCTGGCAGAGACCTCATCCCATCAGGATAAAATAACCTCTTCCTACATTAGCTTCTGGTGACCTTCTGGTTGGAGATGTCCTGCTGGTCTTGTGTATCCAGCAACTGAGTCTCTACAAATGAAAGGAAAACTCACCCAGCCCACCCATTAAACCTCTTTGTGACACAGTAGCAGGGACCCCAGAGACAGCTTCGCACAGCAAAATATGATTAGAGCCTAAAGCAGCCCCTGCAAAAGCAGAGGGGTTCCTCTGAGCTCACCAGCAGCCAGTTCTGTCTCAAAACTCAGTCCTGCTCTTGCACAAAGCAATGGCACACAGATAAAGAGGACTTCTTTTTTCTCTCATTCAGAAAAGTGTTGAATTCTAAGGGTTGGTTTAGAGCTCAAACATAATTAATCTCTTTCAAGGGTGATTGACAGCTACATGCGTTAATGAGAAGWGCCTCCAGAGGTGGGGAACAGCATCTTTAACCAAGGGTTCAAACTGGAAATGCAGATTACAAGCACACCTGGAGCAGGGGGTGCTGGAGAAGGAGGAGTTTTGCATTTGGCAGAGCACTGAGCAACTTGGTGTCGTTGCAAATGTGACTGCTCGTTGTGGGAGCTTGGAACAGCTGAGCTTTAGAAGCCCTTTCCAGCCCAAAAGCATTCTCTGATTCCATTCCTTTTGGCTGTGAGCACCTCTGCCAAAACCTGGTGTTAGCAGGGGAGAAATGCTGGGGAGCCTTTGCAAGGCTTTGGGGTTCCTGTCACTGGAGGCAGCACAAGGGATGCAGGGCTGCCTTGACCCTGGTTCAGCACTCCTTCAACCTCACAAGAGCTCTCCGAAAGTGTGTTCTTGAGAGATATTTATTATTGCTGTCACTCAAGGGGGCATGGGAAAAGGAAAGGATTCAAGGAGCATCTGGACAATGCTCTCAGGCACAGGGTGGGATTCTTGGGTTGTCCTGTGTAGGGCCAGGGTTTGGACTCAATGCTCCTTGGAGTTCTGTGTGGCCTGGGGGTATTCTGTGACTCTGTGCTGCTCCATCAAACGCTGCATCACCCTCAGCCACTGTTCCTGCCCCTCCCATGATGAACCCAGKCCCTTTGGCCTCCCCACCCAGGCCACCAACCATGAGATTCCCCTCCATTTCCTGCAGCTCTTTCATGAAAGCAAGGCGTGCACCCAAACAGTTAATGCATTAGGATTCAGCCTGGATCATCCCTCTGCAGGGCCTGTGAGAGGCAATCTACCACATGCAGGAGGCTTTGCTTGTAGGATATGCTAAACTGATGTTCCTACTGTGACTTCAAAGTGATGATGACTTTTTGAAGTGAGCTTTAAATGACCTTGCTCAGGAGACAATGGTGGTTTAGTTGCAGAAGCATGGAGCTTAGCACACGTCAACCCACCTTGTGACAGCGGTGCAGAAATCCTTGTTCATCTAATTCTCCAAGATTTATCATTATTTTTCATTAGTTCAGCCCCAGGGTGGGAGCCCATTTAAAAAAAAAAAGGCAAATATTTCACAAAAGAAATATCTCTTTTCTGCTTTCACAACATCTGCTATTATCAAAATTGAAAAAATCRTTGAGAATATCCTCTTGGTTTAAACACTTTTGCTCAGAAATAAGAGTGAAATAAATTTACGGTATTGTCAAAAATCATATTGTTAACTCCGTACTTCAGTCTTGCTTTGAATAGATCAGAACTTTTAAAAAAAGTTACTTCATTTCAAAACTCAAAGCTGAATTAATTTCCATATATAGACATAATTAGTCAAAATTATCACATGTCTTCAAAAACATGCTGTACTCTCTGTTTTGTATTGGGTACACAGAGATCTATTTACCAGCCACACTCTCTTGCCTCTCCAAATTCTTTTCTCTCTATGTGAATTACAAATCTCTTTTTCTGTCCCATTTCAGGTCTCTTTGCATTTTTTGTGTTTTTCAAGTAACCAGTGTTTCTTTTTATTTCTACATTTCCATTTCTCATTCCTTTTACCTATCTTTAGGAAAAAAAAAATCAAGAGAAAAAACCACAAGGGRAAAAAAAAAGGTGTGACAAGTAAAATGTCCACAGCTCCCTCATTTTGGACGCAGTCACAATAAGTTGGGTAAAGTTTGCAGGGAAAGTAAAGTCCTTGTTAGKACAAAGGAAGTATTTTTGATCAAAAAGAAAAGACATTTCTGGATGCTCAGTATGCCAGGTAGCATGACAATTTTTTTTCCCAGTGTTTTAAATGGGTGGTAAAAGATGTTACTCCTTCTACACACCCTGTTTACTGAATGCTTCACCACACAGCAAGGCCTCATCCTGCACACAGAGGGTACTCGCCATTACTCAGAAGCAAACAACTCATATGTATTTCATAAATATATTTATCTGCATTTTCCTGTGCTGATTATACACTTCCAGTTTTCAGAGCAAATAAAGATGCATTTTGATGAGAAGATAACAYGTATTAATATTTCATTCCCTCTTCCTCAACTTCTGCATCCTTAAAAATAATCTTTTTTCATTTTTSCCATCATGAAAGTTTCCAAAAGCGTGGAATTGTGTGACCTCATTTTGAAACAAAAMCCAGGGGAATCCAAGGGTCACTTAGGTTTGAAAAGCCCTCCAGGACCATGGAGTCCAACCATTCCCCCAGCACTGCCAAGGCCACCACTGACCCAYGTCCCCATGGGCCACATCCACACAGCTYTTAAATCCTTCCAGGGATAAAGATTCATCCATGAGGGACCAATGGTGGCCTTCAAGCCCAACCTTTTATAAAATGAGGCTACAAATCCAACAGGGCATCCCCAACTGGTGCCTCACACCCCAAATTCTGCTCCTTACCTGAGCTTCTAAYGTCATTGGGAAATATTGGCCATAGTTTCAGTTCCGATCCAGCCCAGTCCTTAAGGACATGCACACCCCAGGATGGAAGGGAGGATTTAGCTTCTGAATCATGTGCACAAACACCTGCTGCTCCAGATATTTCCTCAAGTCCCAGCCAGGTCAGTGCTCATGAGCCTTCAAATCAGCCAACAGCCAGCATTAATACTCTGGACAATGAAGTGTGAAGCCTTAACTCAAGAATTCTCCAAAGAGCAAAGGAGTGAGCTCACATTCACATTCACAGCTCAGATACATGAGTTTTAGGTCACAGTGGATCTGAAAACCTCAGAGAATACCTAGAGTGGGTTAATGTCTTGWTCACAGGCATTTTTCTAATGTTTTTAAAGGCAAGACCCCTCTCTGCCTTCACCAGCACTCAAAGAAATTTCACCACTCTAATTTCACCTCTCTACTAGAATCCAAATCCCAGCTCCTCATTGTGACTCCACAGCCATTACCCTTAGGATATATCCATGCAAACTCTCAGATGCACAACRTATCAGCCCCAAATCAGGCCAGAACTGACACAACCAACAACTTTCYCTTTCAAAACTGCTTCTTGTTTTAGCAAAGAAGAAATGTTGTGTCTGTAAAAGACCCACCCCTAGATAAAGAACAGCTATGTTTGATCTCCTCTTGTGATCCTTTTTAAAAATATAATAGCAATAATAATGAAGAATAGCAATAGGTGGCCAATTTTCAACACATTTAAATATGAAAAAATGAAACACAATGCAGCTGTGTTGGAACTCTTCCATCTTCAAGGTCGAGGTGTGCCACACGCATGTGCTCYTCAATTTCATTATTAATAGATCAAATAAGATTAAACTTTACCCAGAAATAGAAGAGAKAGAAGTAGTTCTTCAGTTTGATGTGACACATGCAGTTCTGTCCTACTGGGAATATTCAGCCTTGAAAGAGTTTGACATGAGTTGCTGTCCCAAGCACATTTATAACCCGTCATGTCCAATCCTAAATAATTTYAGGGTGCTGATGGCCAAAACGCCAGATGAAAACCAGTCCTTGGCTCTTAACCTCATTTACAACAGGCAGGTTGCAAAGACTCGACCAAAATTTGACAGGTTAGCATAAGATAGAACTGCACAGGAGACTGAATTAGTTTTCAGYTCACCCTGCACTTGAGCATGATTTTAAGGACCAAGTGAGTGAACATCCCCATTGCAAATGAGTGATCCTGCTTTCTCAGAGTAAAGCATGTACAGAGCACTGTTTGATTAGTGAGAGGTTTCAAGGGAAATCAGGAACAGCCAATAYCTATTTCCCTTGTTCTGAGCATAACTGGAGGTTACACTGCACAGAGCCCAGACCAACCTCAAGCAGCTGAGTAGCCTTAACTGCCTGTGGTCACCCCCTGAGAAAAGACGTTTATTGTTGGATAAACAACATGTCATCTAACCCGACCAAACCTCAGCATCTTTTATGAATCTGGACAAAACTCAGCCTTGCAGATATGTTTTGGTATTATGTCTTGAGAAATCCTGCAACCCACATGAAGACCAGCTCTCAGGGCTCCCTGCTTTCCAGCCAGGTGATGAAAAGCTGCATTCATCATGCATAGGGATGGAGGAAGACACAACCTTGGCGTCCCACCTGCAGGGATGAAGACCATGAGGCAAAGGTTGGCAAGGTCCAGGCAAAGCAGAGTCACCGTGGGGTGAGGGACATGGGGATCTGTCCACTGAGGGGTATAAATGATTCCTTACCACTCTGCAAGAATCAAACAAGGGGCTGGGGATTTCAGTTACTGGCACAGCTGTCCAGGGAGTCCYCATCCCTGAAGGGGTTCAAAAGCCATGTGGATGTGGCACTTGGGGACATGGGTCAGGGTTGGGCTGGGCAGTGCTGGGGAAACGGTTGGACTCTGTGATCCTGGAGGGCTTCTCCAACATAAAGGATTCTGTGATTCTATGAGTTGACTCCTGAATTTCATGTCCTTTTACACCTCCGTGGGGTCAGCAGATCTCCCAGTGCAGCTGCAAGCTGTTATGAATGCACCCCCACCATTTTGGCAGGACATCAGACACTCTCAGAGGGATCCAAAACCAGCAACACTCAAAGGAAAACCGGCACCTGGCCCCAGTTTTGAGCCTGTCCCTTGCACAAAGGCTCAGCCACAGCCATACAATCCTAAGGCTTCATAAACTCAAGTGAAGCAGCACAAAGCTGAACAATAGCCCTCCCTTGTAATTAATACCTGTAGTGTAAATTAATCCAGGCTGCCAATAGAAGYTGCTGGGTAAATAAGAATCTGTGACACTATCCCTGTCAAAGGCCCGTGGGCATATGATGCCGTGGATGTGAATACAGGGAATAGAGGGTCATTCAAGCAGGAACACTTAAGATGTAACCTGTTCTCCTTGAGAAACACGTGGCATTCCACAGGGAACCTGACAGGAGGCATTTTATTCRCGTAAGTAAATGCAATCACTCAGGTGTCTGCAATTGCCAAGTCAGACATCCATGGTAGTTCTATTTGGATCATGAAAAGTACTCTACTTTTGGGGTTTGAGTGTGTGTGCCCATTTTTTCCATGATATATATGTACATACATAAATACATATATATTCATACTTACATATTAATATAAATATAAATACAAATACATTTGACTTTTTTGCCACACATTCTTTTCTGCATTTTTAAATTATTCCTCTTTTTTTTTTTTTTTCTTAAAATTAACCTCTCCAAAACTCAGAGTCTACAGGAATTCTCTGCCTGGCCTGTTCTCCTCACCAAGAAAGAGGCTGAGCCTGCCCATAGTTTAGTCGGTTTTGGTACAAGCACCAACAGCCCMCTTCAAATAGGCTTCAGGTGTCTTTTCAATGAATCAAAAAAAAGACAAAGAAAAGGAATTTATTTTTTTCAAGCCCACATCCTTCCCACACAAAGCACASAGAAGGTCCCAGCAGTGACCTCCAGTTCAGAGGAGGAAGGTAAATCCTCATGACAAAGACAGGAAWGTTCTCCGGGAGAAGATCAAAAGCTGAGAGTGCTGCAGGAGAGGGAACCTGGAAGAAACTTGTTTGATTCCCTCCAAAAACATTCCTGGCTGTGACAGCAAATGGAGCATGAAAGCAAAGCATAAAGCTAAGTTTGGCCACGACAGTGTCTGAGTGGTTTACAAACAAAAACTGGAGTAATAAATGGATTGAAGATGTGATTGAAGAGACATAACTAGAAAGGAGAAGAATGTGGCACTGAACTGCTAATGGGAACACAGACTAAGGAGGGAATTACTTATCTTTCCTTACATAAACTTACATAATTTTTCATTATCTAGGGGCCTAGAAAATATTAATACTCAAAGAGTAAACATCACTATTTAATCCATTGGAAAGAAAAAAACAAAATACCCTAAAACCCAATCAAATTCAGGGCAAACGACTTGTATGTACAACAAAAAATCATATCACAATCTCATTTCAGACCTTCACGGATCCGGAGGGACGCATATTAATTCAGATACATTTACATTTGCAGCTGGCAGTTCACCACAGCAGTCTGGGGATGTTTATCTTTCATTAATTATGGTTCAAGGGGAACTGCAACCTGAGATAGCTGAGCTAACCCTCTCCTCTTACGGATTCAGACCTGCCACCTGGAAGGCAGCCAACCCTTCACCCGTGCCTCTGGCCTCAGCCCAGCTCCCGCCTTCGCGCACAGCCCAGCGCGCCGCGCAGCAGCGGGGCTTTATCTCTGATAAAGGTGGTGAGAGCTGATGCATTTCTGACAAAAGCCTGCCTAAATCTCTTCTTTCACGCTCGGGAGATGGTCTTGCTCATATTTATGCCAGGCCAAGCACGTGGAGAGCAGTTCATCCATATCCCAGAGCCGCTTCTCCAGAAGAGCGAGCGCTCGGGACTGGCTGTTCTGCTGGTGAAATGCAAAGTGGCTCCAGCAATTTCATTGGAACTGCACTCTCCTGTACCAGCTGAGGGTTTAGCCCACGAGTCTTTTCCTGCTGTGAGACAGGTGTTGAACAGGATGGAGGAAATCACACACGTTCCCTTAAATCATTTCTCCCAGGCAGAGGCAGTAATAAATTTGGATAAGGTGTTGTGTCTTTTAAAGATCTATTAAGATTGAATGGTTGACTTCCTCCTCAAGGGAACCTCTCCTTAACCGTACATTGCTTTGACTCATACACTACCTTCTCCAGAGCCCTCCTGCCCCTCAAGTGTCCTTAGATTCTCCATTTCACAAATCAATTTGATTTAAAAAGCAGTAAGATACTTCAGCATACACAGCCCCAATAGTAACTGGGTGGGTTTTTGGCAGATAATGTCTCCAGACGTTATCTCATTCCCTTGTGGCAGCCACCCTGGGGACGTCTGCATTTTTAAAATGCTCCAATATGCATTTCTTGTCAATGGATATTATTTGTGCATGCTAGCTCACATGCAGCATCCTTTAATGCTTACATATTCAACATACCAGCACTCTTTTAGAACATTGTGTCTCAACAATGCGAAATTACACAACAATTCTGGGTCAATTTAGTGTATTCTTTCACTGTTAACATGACCTCAATAAAAATAACAATACTTTGCCCTTCTAGAGCATCTATCAATGCTCACAGCACTGTATAAGACTGGCAATAAATTGGTTTTACCAAATAATTGCTCCTAAGTGGTAATGTCAGCAACACTATTGCAAGAGGTCTACTAATTATTCTCAATAAGATTCAATCCTGGCAAAAGCACAAGTTTCCTCTTTTTATCGCCGAACCACACAGACCTGTTTCCCCACAGACCTGTAGCTGATGGCCTTCCCTTCCATGCCCAAAATTAAGCTCCCAGAAAGGAGCAGTGCCCTGGTGAGTCTACCAGGAACACACAACTCTGTTTCCTCATTAGCACTTGCAGATGGAGTGCTGACATCCCACCTGAGGCTGGTTTGCTGGCTCCTCTTTCACATCTCGATCACTCACATTACACGCACCATGCATCCCTGCGTGGCCGCCATGSCGGTACCAATCTGGGAGTACATGCCTGGTGTGCAACCTGCCCTAGCCTCATTTCAACATCATTACCTTAAAAACACGCTGAAAAAACAGGCACCAGCTCAGTCTGGGTATCATACACACATCAGCAACACCACTGTGGAGGTATAGCAAAACTGGCACAGAGTTGCAGCGAAAAGGTTGGGTCCTCTGTGGAAATYTCCTGCAGGACATCACCAGAGGCTGGAAACACTTAACTTTATGGAGAGGACTGCAAGCATGCTGCCTCTCTGGGSAGCACACAGGGGTACCAGCTACATCTTCCAGGGTAGGATGCCTCTCATCTACATGTAGGTATTCATTCTAATTTAATGTTGTCATCACAGACCCCTCAGTACTCGAGGAATGAGTGGAGCCTCTCCAAACAGTGATTTATCCCACCCTAGGACATCAGATCTAACGCTGGGTAAAAGAAATTACCCTCTTGAGTCATCTTGCATCTTCCTATATCTCTCTCCACTGACTATAAAGAAAACTTAAATTAGCTTAGACTACACAATTACTTTTTATGTGATGAGATCATCTCAAAGCAACCCTGTCCTTTCCTACACAGCACCAGAAAGCCAAGTTGTTTGTTTTTTTGTTTTTTTTTTAAAAACACCTTACTTTTGGGCACATCCATGGGATTCAGGCTGCCAATGAGGTCTCTGACATAGAGCCCATCCCCGTCCTCCTTGCTCAGCCAGTTGTTGCAGGGGAAGTAGAAGCGGAGGTGAGGTCTGTTCATGTCGGTCACGATGACGCGGTCCAGGAACCACCCCGCGTTCAGCCCGGTGTTGTCATGCTCAATCCTGCAGGAAGAACAACCCTGTTTCAGTAGTCTGGAGAAGGCTGGCTACCAGCACCCCAGTTTTGTGGAATAGTATTTACTAGGCGAGGCTAGAGCAACTGTACACATTATTCCTGTTTATGGCTGACCATCCAAAGAGTTTCAAGGAACTTACGTGCTTTTACAGGGTATATTAAAAATAACAACCCTGCATATGGGCAGAGATCACAGGTGAGTCTGTGAATCTTTTATCTGCTCACAAACATACATACACCTCCACATCCATTCAACATATGCATTCATTCACCTTGCACTGCATACCTAAAACATAAGGGCCTCCCTTCCCACCCAGTACCCCTCCTGCTCTATTCTCCTCTTGCATTGTTTTAACCACCTCTTCCCAGCTTTCTTTGTACTACTTTGTAATTTTAAATTTTTTATCAGTCAGTCAGACAGTGGTTAAACATAATAATTATCATTTACATTACACTAAGTTAGCAAAAGTGGATGGCAAACCCCATTTACCTCCATCGGGACATAAAAACAGTTCTAAACGTCTTTCCCCATGATTGCATACGGCAGAAATACAATTCTTGGTGGGGAGCATGGATACTTATAAGCAATATCTGGGTGATTTCACACTTCAGTTCAAATCTTCGGCAGTAAACAAGCTTTTACCACCCCTTAACTTCACCTTGATGGGAGCACGTTAAGGAATAATGAATAAAACATGGCAATGCTTAAACCTCTACAGCCTGTCATCCTATTAGCACCTCACAGAGCAGGTGTTGTGGTAGCAGCGTTGTGCAGGTACCTTATTTTCTTTATTTGTCCGACGTTATTGGTTTTCACTCGGAACACATCTGTTTTGCTCCTCTCAAAGGCCGTGCTGCTCCTGCAATGCACATGCATCAAAAGGAATGGTGAAAAACCAGCAGCCTTGACAGCAGGCACGCAAGGGCTAGCGTGTAAGGATAAAGAAGTGTCATTCCTAATGCTGGAAAGACCTAGTTTTCAGTGCCCTCTCCCCAGTGACAGGTTTTGGATGCTCTAGGTACTGACATTCAGCAGACTTTTTTTTTTCCTTCTCAGACTCCAAGAGTTCTTCCAGAAGCTGAGGCAGAAGCTTTGGGGGAAATGCAACATGCTTTTTGTCTCAGAGTCCCTCTCCCAGGCATGTCCTCTCCTGCCATCCAGGCATCAAGCAGACCTGCTCCTGGAGGTGGGGCAAAGGGCTCCAGCAAGTTCCCTGTGTGGCCACAGATCTGCCCAGGACTCAGCCAGAGATAAAAGCACCCAACCACATCCAACTTTACAGGCCCATCRCCCATCACTTTTTAAAACAAGTACTGAAATTTTGGTGCTTCCTCCTACAATTTCCGTCTCATTCCAAGTAAAACAAYTGTAGGCAGGAAGTAGTTTGACTTTTTTTGGGGAAATGCAGTTTGTATTTCACAGGTGCAAGTGCAGAATACAAAGTCTATTGGCCCAGGTCAGGGGATGTAGAACTTAATTCCCAGTTCTGCCTCTAGCCTGCAGCGTCATCCTCGGCAAGCAGCTCTGTCCTTTTCTGAGATCGTGTTTTCCACGAAAACACTGTGAACAACATCAAGGCAAAGCTCTGAAGACACAGGCTCTCCCACCTGCCCTCCCTGATGGGCCCCCATTTCCCCTGGGCTGCTAAGCATGGCTACGGATGATTAAACACAGCAAAACCCAGAAGTTGTGTTAAAACGAACAAGAAACCACAGCACTCGAGCAGCACACAGCCACGGTGACAAGCGGTTTGCGCGCAGAAAGTTAATGAATATTAATAATCCCAGCAAGGGGGTTTGGCTCTGCTTGCTGCCCTTCATGCGGCTGGAGGACCTGCTTGTGCCTGGCTTACAGGTCATTTTGTGCCCTGCTAAACCCATGCCCAGCCTTCCTCCTCCTCCTCCTCATCCATTCTGCTGTTTCCCACCCCGTGCCAGGCGCAACACCGGCGTACGAAAAGGCTAAAATGGTTAACCTTGCCGTGAAGACAAGAGGCAATTAAACCCGGCTCAGCCTCCCCCAGCCTGGCTGCTGGAGTGAAAGCAGCCAGCGAGTGCAAGGCAATTAGTCTGTCAGGCTTGAATGAGCATCGTAATGACAGCAGCTTCTCCCCGCATTGGCTCGGGGATCGATGCGCTGCTGCAGACTGCCACGGAGATGGCGTGGAAGTATTAAGTGAGAATAATCAGCCCAAAGCTCGCAGTGCACCAGTCCCACTGGCTGCTGGTTTGTGGCACTCCTGCCTCCGTGCTGGGCGCTCCTGTTTGCTGGGGGGGATGCTGGGGCACAAACCTCCTTCTGCAGGGCATCCAAAAGTGCCCACTGAGGAGATGCACAGTGCATCCCTAAACAGCTTGGGGAAACACTGGAAAACGTGACACAGCCCAGGAGTCAAATCCCCGGGAAGCCCTGCTGTCGAAGGGTGGGAAGAGTTCTGACAAGTCTCTTCCCTTGAGATGGATCTGCAGCATCAATGGGAAAGAAWAACCCAGTCCTTCCTTCTAGCACTGCATGGGGAGGGAGTGAGTGAGGGAATATCCCACAGTGAATGGCTACACTGAAATACAGGCTAAAAAATGGAAAGACTGAAAGAAGAGGAGAAATTACAGCTGGGCTGTGTCAGAGTCGGGTCCAGGCTAGGACTAGGATGAGACATTCACAGCCAGATTRCCATAAGGAACTTGTTACACCAAACAATGAGGCACACTGGCTTGAACAGCCCTGGTGACAAATAAAGCAGGAAAAATATGACTTGGAAATTGCAGCACTAAATTTGCAACGTTCAGGCTTGACTGGGTTCAAACCCAGGGATTTTAGACCATAAGGATCTTCTGAATTTCACTAGAGCCCTGTCATTAATCTGAAATAACAGGCCAGAGCAACTACAGAAATATGCTTTGGTTGGGTTTGTTTATTTTGACATATYTGATTGGCTCTAGGAGCTCTATTTTTTCCATATTCTGTTGCAGCATTTTTCCCAACTGCTTTGTAAGACGCATCCAAGGAGCTTCATCAAAGGCTAGTATACAAAATTCTTATATATTTTTTAATTTAACTTTTTTTTTTTAAAATCTGAAGATGTTTTCAGATTTTTTTCAGCTGAGTAATTGCCTGCAGGCTGCACTGCTTGTGGCTCTGCAAATGTACAATCCTTCAGAACACTTTGTTCCCTGGTTGGGTTAGTGGTGCTGCTAAAAGTCTGCAAGAACTGGTACATATTCGAGCGTAGCATTTTTAAATCCCTGCATTCATCTCCTCTGCAGGCCATGGGCACAGAAAACGGAGGCAGAGCCATGAGAGTTTTGCCAGTTCTTGATGGGTTGATAAGCAGAAAGCCTCTATAATGCAGTTTTGTTTGCAAAAGTACATAAACATTTCTACAAGTAATTTTTTTTATGAAGTTGAATTAAAAAGAGTTGACCCACCACCTAAATAAAAGTCACATTTGAAATGGAAATTTTGAGTGTCTGTAGATAATAATCTTCCCTTTTGATCAGCTAACAGCACCCTTTTCACAGGTCAGTTCTTAAGAACAGACAGAAAACCTGGATACTGATCACAGCAGAGGCATAAAAATAATGACCTTCAGCAGTGATGGAGTAACCTAAGCCAATTTAGCTTTGAATCCCTGCTTAACAATCCTTTAAACTGCCTTTGCATTCCGTGTTTTACGTGAAAATGCCTTGTACACACAGAGCTGCCAGCAGAAGYGCCATGGATTACGGGCTGCACAAAGCACAAAGTGTTATTCTGGATGTCAGTTCAAACAAAATTTAAAAAATGCTCCATTAAACCATTAGAGAGAGTCAGTTCTTGGTTGCATCTCCCTGAAATTCTGCCCACAGGTCTGCCTGCTCCTGCCACGGATGTTTAGCAGCAGTTGGAGGAGCTGAGTATTGGGGATGATTTTGGAAGGTCGCACAGCCCAAACCATCCTAAAGGCTGCCACTCTCTAGGAAAAAATAAATGCTACTTGSTTCACCTGCTAGGTCAGGGGAGTTTCTCAAGCACCATGGGTGGGCASTGTAGAATGCCACAGATCCACAGAATCATTTGGGTTGGAAAAGCCCTCCAAGGACTTTGAGTCCATAGCACTGGACAAGGCCACCACCGACCCACGTGCCCAAGTGCCACATCGTCGTGGCTTTTAAATCCTACCAGGGATGGTGACTCTACCACCACCCTGGGCAGCCTRTTCTGGAGTTGGACAGCTCTTTTGGTAGAGAAAATTTCCCTAATATTCAATCTAAACCTGCCCTGGCCCAGCCTGAGGCCGTTCCCTCTGCTCCTGTCCCTGTTCCCTGGAGCACAGCCCGACCCCCCAGCTGTCCCCTCCTGGCAGGAGCTGTGCAGAGCCACAAGGTCCCCCCCGAGCCTCCTTTGCTCCAGGCTCAGCCCCTTCCCAGCTCCCTCAGCCTCTCCTGGGGCTCCAGCCCCTTCCCAGCTCCGTTCCCTGCCCTGGACACGCTGCAGCCCCTCAGTGTCTCTCTTGTCCTCAGGGCCCAGAGCTGTCCCCAGAATTTATGTGTGTCAGAGCTGAATTGAGAGGGACAGAAAGGATATTTCTTCCCAAAACCGCACAATGAACCCTGCTCCCTTCCCCATATATTTGCAACTGCTATAGTGTTCTCTCTCCATGTCCTGTTCCCATGTAGGATTTCCCTTCCACTCCCTAGCCAGTACCATCTGTAAGGGTGCCATGAAAAGGTCTCAGAGATGAGCACTGGTCCCTGTTGTTTTCCTGGCTTTAAAGTACAGACAGCTTCCCTCATCCTCAGGTTGTCTAATACACATTACAGGCTGTGTGAACCTGTGTTATCAGGCCTCTGGCTAAGATGGCATCTTGCCAGAAGATGCAAAAGGTATTGGGAAAATGCTGACAATGTGTTGGCCTCATCCCTCTGTCCCTCCCTACACATCCACTATCGATCACTCCTGGAGAGAGGACATTGTCATGTACAAACTAACTACAACAAAAAAACCAAAACCCCCATATGTTCAAACCATAGCAGCTCTTAGCACAGAGCTCCAATAGCAGCATCATTAACCTCCTCCTTGGAGCAACAAATACTCCAGGGAGTTTGGTCTGCAAATATTTAGCCAAGGCTGCTGTCATGAAGCTGACAGCATCAGTCAGCAGGTGGCTGGGAGTACCACGTGAGGCAGCATACGTCCAAAACCACTCCAGATGGAAAAGAAACCAGCAGAAAAGCACAGCCACTGTCAATGTCTGTACCAAGGACATTATYGACCAGCAGAATGAATCCTGCTTCAGCAGGCACTGAAAAAATTGGTGAAAAAACAGCCCCACTTGAAAGGGTTTGATTGGATGGGATGAATTGCTCAGGGCTGCAGCAGAGTGATGACACCCAGGAGCCAAACACCAGGCCAAAACCCTGGGAGTCTGAATTCACCCCAAAACTTTACAAAGTGCCAGAGGACACGCAGGCTCTGCCTTATCCATAAGCATTCCAGGTACAGATTCAGACAGCCTTAATTACAGACATTGAGTAAGTGCTCCTTCACTGTGTACTGCATGGAGCAGCATCATCTTAATATCACATATTTTCATCTTTGGTGGTGTGATTTGCATAAACAAAATAAAGTAGTGGTGTTTAATTTAGATAATCTTAGCTGTGCTTTATCTTAAAATCATTGACTCATAGAATGTCCTGGGTTGGRAGGGACCTTAAAGATAATTTCTTCCCAACCCCACTGCTGTGCATGGAGATGTCTTTGTTATCTGCAGTTTGGCTATTATTTTCTAGAGAAACTGTATACAAAGCAAACAGTGCCACCAAGAACAGTGCAAAGTTTGCTCAGTATCTCCCAGTATTAAATAACATTTTTAATTACATTCACTTTGCCAGATTGAGGTAAATTTTAGTCTGTTGAAAATTTTCATCCCCTTCCCATGGAGAAATATTTTTAAATTTTCAATGAGAATGAGATCAGACATTTTTAAGACTGACATTAATTAGTTGGGATAGGGGCAGGGCTTTGAGCAAGACAGAATGGTTGGGCTTGTTCCAGGAATACACCTTACTCTYATCCCAAGGGGAAAACTGGCCAGGTTTTACAGTCTGAAAAATGCAGCTGACACTTGATCACCAGGGACCTGGGTCTAACATCTGAATTYCCTTAAAAGTCTGCCTATTTTAAGCAAAATCCTGTTTTTCTCTCTAAGGCTTGACCTTCCTTGGACCACCAGCTGCTGTGTTCATAGCTGCTGGTGGATTATAATTTATACATATGCCAGTTATACCCACTCTTACATTTAGGTTGYTCCACACCTCAGTCTAAGCACTCTCTCAAGTATTTTATTCCTGAAATAACTAGACATAGGCTGGCTAATAAGGCTGAGCAAGAGAGAGGAAAARAATTCCCACTTAGTTTCTTTTTTGGAAGTGAATAGGGACTCCAAAATGTGCTGTTACTTAACACTGTCCCAGACCATTAAGYCTTTAGAGAGCACTGAAAGTGCTGCAGAATTGTACAGACATAAATGAGGGCACAGTCACATACATAAACAGCTGTAAAATGGGAAACCTCCCATGGCATTAAAGGAAAAGGATCACAGCTCCTCACTGAAGCATCACTYTGGCAGCAAGGTGAGAATCCTTCCCCCTCTGCATGTGGGGATTGTTCCCTTCGTAACCTGGACACCCCTTTCTGCACCAACTGCCTAACCCTTCCTAACTTATTATATTAACTGCTCAGAGTAAATAAGCTCTCTTTCCTGTATTTATTCATTTATTCCAGAGAGCTTAAATAACAAAATCAGATCTTCCACTGGGCTTTTACCTTAACTGTATTAGGACTACAAGCATTACCATCCTCTGAAGACTATCCCGTACATACTCTGCAATTCAKATGTATTTGATGGCTTAAGGAACAGGAAAAACTCTGTAAAGTCACCCAAAATCAGGTAGAAGTGACTGCCAATTAATTGTCTTCAGCATCAGAAATTTTAAAAAAATCCTCTGTATTGTCGTCAACTCAGTAGAAAGCCAGCTGTCACCAATTATCCCATCTTTCTTCCACATTGCCACAGCTGCTAAATCTTCTCTTAACTCTTTCTGCTTTTTTTTTCCCCCTCAAGGTAAAAACTTCTCTGTGATATTATTTGCAGTTGTCCCCRAGTGGACCAAGTAAGCCTAACACTGAAAAGTTACACTAGCAAGGAAAACATGGATTTGGACTAAAAACTGTGAATGAGAGAGCAGTGGCAGTCCCAGCTGAGTGCTGTACTATTTCCCCAGCCTCAGCCTGGTGGGAAGCACATGAACATKGAGAAATAAAATACTGTGGAGCATTCTTTGCTTAGAGTTGGACCACAGAGGATCAATTCACACCTGTGGGAAAAGTTTTGACAGCTGTCAAAATGCCACCAAGCAAAGCCTTGGTGTTCACCCACGTGTCCGCGATGGTGCCTATGGAAAGAAATTAATTTGTGGTAGTGCTTTTAGCTTCTGGCTGAGCTGTACCTGGTGCAGGGTGGTGGATGGGGAACTGAAGAGTTGCATGAGCTGGGTTTTGAGGTGGGATTTTGCCAAGAGCTTCTGGGCCCAAGCAGCACTTTGCCAGCACCAGTGATAGAGTCTCCCCAAACTGGCAGAGAGTGACTGCAAAGGAGGAGTCACCCCAGCCACACTCARCTACTTGCCTGAACCTCTTTTCCAAAATAAATCACATTATCACAAGATTTTTGTGTTGGAAGGGACCTTAGGGACCTTAAAGTCCATCTCATTCCACCCCTTGCCATGGGCAGGGACACCTTTCACTACACCAGGTTGCTCCAAACMCCATCCAATCTGGCCTGGAGTATCCCTGCTTCTGCTTCTCTGGGCAGCCTGTACCAGGGCCTCCCCATCCTCAAAGCCAAGAATTTACTTCTAACATTCACCTGACCCTGCCCTCTGATATTTTTAAGCAGTTTCCCCCTTGTCCTGTCATTCCATGTCCTTTCTTGTATCCCCTCCTTGAAACTCATCTCTTGGCTCAGATTTTGAGTGCTGTCACTTCTAGAATGGATGTTCCTCGTGACCAGTCATGGCAAAGATTTGTGTCTTTCACAGTTGCCATATTGCTGGCCAATGTTAAAAACACATAACATTTCATCAGCTTGCCATGTCTTCCCCCTTACAGCTCATGACAAAAAGACCTGGACAGTCATGTCTTTCACTACCAGCACACAGTCAGGAAAGAAACAGGAAAAACCCATTTTAACCAGAAGGCGAAGTGGTAGTACCATCTTTAGGCAATGCATGATATTTTAGCTGTCCATCATACATGGGGAAATGTAAACACCTATAAAATGTCATGCATTTGCAGTCATAAGTGAACTCGTGTAAACATTTAGTTGAAAGATGCATGAGATTCCATCCTTTTGCCATATTCACAAAGCTGCATAACAAGTTTGGGTRGGGAGGGGGGCAAACTGACTTTCACTGTTTCTTCATAATTAGGAGACAAGACTATCAATTAAGCAGGTCTGAAGGCACTCCTAGGTCCAGACTAGATTTTTTTCTCACCGTTCCTCGATGGAGCACCGTAAAGTGCCAGACTTTGCTTAGAGACACAGAAATTTTGCTGATGTTTGGGAAACCCCCAGTGGAAAGCTGTGGCTGCAGTTCTAGCGGTCGCCTCCTGCGGGGTCAGTTTCAAGAGCCCTGAACTGCAGAAGGTTGGCTTCTTTCATCCTTGCTTTCCACACCTCAGCCATCTGCTCACTGCAGCAACAGGGACCAAGCCCAAAAGGCTAACTCAGGTCTAAACAAGCTCAGAGAGTGGCTGCTGCAACCTAAAATAATCTCTGTGTGTCCTTTCTTTTTCCCTTTCGCAAAATAAAAGTGGTGAGAGCAGGAGGAAAGAGGAGGCATTAACCCAAGTGCCAGCAAAGACCACCTGCACAGCCAGCAGCATGTCTAATGCCACAGCTGATGGACATCTTTTGACCTTTCTAAAGGGCATAGGGTTTATTTATTAATTTTTTAGGGTAATATTTGGGTTTGAGTGCTTTCCCAGTGAAATGGCTATTTATGTAAGTGCTGACCACAGACAGTTCCCTGGAAAGCAGATGTTGCTTTGTTGGTTTTGCCAAGTACTACAGGGCAGGTTTGGAGGCTAGAAGCCCTTTCCCCAGCAGAGCTGCTGCTGCTGCTGTTCCCAGCTCTGTCACGGACCTGCAATGGGACCACGTTCCCTTTTAGGTCCTTACCTCATTTTCCTTCTCTGTTACATCAAAGAAAATGGCATTTCACTTTCTCAGTTTGATGGGATGTCTGGATGAAAATCACACAACAAAAACCAAAGCATTTCACATAGACATATAATATACAATCAGGAAGCTCTCCCTGGTGTTTCTAGAAATTCTGGGATAATAGAACTCCCTCTCCTAGCTCTGGTTTCTGAATTTGAAATATGGCAAACAGGGCTGAAATTTCATGTATTTTCTTTACCATTCCCATATCATTTTCTTTACAGACTCTCATGTTTGAGTTGTTTCACTGGGAAGAGAAGCTCTTTTGAGGGTAAAATTTAAAATAGCTGCAGGTACCTCTTGTCGGTGCTGTAGAAATGGAGAAAATGTGAAGTTACCGTGTGACATTAGCACAGGATTAATAATTCTGAAACACATTTTCAAGAAAACCAAAACAGTAAGCACACTGAAAAACAGAGACACACAGCCTCTCCCAGACCCTCTGGAGAAGGGATTTCTGATTCATCTTCTGATTTATYTTAGTGCAATTGCCTAACTAAGGGGAAGTTAGTACATGCAGAGCTGGTTCTTTGTTAAAAGTCATCTCAATTTCATGGGAAATGAGCGCCTGCTGACCCTGATGCTCATTTTGTAAATAAATAAAAAAATTAAAAAAAAAATAAATAAGAAAAAGGAAGAAAGCTATTTAGTCAAAAGCATCTTAATAGGTTCTTATAAAATATGGCTCCCACAAAGTTCAACATGCTGATGAGGAATGAGAAGATGCATCCATAGGATGGTGTTGACATCAGCTGGAGGAAAATAGAGCAGGGCCACCAGGGTGATGTGCAACTACAGTGGTGTGCAGCAAGGCATACAGCAGATAGGATGGAAGCAGTCTAAATTAGGAGTCAGCTTAAATTCTTCCATTTCTGCTTGCCTCAGATTTCCTATAGCTGCTTGTAGGTGGTTATCTATCAACATTACTTCAAACCCACTGAGTTACTCTTCAGAATCATTCAGGGACACTTCTGTCTGTACCTGACTAGCATGGAGACCTCTGTGGGATCTAGGCATCGGAATACAGCCCATCATGCCCACTTCAACAAGCAATGAATATGCTCAGCTCCTAATTTGGGAGCTCCAAAATTAAGCTCTAAGAAAAGCAAACATCCCCACACCTTGCAAATATGAGCCTTATGTAACATGGATTTCCACCTACAGAAGGGAATGCAGGTTTGCGACGGATTGGGTACGAAATACGCAATAGCAAAAAATTCAGATTTCCCTGGTGATCTTAAAATACTGTATAGATTTATTCCCTCCACATCCATCAGCATGATATTATGTTTCATCAAAATGCTTTAACACAGTCCCTGAAGAGCAGGCCTCAAAGATATAGACTTCTTTTYAGACTCTTACTTGCTGGTGAGATGAGTCTTGGGAGTGATGCCGTGCTCTCCAAAGAGAGTGACAAAGACGTTGGCATCGGTTCCTGCTCCCCGGACATCTCCTGTCACTGTCACCACCTCGTACACTGTGGAAAGAGAAAAGAAACATCAGGACAACAGGAGAGAGCCTTCACCCTTTGTAGATCCAAGTCGTCACCAAACCTGAGCTGACAAACACACCCTAGAGATGGATCTATGCACCCACTGCCCAAACAAACCCATCTCTTGGACAGGGCGTAATGAACCCAGCTGTGGAAAATCATCACATCAAACAAAACTGCTGGAGACACTTCACATGGGCAGAGAGGGACTGGGTTAGGATGGACCTTGCTGCAAATAAAACACTTCTCTGTGAAGATGCTGCCTCCCCTACCATAACGCAYGAGCATGTGCTACATAGAGCAGATGAATTTATGTGAAGTGTTAAAGCTGTTGAGCCACTTTTCATTTATGCGYGTGTCAATGCAATGCACGCTTTCCTGTTTGCTCTGATAAGATATTTGTATGGAAGCTGGGGCATCACTACAGCCAGGAGTTTTGCATTTTGGTTGTTATGGAGATTTTACCAAAGACAAAATGGTAAGTCGTGAGGAGAATCACAGAGTGTCCTGAATTGGATGAGACCTGGAAGGCCCCAAAAAAGCTCGCTCAACAGGACATCAATCTTTCCAGTCTCCCACAGGACCCACAAGGATGATCAAGTCCAACTCCTGCACAGACACCCCAACAATCCCACCCTGTGCATCCCAGGGAACATTGTCCAAGCACTCCTGGAGCTCTGGCAGCCCTGGGGCTGTGCCCATTCCCTGGGAAGCCTGGGCAGTGCCAGCACCCTCTGGGGAAGAACCTTTTCCCTGATATCCAAACTAACCCCCCTGACAATAGGTAGGAAAACACTTTAAATTAGAGTGTCAAAKCTCTATCTATTTGTCTTCCCAAGTAGTAGACTGAGTGATAGCTTTATTTACACACACATATCCCTTCTTGGGAGACACGCAAGTTAAAAAATGCCTTTTACTCAAGCAGCATCACAAGACCCAATGGCCAAAAGGCAGAGTTAGACAGATTCAAATAACAATAATTCTGTAGTCAGACATACATTTCTTAGGATGATGAGTGATGTTAGAACAAGACTCGAGGCTTGAAAACAGGTTACTTTACTGAAGGACATGTCTTGGTTGGGTCAACAGAGAAGGAACTGAAAAAAATAACAAAACCTTGCCTGTGGCCAAGCTACACACCCTGATGGTCCTTTTTGGCTTCAGACAACATGATATTCATGATCTAGTGACGGCATCTCAACCTCAGACCTATCAGCTGGAGGAAAGGCTGTACTTTCAGCATTCCATCCTGCACAAACTGACTGCTAACTATGGGACTTCTCACAACTAATGCTGCAAAAATGTCCCTCTTCATGGGTGTATCAGAACAGTTATATGTTTTTATTAGTGTCCATCTCTTCCTCACTACATCACTAATCTATTCTATTCACATATCTATTGTATTGTATTGTATTGTACTGTATTGTATTGTATTGTATTCTATTCTATTCTATTCTATTCTATTCTAGTCTATTCTAATCTATTCTAGTCTATTCTATTCTAGAGTTCTATTCTATTCTATTCAATTCTCGACTTGATTCTATTCTACTCTGTATTTATTCAAAAGACACAAAAAATATATTGTAACTCTGCTGTGAGCATCAAATGTTTTTCCACAATAACACTCTTCCCTCAAAACATCATCAGAAAGAAATTTAATCACCATTTCAACCAAAAGAGCAAAATGCAGGGCACTCATGTAAAACTGATTAAAAACTATTCTTTATTTCCATCAGCTCTATAGCATTGAGGAGAAAAAAAAAAAAGTGCAATATTTTCCTAATTTCACCTTCCCATGAATATAAATAGGACAGRAAAGGGGACATTATTGTAATAAATACAGGAAGTTGTGATCTGTGCTCAGCAACACTTTAAGCATTCCTAGGGCTGGTGTATTTCATTTACAGGCTCAAAGGAAGAGGAGACTTGTTTGCTAAAAAAAAAAAAAAACAGGCTCAAAGGAAGAGGAGATT
This sequence comes from Cardinalis cardinalis, assembly GCA_014549065.1. Classification (NCBI taxonomy): domain Eukaryota; kingdom Metazoa; phylum Chordata; class Aves; order Passeriformes; family Cardinalidae; genus Cardinalis; species Cardinalis cardinalis. The sequence continues at coordinate 291,381 of JACDOX010000440.1, read as the reverse complement.
TGTTTGCAAAAAAAAAACAAAAAAAACCAAAACAAACAAAAACAAAACCCCCAAACAAACAAACAAACAAAAAACCACGAAAAAAACCCCGGGAAGAATATGGGAACTGTTATGAGTAGAACAGCTGCCCATTTTTTTAAAAGGTTGCAGAGTTCACAGGTTGGGCTAGTTGCTGCCAGGGTGGAGTTCTAACTGTTTGTTATTGTAATCACCGGCCGTTTTTCGTTCCTGTCGTTGATGGTTAAGAATTCCCCTGAGTGGCACCCTGCTGCTTCCCGGAGGATGGCACCCCGACGGTGAAGGGGAGGAGACCTTGGAATTTGCATGCMAATGACATCAGATCCAGCATGCAACAGGCGAGACCCCTCACCAAACCTAGTCAAGAACCCCTAAGACAACGAACCAACACAAAATTGACGCATCAAAGTGATGACTACACATGAGGAACAGAATCTGGTGCCCACCAAGGCCTTTTTTTTTTACCCCTCACCCTAACCTCAGATGCTGTCTAGACAGATGACCTCGATCCCAAAAAGCAAGGGGTTTCCCTATGTTTTCTTGAGGACAGAATCCCGAGTTCTGCCCACAGACCAGTGGACACAGCTGCACTCTTCTTCTTCCTCCTCCTGAGTCACTCCTGCGAGCAGCGGTGGCGTGACTACCCCTCGGTTCTCCCCACCCRAGCTGGTCACTCTTAATAAAGGCATTAAAAAAGAGAAAAGTCTCCTGCCTGTGTTTATTTCAGGATCCACAGCTTGCACATCATGAGCAGTGTTTTCACAGACAGGTGTTTGCATGAGCCATTAGCAGGAGGGAGGTTTGCGGCCCGCCCTACCCCAGTGACTCGCCTGCTGCCGCTCCRGGGCTGCAGCTTTGGAAACAACCGGCTCAAGTTGGGATATTGCTGTGCTCATCCTGACCAGCCCTTTMTGCCTGACCCTCTCAAGGAGCATTGTTACTTTTAGCTGTGCCGTGGAAGTGTTTGTCACTGTCAGGGCTTGCTACGGGCACTGCCAAAGTGGCAGCTACAGCTCAGCATCCCTCTGCGAGCTTCGTGCCTGGTCTAGCTCACAACYAGTGTTTGGTCAAAGCTTGGTGGTCCTTGATGATCTTGGAGAGCTTTTCCRACTTSAGTGATTCCRTGATTCCAAGCTTTTTTAGGGAAAAGGATCTTTAGGCATTGTCTCCTCTTTCACCGCAGAGCCTAAGCAAAACTTGCCCCTGTTCTGGTTTTCAGGGGTGAGGTCAAGTCATGTTCAACTTTGTGCTGGTACAGAGGCATTATTCATGTGAGAAGAGAAAAAAAGAGCCATCACAACAATCTGTAAGTTCCCAGAGACTTTCAAAAGCTCAGACAGTTCTTCTAGTGAGTTTCTTTTACTGTTAGAGAAGCGTTAGGACTTTTAGGTTATATGTCCACATAACAGARTCTGCCATGTTAAACCTACCCATCAAGTGGAACTCATTCTCGAGCTGGTCTGCTGCACYTGTGCAGGTATTGACATCACCTCATCTATACAACCAATCTTAATTTCCTTGCTGAAGTTGTAGAAAATTATCTACTCCCACTTTTCAATCCCTAGCAAGTGAGGTGATTKGGTACAGGGATATTGTCTAAGACAAAACCCACCACCAAGCCACAATTTTCCTCCCCATGAAAATCAAATCCCTCATCTGATTTCTGCAGTGGGAGTCTCACAGTTGTAAAACAATGACAGCCCGAGTAGATGGGCTGCCCTCTAGGTTCACAGCCCCAAAATCAGCCTCCATGCACTGCAGTGGGCAGGCAGCACATGGATGTGTAATTTCTACCAGGACAGATGTGCTGAGCCCTGCTTGATTAGCTCATGCCATTACCAGGCATACACTGGGGTTGAGACCATTTTAATTAACATGGCACTGAGGGACAAAAGGAGGGTCTGGGTTGATAACATCASCACATCACTGCATTTGGCACATGTTACAGTGCACTGCTGGAAGGGGGAAGGAGCCCTGCCACCTCTTTTCCAGCTGGATGGCCAGCCGTGCAAATACATGATGTCCCAGATTTCCAGTGATGTCATGGATGCAGGGCCCATAATTTCCTTTGCAGGAAGAAAATTAAAGTTTAATGCTAATATTGATGCCAGCTCCTTCTGCAAAAGGCAGGAGACGAAGATTATTTAGCCACTTCCTTCAAAGGCATGGAAGCTCACCCATATAGAGTCAGGATTGTTTCTTTTCTTTGCTTTTTTTTTCAATAATTTTTTCTCAGCCCCTGACAGCTGTCATATTTGCTCTGCAGTTTGAGGGCCCAGGAAGCAGAAAGGCAGAGCTGGGGGTAGAAATAAACATTTTGTACCCCAGCCCCTTTGCTGGGARCAGCACCCATGATATAGTTCAACAAGAACTGTAGGTTAGTGACATTTCATAACCACCCCCARGTTTGTTCCTGAATAACTGGATATTGTGGCTTTGAGAGAACATGTCCAGTGGTAGCAAATCCCAAGCATAAACATCTTGTATTTAGCGATTTAGGATGATAAAACCGAATTAACTTAAAAGCTTGAAACAGGATATCTGYGGAAGTTATCTAACCAAAGCTGGCATCTAGGTTAGAAGGATCAAATTTACTACTTCAGTGCTCCAGTTTTGAAAGAGAACATTAGGAAAATACAGAAATTGAATTCTCAGGTATCCTATAAATTTCATACATCTTCCAACCAATTTCCCTACTTCCTTTTTGGATGGCCTTTTTGGATGGTATTTCTAATCTTCTCATTTTGAGTCCTTGTTTTTCACACTCTCCATCRCTCAAAAGATCCAAGTTCTCGTGGAGGGTCCACCCCCATTATTATTTTCTGGATCATGGGCACTAATGCTCACCAAAGACTTTACTACGTGGTGCCTCTTCAGAGCTTTGCAGTAACTTTTGGCTTCTGGGATGTAAAAAACCAACTCCTTTTACATGTTCCTGCTGTTTTAACATACTGAGATGTTCTTTGGCAGAGGCTTCTTGGCTTCCCTGTGGCTGACTTTGCACCCATGATGCCTCTACTTCTTTCTTGGTCAAACATAAGGTGTAAACCATGACATTCCCGTGTCTCCAAATTCTTTCACTGATCATTCAGGCACGGACAGGATTCCCAAAGGTCTTCGCCCAAGTGGTCAGGTCATGAAGCCAGCATTCAGATGCTGCTGTGGGGCTTGGAGCAACCTGCTCCACTGGAGAGTTTCCCTGCCCATGGCAGAGGCTTGGAATTAAATATTATTAAAGGTCCCTCCCAAGCCAAATCACTCTGTGGTGTGTGGTACTTACTTACTGCTTTTCCTAGCAATGTTGGCTGAGTTTATGAAGTTATGGAGTTTGTGGCAGCCCGTGGGCAGAGGAGCCCCAGAGGGAGACCCCCAAGGCAAGGCTGGACCCCAGTSTGATCATCATGCTGCATGGGCCTCTGCTCACAGGAAGGTTCCTACATCAAGGTGCTTGATTTAGGTGGCAAACAACCCTGCCTCAAGGTCAAAGTGAGTCTATTCTGAGTGCTGAGATCATGGCCAAGCTACAGAAACCCAAAGTGTTAGTATGGGAATGACTGACTTTCAGCCCAGTCTCCAAATCTTGCTTTTCCCAATAGGCCGGGCTGAGTCAATACAAAGCTTTAATACACTTACTGATACAGGCTCTTTTGTTCCAAATATTATCTCAATCAAGTGRAATTTAGTTCACTTATCTCCTCTGGTAGATATTGAATCCCCAGCTGACTCCACTGCTCAGCTATCCTGCACGAAGCCTTCAGAAGCTGGTGAAAGTCCCAGCAAGCTAAACAGGGCTGATTTGCTACGAACTGCAAACCCATTACTGCTTTTCTCAGGCAAATACAAGCTCAATAAAGGAAATTACAGACAGTACTTTCTTTGTTGAAAATAAGCATTCAGAAATGGCCATTTCAAGCGCAGGATACAGACAGCATAAAATCAGTTTCAAGTTGCATTGCATCGCTGCTGGAAACTCTCACACCCGTTTCCTTGCCTTGCAGGAGGAGATGATAAATATGAAGCGGGCTAATATAAATCCATCCATTCAATGATGAGAGTAGAGAAACACTTGCTTCAAAATTACTCTTAAAATTACTGTAAAACTATAAACACTGACAAATGCAGACTGGGACACTTTAGCCAAGAGCATGGAAACTTCCCTTAGCTGCCCAATAAAGGAATATTTCCAGGACAGAAGAGTGCTTTGGCTGATAAATTCAGGTTTTTCTGACTCCAACAACATGGGACTGCTCAGCATCAGTCGTGGCAGTGACTGCAGGCCCTGTCAGGTCACGTTCTCATGAGGCGAATATGAAGAACTGAGTTGGTGCCTAATTTCTGTCTAGCAAGACTGTCCCTTGGAGGAAAAAAAMTTAGGGTTGTGCCACTAGAATGATTAAGTAGGTGAAATAAGACAGAAAAGACAGTGAGAAATTTGGGAAGGAAGAGGGAAAGCAAAACCCCCAGGTTTCTGAAGGGATGTGTCAGAGGATGGACCAGGCCCTTCTCAGTGATGCAGAGCAATGGAACGAGAGGAGCAGGGAGAAACTGATGCTCAGGAAGCTCCATCTGAACATGAGGAAGAACTTTGTCRCWGACATCTTTTATGAAAAATCCTTTCCTTAGGATTTTTTCTCCTGAGAAGATGAGAGGCCTCAGGAACAAAATGTGAACATTTATTATCTGCTGCTGTGGAATGCAACAGGTGCATCTGTGATTGGCCCATGTTAGATGTTTGTAATTAATGGCCAATCACAGCCCAGCCAGCTTGGACAGAGAGTCCGAGCCACAAACCTTTGTTATCATTCTATTCTATTCTATTCTTAGCTAGCCTTCTGATGATATCCTTTCTTCTATTCTTTTAGTATAGTTTTAATGTAATATATATAATAAAATAATAAATCAAGCCTTCTGAAGCATGGAGTCAGATCCTCGTCTCTTCCCTCAACCTGAGACCCCTGTGAACACAGTCACAGAACTTCACTGTGCWGTGATCAAGGGCTGAAACAGAGACCAGAAAAGGTGTGGAGCCTCCTCACTGAGGATATTCCAGAGCAATTTGGAYAAAATCCTGTACCCTCTGCTCTGGGATGACCCTGCTGGAGCAGGGAGATGGAACCAGGGGACCCACGGTGGTACCTCYCAGCCTGAGCCACCCTGGGACTCTGTGACTCATCTTGAGTACAAGCCCAAATCAACATCAACTGCTTGGAAGCTGTGGCTCTAGAGTTACCTTCAGATGCTTCTGTTTGGCAGGATGCATTTACCTCAGCAGCACTAATGGCTGTTTGCACTTGGCTGCACCTCCAGCTGGGAATTCACTGATTATCCTCAATATTCACTTCATGTTGATTCATGCAAAGCACCAATCACTCTGGCTTCTCCTGAAACACTTTGGAGTGTGTTTGTCTTGGAGCACCTGAAGAGTACCTTGACATTTATGCAAAATACTTGGAAGTTTTTAAGAGTCTGTGCTGACTGTTATAGGTTATGTTTGACAAAACAATGCTCTCTGCACGTGAACACATCAGTCAAATACTTATGATGGTTACAGTTTAATCAGGACCATCCTTTACCCACCACAAAGAAGAGCCTTTTARATTGCAGCCTGTTTGTTTTTAGTGAGCCACAATTTGTGCAATAATCTCTTGTCATACACAAAATGAGTCAAATTCTCCTCTCATTCACTCTGAAGCAAATCCTGACTAACTCCATTGACTTGAGCACAATGGCTTTGGATTTGTACCTCAGAACTGTGAGCAGATTTGGGCCCCACGCTCTATGAAAGATTGCCTGCTCTTTATATGCTTCGTGGAAAGAAGCTTTTGAGTCTGGCATGGATGCCAAATTAATTATTCAAAGCAAAAGAGAGGGATTTTTTTTCACAAATATTTGGACTGGTTGCACACTGTTACACGTTTTGCTATTCATAGTTTATACAAGGAATTGCAGAATTAATAGCATCTCACATTTTGAGACTTTGTCACGGACATGAATTAGGGAGGTTTTCTTCTAAGCAAACTTAGTGCTGGTACTCACAAGTATCATTATCTTGAGCTCTGAAATATCATTTATCTCTTAAAATATAAATCCAAAGCTGAAAACTGTCCTGCCTGTTCTCACAGGCAGAGTAGTCATGGTTTGGAGTGTGTTTTACTTAATCAGCTGTTGTAAAAATTAACATTTCATTCTCATGCACTGTAGGAAGCCAAACTTGATTCATCTGGCGCTCCAGCTACCACTTAAAGGAGTATTTTTGCCTGAGCACTACCAAGAGAAACCACCTTAGCTCTTTGCTGGGTCAGTAAAGTAGAATTAGTTTAGCAATCAACATCTTTTTTATTCAAGCTTAAATTGTGTTGGAGGAAAACACTGTGCCTCAGGGGAGAGAGACACAACAGAAACCTGTTCCGTTTCTTTCATTGTCTCTTGGAGGCAAGAAAGACCTGCCAGGACATGGGGTGCCTCTGAGTCACCACTTTTGACAAGAACATTAGAAATTTCTGTCCAATGGGAGGTGTGCAGCACAGCCTGGGTAAAATATGAAATCGATTTTATCTGCAGCACTGAACAAAGTCTGCGGTAGAGCAATGTGCCTGCAGAATGCAGCTGGAAGTAATTCCCTGCTGTCCGTCATGTCTCTGATTAGGGGGATGGAGCACCTCTCCTATGAGGAAAGGYTGAAGGCACTGGGAGAGCTCAGCCTGGAGAAGAGAAGGGTCTGGGGTGACTTTCYGGTAGCCTTCAATTACCTGAAGGCAGCTTATAAAAACTCTGGGGAAAGACATTGGACATGATTGACAGCACACAGGGAATGGCTCCCACTGCCAGAGGGCAGGSACAGATTTTGGGCYCTTGGSAATTAGGAATTGCTGGCTGGGAGGGTGGGCAGGCCCTGGCCCAGGGTGCCCAGAGCAGCTGKGGCTGCCCCTGGATCCCTGGCAGTGCCCAAGGCCAGGSTGGATGGGGCTTGGAGCAGCCTGGGACAGTGGRAGGKGTCCCTGCCCATGGCAGGGGTGGGGAMTGGATGAGCTTTAAGATCCCTTCCMACCMAAACYRTTCTGTGGCTTTATGTTCTACGTCACTCTAACAAGATCTCATCCTCTTCTAGTCACTCAGGCAGGGAAAAAYCAAGATCAAGGAGAGACCCTCCCTGCTGCCAGCCCTGACCCCAATACCCAGGTAGGAGGAAGAGCAATTTCACCAGAGATTCTTTTATTGCCCATTCCTGCCCAGCATCTCTGGCCTGGAGGCATTGCAGGTGCTGGATGTTCCCTGACRTGAGCAAGGCAAGACATTTCTCACAGCCCTTATTCCGGGGAATGGCTGAGCTGTTTTCACAGAGCAAAACAGAGAAAAACACACCCACATCAACAGCCTTTCAAAACTGCTTGGCCTGAGGCACTGAATCCAACAGGAATGTGTTCAGGAGGGAACAGCTGGCAAAGCCACTGAGTCAACAGCTGGCAAAGCCACTGAGCGAGTCAACAGCCGGCAAAGCCATGAGCAGGTGAGGCCACCGTGAGCAGGGACAGCCGCGCCACAGCAGGAACGCTGGCTGCAAGCCCGAGGGGACACTGCACCCTTGGCAGCTCTGGCGTGAGGAACCAGCACATTTGGAGCTGATTTCTTGCTGTGTTTCATGCTGATGCTTGGCCTAAGCAGGGAACAATGCCTGATAGAAGGTTGTAATAAATACAAGTTGTGCGTGTCACCGATAYTTACATGAGCATTGTTAGATGTTGTTATGAGTTAGGTTGGGTGAGGTTTGGAGCAAACTGGTCTAGTGGTACTGGAATTATCTAACCTCCAAGGTCCCTTCCAACCCAAACCATYCCAGGATTCTAWGATTCTAGGAATAAAGAGCARCTCCTCAACTTAAGTAGTCATGGCACAGAGTTTCTACCATTCAATAGCACCGTAAAAAGAAATATTAAAAAAAAATTTGCTATAGCCTTTCCACCTCCTACCTCTGCCTTCTTTACAAATATGCCTTAATTAACACTTACAGTTCACAGAGAAATTATGATTGAGATACTACTGCAATACAGATGTCTATAAAATGCAGACCTCCAAACTGATGCTGAAAAATACAACGTTTCTGAACATCAGGTGACAAAGTGCCAAAAAGACCTGGTTTCCAACAACCACATTCAATTACAGCAACAATGCCCAACTCCTCGGTGATATGTATCCAGCCTGTCTTGCAGTACACGTAAATCCATCAGCCAAGGCCACAATTATTATTTTCAGTCTTTCTTTAAGTGTTGCCACTCAGGTATTTGTGTCACTGTGTTGCAAGGAAGAAAAACCCCTCTGACAATGCCTGGAGAAATAGCTGCACCCACAAGGCACTGACAATRAATAAATATTTCTTGGAGCAGCAGCAGTCAGCCAAGAGGAGGCCTTAACCAGACAAAAACACGTTGTGAATCTGGAAGCTACGTCCTGATGGCAAATTTGACAGCTGAAACAAACCCTCAGTAAAACACCACATCCCACCAGCGATCAGAGGCTCTTGACGCCAAAACCCACCATTACTCTCTGCTTTCCTGGGGCTCAGCTGGATAAACCACCTCACCTGAGGCTGTAGGATTGTCCCAGGCTGGAATAAAAYACTGATTTGCCCTGGCCCCCTCTCTGTGCTCAGCCACTTGTAGCTCAGTATTATTTTTCGCTCAGAGTTCCCATCCTGATGGAGTAATTCTGCTGTTTTAATGGAACAGTGTTCAGATATTAGTCCAAATTCCCTGGGACAGGATGATAAACAGGTTCACAGAGGGCCTAGAAGATGTATATTTAACAAAGTATAAATGGGAACAAAACTRATGATCCTTAAAATATCAATGCAGTCCTGAAACTTGGAATTTGATGTACCGCTAGAGGAACTGATGTACCTGTGAGCAAAAGCATCTCCTCAGTTCTCCTTCTGCAGCCAGAGAATGAAAAACTACCCAGGCAAAGCTTGGATGTTTTAAAGACATAGGAATCTCAGCTGTTAAGGGAGGAAAGAGAAAAGGGACRAGGGATACAACAGAAGAGGGAAAGGTGAAAAACCCCAAATATTCTTGAATTATTCTAATGTGATCAGATATAGATAACTGAATAGAAAACTGAATCCAGGCTGGTGGGATACCTGGACTGGGGGTAAATGATCCAGAACTGAAAATACTGATCTGCATTTAACATCCCATCCATTTAACATTCTCRGTGCCAGCTTGTTCAGCTCCTCCCCAGGAACTCTCAGGTATTTTCTATTCAAGTCCAAACTCAAACACTCAATCTAAAAGGTACCCACAGGCAATCAAGGGTATAAAACTGAGCTCTATAAAATTGAACTCACCACTCCATTCAGAGCTGATTGTTTTGGGTGTGAGCAGAGCAGCAGTGCTGGGGAGCTGCGGCTCCTGCTCGCGGGTTTCACATCAGCTGTGCCGTGCCTTTGGCAGCCTGGCACCCACAGCTGTTCCTGGATGCTGTTTTTGGGGCTGCCAGCTGGACTGAGCCATCCCAAATGGATCATGTGTGCCTAACAAGAATGAATTCTGCATATGTTTGGGGTCCTGCCCTGGCAGAGGGAGAGGTGGGGGAGCACAAGTGCTTGCTCCCCCCAGCTCGGTGCCTGCACTTGGCCAAACACACACCTGCAAAGAGAGGTGACATCTGCAAACCTCCAGATACCAGCAAGAGCTTGCATTTATTTGCATTCATCTGCTTTATGACACTGATTTTCCACACCAGTGACTAGTGACATCCCTGCTGCAAGTCGATGGCTCGTTATGGACTACGAAGAGCTGCTGTGATGCCTTTCAAAGCCCCTCTCCCGGCATTTTAATCACTCTTTTCCAGTTTGTAAGGCCCCGTTCCAGCATGACACCTCCAGGCAACTTTAGCTCTCCACTGGGAATACACAGGTGTGTAGCAGGGGTGTCTAATAGACGGGCACAAAGACTTTTCAGCCCCGACATAAAAGTTATTTTCAAGTGCTCCTGAAACTAATCAACGCTTCAGTATCACAACTAATTTATTATTGGCTTGTTCTGTCACACAATAGTGAACTTCTGTGATAGTTCACAGAATCATAGAACGGCCTGGGTTGGAAAGGACCTTAAAGACAGCTGAGTCCCCAAGCCCCCTGACATGGGCAGGGGCACCTTCCACTAGASCAGGTTGCTCCAAGCCCCATCCAAGCTGCCCCCTTTCAGGGATGGGGGATCTTGTGTTTCAACCCCCCCACAGAGAATTTCTTCCTAACATCTAACTCCAAACTGTTATTATAGGACACAAAATTACAGGATGCGGATACGCTGCTCTTTCAAGGTAAAAGAGACTTTTAAATTTCTGACTTCAACATTTACAGATTTCCAAAAGTGACAGTGGATTGGGGGGTGAAAGTGCCACCTCTCCAGTGACACTGGACAAACCAGCAGTCCATCAAATTTCTCCTCCTCCATAAAGGAATGCAAAACAATGAGTTATTTACAGAAAGTGTGTGAGAAAGTTTGCTACAAGAATGTGAACATCAGAAGGYTTAGAAAATCTTAAAAAATCAGGGCGACACTAAACCTACTCTCTCTCAGTATGAAATCATTCCCCATTGTCCTGTCACTCCAGGCTCTTGCAAATTGTTCCTTTCCAGCTCTCTTGTAGGCTCCCTTCAGGTACTGGAAGACTCAATTAAATAGTTCCAAAGTCCTCTCTATTCCAGGCATGTACTCACAAACATCTAACAAACATTTAAAATAATGTAAACTTTTCAAAATACATTTTTTCTGTGGTCTTTTGCAGCTGTGGGAGATGCTGGGGTGCAAGCAGATGAGATCCATAACTGCAAAGAGTGCTCAGARCCACCTTCTCTCAGCAGCACAGTTTGCATCTCCCAATGGATCGCGAGACATAAAATTGCCCCTGGCACAAAGCTCTCCTCAGAATGTTTTATGCCTGAAACCCAAGCTCATTTTAGTGCCAAGGAGTGAAAATAGTAATACCTGTCTTCCAAAGAGGAGTCCTTGTTCATCSTGCCTCAGAATATTAATCAAAGCTTCAGCTGGGGAAGATCCGTGGGTGCAGGGTGCACACGAGGTGATGCTGCAACTGAGGATTGTYTGCAAAGGCATCACTGCAGTTCTGTGGGGGACAGAGCTGGCCACAACACTGCACTTGCTCTCCTCCACTGCTGCTAAACTGCATTAAACAGAGCTTAGCAATAAACTCAGCATGTCCTGAATGCTTTTTTCTGTGTAACCCTTTTCGGGTTCACGACTGTGGTGTGATAAATATAACACAATAAATCCAATGGCACACATCAAGGGAAGTGATGAGCAGCTCTTTACAAATCAACAGTGGCTGTCTCCCCCTTCCATCACCATTTGAGGCAACATGTTAACAAAAACATGCATTTTTTGAGTAGCTTTCTTGATGTTATGATTTTCACACTGCTAAGATCACTGAAGTCCAGCCTGACCCATTGTGCAAGAAGGASAAAGCAGCAGAGAATCACAGAGCTCCTCAGGTTAGAAAAGCCCTCTGAGATCATCGAGTCCAACCATTCCCYGACACTGCCAAACCCACCAGCAGCCAATGTCCCCAGGTGCCATATCCMCACMGTTTTTAAAACATTTCAAGGGRTGGTGATTCCACCACTTACTGATAATATGCATAATAATATTCGTAATATCCCTATCTGAAACTTGATAGGGAAAAAAAAAGGAGGAGAGAAAAGAAAAATGGAGAATTTTACCGTCATGAGGACCTCCAAAAAATGGATTGTTATCCTCTGAAGTGAGTTATGCCTCTTGGTGAGCCACATTAAAAAGGGAAGGTTGAAGTTCTCCTGAGCCATCAGCATTTTGCTGTGACACAGGCCAGGAAGGAGCTTTCCACCATCTGTCACACCCTGTGCGTGTCTGGGCCTGGGCTCACCAAGGTGGCAGCTACTGATTCAGCCAGAGGGAAAACACATTTAATGGCATGAAACCATGTTTGGAAAAAGAAACATTTTCTTTCTTCCTAGCAACACTGAGATGCCCATGACTTTGGCAGGAGTCACCCAGAAAACAGATAGAGACATTTGGTCCCCTCCTTCAAAATTTTATGGCCACAAACCTGAGTGGGAGGATAAATAATCATGCCAGTCTCACTCTTCCCCATCACAGACAAGACCTGAGATATCAAGAGAAAGGTATGGGGGATAAAAAAGAGKTAAATTCTTCCAAAGCGTTGTCTCTGAAGGAGACCTGAACCTCTGGCATCTGTCGCCTGTAGAAGCTTTAATGGTGGTTTGGGCAGCCCGGGGGCTGTGTGAACACTCTCTGGATGCCTACTGCTCTTTACAGCCATTGATTCCTCCGATTAAATGTTTTTTACACAAAACATTTRCAGTGTGATTGGCAGCTCAGGACTGTAGGATGGTTTGGGTTGGAAGGGACCTTAAAGCTCGCCCAGTCSCACCCCTGCCATGGGAAGGGACACCTGTCCCAGGGTGYTCCAAGCCCCATCCAGCCTGGCCCTGGGCACTTCCAGGGATGAGGCAGTCCTTGGAAGGTGCTCTGGAAAACCAGTGTCAGGGCCTCACCACACTCACAGGGAGTAATTTCTGCTTTATGTTCAATCAAATTTACACTCTAAGTTTAAAGCCATTCTCCCCATCTCGTGACTACAGCCCTTGGTAAAAAGCCTCTCTACATCTTTCCTTTAAGTCCCCTGCAAAGCCACAATCAAGTCTCCTTGTAGCTTTTCCTTACTCTACTGTAGAAATAACTTTGCAAACACTTATTAATAAATAACCAATCTCATTAACACCATGATCACAGGRATGGACAACAGCTGCAATTTAGTTAAAAATGCCTGCTATCTCTGCTTTAATTTTCTCAGATACACTATCACCCAGTCACTTGATATCTTTTGTTTTCCTGTCCCCAGGAGCTGGATTTGCCTTGTTCTTCAGTCATCGATTGAACTTGATGGGGGGATCCCTTCTCTTGTTTGCTAATACCATGAGATAAAGGGGATGTCAGATGACACAGGCACCATTAACTCCCTGCTTATAAAACATTTATAACATCTCTCTTTTCTTTTTTTACAGCAAAAGGAATCACAGCTTGCAGACTGAAATATATCTCTGCTGAATATTCACCAGCACCAGAGGCAGCTGACATCCCCAAAGCTTCTGGGAGGCTTTTGCAGAGGTCACACAATTCTGCAGAGCCTGGCCTGCAACAGCCATTTCACTCCATGGTCCTTTGGGAGAAAAGGGGCAGCAGCCTCCAAATAARTCAAACAACAACAACAAAAWAATCTGCTTTTTAAATTCAAAACAGTAAGAATAGCAGCATGATGCACAGGAAAGGGAATAGCTGAAATCCTGTCCAACCTGGTCTTGGACACTTCCAGGGATGGGACAGCCACAACTTCTCCRGGCACCCTGTGCCACGGCCTCCCCACCCTCAGAGCCAAGAATTTCTTCCCAATATCTAATATCAGAAGACCACAGAGAAATGATTACAAAAGTTTGCTGTAGCATCAGTCTTTGAAAAGTGCAAATTATATTTATTATATAATATAATTATAATTACATTGTATAAAATTATATATAATTTATAGAATATAATTAATATATAATTATATATAATTTATATTGCATATAATATAATATATAATATATAATATATAATATATATTATATTATATATAATATTATATATAATATACATTATATTATATATAATATATATAATATTATATAAAATTTATATTAGAAAATATAAATTATCATTTATAATTTAATTATAATTATATTATAATCATAATATATAATATAATAATAAATAAGTATATATAATAAATAATAAATATTATATGTTCATGATATGAATATAATTTATAATTTAAATTATAAATTTATATATAAACTATAGAAATTATAAATTATATAAATTATATAATTATATTATATAATTATAATTACATTCTATAAATTATGTTTATATAAGGCTCAACTATATTAAAAAATGTAGTATGAGGTGGGACAGCCTCCCTACCCCTCAGGGGGCATCACAAATGAAGCAGGTTTTGTGCATGGCCTAAATACAGTTTATCTGTGAGGGACTCACTTCTCTGCCCCAGAGGAATGGAACAGCTTTTTTCCTCTTCTCAGAGGAATGGGACAATTTTTCTTGTCCCAGCCATTCGTCACCACGACAGAAACCCCCRGGTGTGGCTGAGCCAGAGCCACACCAGGAGTGTGGAGCGCTTCACCGCTGCTCAGGCACACCCAGCTCTCTCTCACCAYGTGCTCTGACTCTCGTGGGCTGGTGGGGAGCCAGCAGTGATGGAGGCGAAGTGTCCTGCCCCAGGCACGYCCGCATCCAGCTGCTGGTTGCTGGCACCACCCCTCAGCATCCACGACCTCTTTGCTGCCCACCTCCCTGACATGGAGGTAACCTCTCTGTGCTTGGGAGCATCCTCCTATCACCCTCCTATCTATTTTCTTTTTATCATGGAGCTACACCATGGTATTCTCCTGAAACTCAGTGAGTCACCTGAAGCCTTAAGTTGCAGAATGACAGAATCTCTTAGGCTGGAAAAGTCCTCCAAGACCACAGGCTCTAACCATACCATAGCACAGCCAATGCCAGTGCTGACCCATGTCCCCASGTGACATATTCACAGGGCTTTTAAATCATTCCAGGGCTCGGAGACTGCACCRCTGCCCTTGGCACTCTGTGCCAGGGCTTCATAAGCCTTTTCATGAGGAAATTTTCTGCTCATGTCCAATCCAAACCTCCTCTGATGCACCTTTGGGCACAGCTTGCTGTGCATTGAACCAAAGTGCAGTCTGCTTTTGAAACAAGTGGTCTATTTATTGCAACAACACAGTGCAAAGGTTTAGAGGCTAATATTGATATTTCCCCAGATGATTTTGTTACTTTAAAACAGCCAGAGGTCTGGTGTGCTGGACCTCCTGCTTCTACATCAATCCAAAGTGTTCCACCYCTCTGGTTGCTGAAATCCCCAGCACGCTCCTGCTGCTTCTGCTTGATCAGGACCACGCACCTCTGCCATGGATCCTGCTTACACAGGGGGAGCCTGCTGATTGCAGCTTCTGCACAGCCCCACAATGCAAATATTAATTAGGAGAATGTAATTACAGCAGCACCACACGCACGGCAAAGCGGCTCCGTAAACAGAAAAGCTCACACCGACACAGCCTGTCAGTGACACCTCAAACAATTAACACACTCATTTAACAAACACATGGCCCCCATAGGAATAACTAGTGCCTGCACCCCAGGAAGGACCCCAGCAAGGGCATTTGCAGGGCCAACAGTGCCTGCTCAAGAGGGGAGATGGGGAAAGATGGAGCTGACCTTTTTTCTTGTTGTATTCGTCTTCCGTGGCATTGGAGGAGTCYGAATGATAGTCCCGAAGCTCCTGTTCGTACATCTCCAAAAAATTGTCATCTATCTTTCCTTTCTTGGACTTGTCACCCTTCTTCTTCTTCTTGTCTTTGCTTTTTTTGCCTTTTTTCTTCTTTTTCTTTTTGCGCTCGTAGTCATCTTCCTCCTCACTGCTATACTCTCTTCTCTTGGATTTTTTCTTCTTCTTTTTCTTCACYTCCCCATCAATCTCTGAATCCTCAGACTTTGATTTCTTCTTGCTTTTTTTCTCCTGGCTTTCATCTTCCCCATCTTCCTCAGCTACCTCTTCCACTGCCTCCCCTTCCTCTTCCTCCTCCTCTTCCTCCTCTTCTGTTTTGTTCTTTTCAGTCTTTTCTTTCATGTCATTGTTTTGCGCCCCAACCCTTTCAACAGCACTCTGGGGTTGCCTTAATCTTCTGCCACCTTTCCAGCTGACAAAGTCCTTCTGTTCTCCTCTCCCTGCCTGGGGCTGGGCTGCTCTTGTTTCACAATGTCCTTCCTCCCCACTGGCTCGGCACAGATGTGTCCCAGAGCCCCTTCCTATCCCCCCTCTCCTTCTGCCTCTTCCTGCCTTCCTTCACCTCCCTGACTGAGGCCCCTTCCTCTCTCCTCTGCCTCTCCTTGTCTTTGGGGTTTCTCTCCTTTTCCTCACTATTATTTATTCATTGGTGTGTGCTGAGAACTTTCTCCTCTTTTTTCAGAGCTGCCTCAGCCTCTCCCCAGGGTCAGTTGACAATCTGGGTCTAGGGTATCAGGACATGCCAATCAAGGCTGCAACTCCCTGGAAAATCGGTCAGGTGAGGGCACGTGGTCAAGTCGCTTCTTGTCCTTCATATGCCAGCCCAGGGCAGGGGAAAACAAAGACTTTTCCCCTCCTCATGGCATGTAGCAGCTTCAGAAACCTCATGAAAAATTACTTAGTGCTGCCCAGCCATGTGGTTATAAGACAGATGGGCAGGTGAAAAAGGAGACCCACCAAGCAACCATATCTCACTGGACTGTATTTCCTCTCCATTATTCATGGTGTCAGGATCACCTTACTGATAACAGTGCTCTCAACTTTATGTGGATTTTTTTTTTTCTTTTGACCAGTGACCAGAAAAGACAAACACCCCCAGGACCTCTGCATGGAGATGTCMTGGCAGTAACAATTTACTCCTCCACCCAGCTCCTCCAACCCATTRTTGTGCTGTAGCTACCACCAGAACCTCCAAACAGTGATAATAAATAAATTGTGCTGTACACAAGGTGCCCGGACAGCTGCCTGTGTTGGCCAACCAAACAGAAACAAAACTTAGATTAATAACTCAGCCCAAGCACAAGTGTGCCCACCTGACTGCTTCCAGGGGCAAATACTGAGGTGAGATAGGAGAGAGACAGGAAAAATAAATGATGTAAGAGCACAGCACTGCAGCATAAACTGTGCCCAACACCCCACTTGTGCCCTGGGTTCCAGCAGGCTCTCATGGCAGATAAGGGAAGGACAAACACCATGAGATTGGATCAATCTCAGCTGCAGTCAGGAGCTGATGATTTAAAGTCTGACAGAATGAGAACAGAAAAGAAGAAAAATAATATCTTCTTTTTTCTTCAAAGGTGCTGTTGTGGGCTTTATCACAGAAAATTAAGTGTAATAAAAAAACTGTGGTTTAGAAAAAGCATACAGAATTTCTCCAGTGGAGATGAAGTGTACATAGGGCAGTCAGCCTGGCTTTACATCCCAGTAATGGAAGAGCTGAATTTGTGGCAGGGCTGTAGGATGATGATGATGCAGAACCTCCAGCACCACCCACTCTGTCTGTGGTGTAAYTCAGCCCGCAGCTTCCTCAAGTGATAGATTAAATGTGATTTGCTTGATGGTGTGCTGCCCAGGTTAATGATGCACTGCC
The DNA here is from genome assembly GCA_014549065.1 of Cardinalis cardinalis. Classification (NCBI taxonomy): domain Eukaryota; kingdom Metazoa; phylum Chordata; class Aves; order Passeriformes; family Cardinalidae; genus Cardinalis; species Cardinalis cardinalis. Next base: position 274,058 of record JACDOX010000440.1, on the reverse strand, counting down.
AGTAAGTCAGAGGTTCCATCCACGRTGGGTCTTTCATGTACAGGATTTAAAACTTTTTGACTTTCATGCACATGGTAAAGCTGGGGGCTTCCATGACCCAGCTGGAGGGAGAGGATGGCAGGAGGAGGCTGTCACAAGGAGCAGATGTTTTGATGTCAGGATGTGCAGCCCACACTGGGTGGCAGTGGCTAGGAACAAGTGGGTGGGGAGCACCAGGCCCAGAGGCTGCAGGGTTGCTGTGGGTCAGTCCCTCCCTCCTTAGCAGTTGTTTGGCACCCATCTCCAACACTTTAATGTTGATAATATTTTAGAAACAACTGTATTTTTAATGGTCTCTGTTTGCTGAGTGAAATTCTTTCCATTAAGGATCATAAAGTGGATTATTCAGGGAGAGCTTCCMAGTAGGTTAAAACACAGGTTCGGGATTACACATGAGGATGGCTTTTCCAGGCTCTTAAAACCACAAAGGAAATAAAATAATCACTGCTGTCCCTTATGATACAGCTCCGACTTGCCAAACTCCCAGGATGTCAGCACCACAGGAGCTGCATCGTGCCTGAGGTACCCTGATTATTTCCAGGTCCTTATTTTCTGGAAAGCAGCAGAAAGGCAGATAGTGCATCTCTGCATGTCACTTCTGAGAGCAGGCATGGAACAATTGTCTCAGCAGGCACCAAGGGCACACTGCTCCAAAGGCACGGTCCAGGCACGTGGATGCTGCCAGTCCCAGGGATCCTGCAGGGATATTTGATGATGCAGCACATTTTCCCAGACAGATGCTCTGCAGCTCAGTGCATTCCTAGCTGTTACCTTTCCCCTCTCTGGGACAGCCATCAGCACACAGCAGAAACTTGCAAGGCGTAAATATTGCAGCTGAAATCTGGGAGATGGATTTAGGCTTTGGATGTGGAAAAGCCAGCCCTCTCCAGCAAGAAGAAATTAAAAAAAAAAAACAAACACCACAGCATAGAGTAAAAACATGCCTTCAGAAAAATAAAACACATGGAATCCCTGASAAAAGCAAGGCTCATATCTTTGCTATGTTTTAAGTAAAAACTTCATTGCATCAAGTCCCTGAGAGCTGCTGCTCTGAACAGCTCCAGCTCTATGCAGCAAAATTTTGACAGCAGAGCATCACAGAATGGTTTGTAAGGCCCTTTTAAAGCTCATCCAGTCCCACCCMTGCCATGGGCAGGGACACCCTCCACTGTYCCAGGYTGCTCCMAGCCCCATCCAGCCTGGCCTTGGRCACTGCCAGGGGTGCAGGGGCAGCCACAGCTGCTCTGGGCACCCTGTGCCAGTGTTAAACCAACCTCACCAAGAAAGAAAAAACATTACTTTGACAGCAGAGCTGTTGGACTAGGAGAAATGCCTTTTTCTCCTCCAGCACTGGGAGATTTAGATTTAGGATGCCCAYGGCACCTCTGGAAGCAGCCTCAGGCTAGTGCAGCCCCAAAGAGGGACAACACCCAGCTACTTTGCAGAAATGTTGCAATTAATGCCTCCTGTGTCATGAGGAATGATCTGAGGCACTAAAAGCACCCTGGAGCAGCAGCACAGGTGTCCCAGGGAGAACCATCCCTCTGCAATAACTCCAGCCTCACGCTTCACCTTGTCCTGGTGCGGTAGAGCAGGACTTTAGGTGCAAGCCAGAGATGAATCCCCTCTACCAAACAGGCTGAAGTGACGGGGGAGAAGAGACATTAACCATGTCTTGATCCAGATTTGCTCCACACTCCTCCTTCATCTGTCGTTTCATTTTAATTAAAAGGAAAAGTGCCGAGAACGCTCCACCTCGCCTTTGTRCTTTTTGTGAATAACAGCTGGGAGAGGAACAATAGGATTTATTGGTGCATAAAGAGSTACCAGAAAAGCAAGCAAGCTATCGGTGAGAACCATTAGTTACAACTGTCAACAGTGTTTGTATGGGTTTAYACTTAAACTCCACATTCAGCAAGAGATTCTCCCAAATCCTCCCTCCCAAAAAGACTCAGCCAGAGCCCAGCAGAGCATCATGTTCCAGGGAGACTTCTTGAATTATAACAGACTTGGTAGGGTAAAAGAGGTCAAATTCTGTCTTTTTGAGGTCCTGACTCACCTGTAAACTTTTTTCCCTAAGTTGTGGAAACCTGTCCAGTGCTAAACCTGGAATGACCTATTATTAGGTAATTAAATGATTAATACCAAAAATTACTACCTAAATRTTAGACAATGCATCAACACACCTTTTCTTTAGCTCATTCTCTTCTCTGTTACTCCTATTTTGCACTGATTATGATAGAATCCAGATGCCTGTACCCACGTGCCATGCAACACAGCTGACACATCCCAAAAAAMCCTTAGAAACATTTGTCCCACCCTCCTTCCCCAGGCAGATGCTTGGGAAGTTGTTTTTCAATACAGGCTGCTCTGCAGTTATGGTTAGGGAAGATTGTTTTCTCATTTTTCTCGCACAGACTAGGGGAAAAAAGAAAAAAAGAAATAAAGAAATAAATGAATGGATAAACAAAACAAACAAACAAATAAATAAAGTCCGTGTCTGCATGCATGGGCTATGTTTTAAGTGCTCTCTAGGCGACCAACACAGGCCAAGGAGATGAAGGCAAAGAAAGTGGCTGCAAGGGGCAGAGAGCAAGGCTTAGGTCAAGCACARGCAAAGCACCTTCCCAGATGTTTTATGAACCAGCTGTTTTAATTTGCTTCCTCTGTGCAAACCTGTGGGGGGTTGAGGTTGAGCTACAATGTGAATAAAAAGGGCAGCTCTGACCTCCAGTTACGAGAGCTTTGGGTGAGTTTGAAGCACTCAGTGCTCTGCCCAGGGCATCTGAAACACCAGGCACACAGCTTCAGATTTCTTTTTATTTTCCTGTGCATATTCTTGGCATTAAAGCAGGCTCTACCCCCACCTCTGGATAGTTTCTTGGAAGTGCTCCCTGCAGCCCAGCACATCACCTACTTATTACATATGTACTCACAGAGTCCCCCTCCTCAGGAAAATGAGTTTGTTTACCGCCATAAAAATAAATACCAGAGGATTCCTTTAGCTGAGACATTTAATTTTTCTGCCACGCACATGGGTGGTGCAGGAGGTGACCCCAGGCTGGGCTGGGGAGATGCCGTGGGAGCTGCTGGCTGGTGTTGCAGCACAGTCATGGCAGGTTTAATTAAACCCCAGTGCCTACCCTCAACTTGGCTTTTTTTTTTTTTTTTCCACCCCACCTGGCTACTCGCTACTTTTTCCTAAACTTTCCTTTAAATTTGTTTTTGTTTTGTTTTGGTTTTTTTTTTTTTTTTCCACTCAAATAACAAACCCCTCAGGGGAATCCCACCTGTGGGGTGCAGGGGTGCAGAGAGGGGCCGTTCGGGGATGCCGGGCTGCAGAGGCATCTCGGGCAGGCTGGAAGGGTTTTGGAGTATCCGTGGGGTTTTGGTTGCGGGCTCGCTGCTTCCAAGCACATGGGCATATCGGCCTCTGCTGGTGGAGCGGGGTTTAGCCGAGAGAAATGTTTWCGGACGAAACGCAGCGAGGTGTTAAAGGGAGCCACGGAGAGCGGAGCAGCCCCGGGAACCGCGGCATCCATCCGCAGGGAAATGCTGAAATCCCAGGAGCCCCCGAAAGCCTCCAGCCAGCAGCTCCCGCAGCCTCCTCCAGCTCAGGATGGGGAAAACTGCCTCGCTCAAGGCTGTAAGAAAAAGCCTTGAGAACAGCAACAGGGCATGAAGGCTCTTAAAAGATTTTGCACGGGGGAAAAAAAAAAAACCACCCAAAAACGAATATATGCACGCCGTGTCTTTCAAGAACAGGGGATTGAAGTTAGGATCTTAAATCCACCTCACCACAGGTGTTTGTTGGACTTCTCCGCAGCACAGAAGTGTCCCAGGCACCAGAGCAGACCCCGCTGGCCGCTGGGGCAGCCCCTGGAGCTCCCCTGCGCCTCCCAAGACTCGGGCAGTGAGTGTTACCTGTCCAGCTCCAGGTGCCACAGCAGCTGCAGGAGCGCTGAGCTCAGTGCAGCCCCCACAAACTGAAAAATGGCAGGCTTAGGTTGGATTTAGATTGGGARTTGGAAATAAATTCCTTACTGTGGCTGCCCCGTCCCTGGAGGTATCCCAGGCCAGGTTGGATGGAKCTTGGAGCAACCTGGGATAGTGGAAAGTGTCCCTGACTTCCAGCTGAATGGGATCAGCTTTAAGGTCCCTCCCAGCCCAAACTATTCCATGATTTTATGATTTCGCACAGGTCTTTCCTCTGATGAGACTTCCCACAGAAACAGGGAGTATGATGCCCTCATCTGCTTTTCTCTGGAGCTGCTGTGCCTTCAGTTTGAAGGCTTCTTCCAGAAATGCAGGGTCTGCTCCTGATGCCCACAGCTGGCAAGTTATGCGTGCAGTAATTCACTGATTTTTATTCAAAATCCTAAATTATTTTAGAAGCCGCAAGTCTGGGAGAAAGCATTTCAATGCAGTTAGTCTGAAACTGAACCCTTAAAAGAACAAGTCTGGTGAAAGAGATGTTGTTTTGTTTTGAGTTTTTTTGTTTTGGTTTTTTTGTTTTGTTTTTGGGGGTTTTTTTGTTTGTTTTTTTGTTTTATTGGTTTTGTTAAAATCCGTTTAATTCACAAGATTTAAGCACTGCTAAGAATTAATTAACAACAATTAAAACAGGATTGAACTGTGATTGTGGCTATGATTATGTGTCCTTAAGAAGTCAAGCCGAGTGTACACGTGCTCAGCAAATACAAGCTCAAAAAAAATATCTCTATTTGCAGCTTTCTGCTTAAACAGGGGGGCCCTGAAGCTGAGAAGTCAAACTCTGTCACCAAAGGAGTTGTGCAACAGGGCGTTGGGAAGAATGTGATCCAAACCCTCTTCCAGGGAGTTTAACAGCATGAGAAAATGGTAAAGGGATTTGTTATATTTTCAACTGCTTCTCCAGCTGCCTTTTAGCAAGGTGATAAGAAAGTAAGTGATAAGAAGATCAGGAATTTCAGGTGAACACAGGTAAAACTCCAGTGCAGGAGGGACAAAAGTACCAGCTAAACAGCTTAAAGGACATTATTTCTATTTAAACCAGCTGTGCAGGCAGCTCTAGCTAAAGCATTAGCTACAATTACTGGGATTGCACCTGGCTCCCTGCTGAAGAGACTTTTTCCATAAAGACTAACAGATCAAGTCACGCTGATTCCAAGAGAACAGGAGACTGAGCCCCCAGACCGCAATTCATCTTTTCCTTCTGATCATAACATTGGTTATCCCAGSCACCAAGCATGGGAAGAGTTATTCKGAGCACCTCCTGCACCAAGTCCTTGAGCATCCCACCCAGGAGCCTCCATTGTCTTGCTCAGGGTTATTTGAAGTTTCCCCCAGGAAGGATCAGCCTGCCTCCTTGCCTGCTAAAGCTTTCTGATGTGGCTGTTCTGCCAGAGGACCTCAAAATCCAGTGTTKCCTGAGAAGGCTGTGACTCCCCTCAGCTTTAGGTGTTTCAAAGGACAATGCTCTTTCCCAGCAAAGAGCAACACCACAGGTCACAACGAGAGGCAGCAGCAGAAGTGCCAGGGATGCCAGGAGCAAAGCAGCTGCCTCCAGGCACTGCAGCAGGGGTGAGGAACCCCAGGAGCTCTGTTTTGTGAGGTATTGACCATGCTGAGATTTAAAGCATGAATTGGGCCACWGGGACTAATTTATGTTGAAGCTCAGAGCAGGTTGAGCAATCCCAAGGACTCTGCTTCTCTCCCAGGGACATCCCTGCTGCCTGCACTTGGGGGGCTGCTCCTCCCTGCAGAGCCCTGGCCCCCCTCTGCCTGCTCCTGCACAGCTCCCACCCACCACAGCCCAGGATCCAGCAGCAGCTCCAGCTCCTTCTCAACTCCTCCCTTGCCCAGGCGCCGGGACAGCTCCAAAGGGGGAATTTGCACCCTTATAAATTCATTCCCTAAACCCTGTCTAAACTAATGTGTGTGGGGGAGGCCAGGCACCATCCCAGCCCAACATCCCCCAGCTTCCCCCTTCTCACTCCAGTGCTGTCTTAGGCACTGCATCCATCCCAGCACCCAGTGCCCCAGCCCTGATCTGCCTCCTCCTTAGCTCAGCTCATTTTGCTCCATCCAGAAGAATGTTCAAAGCCACCCCTGAACTCCAAGCTGTTGGTTTTCACACCTCTGCCCAGCTTGGGATAGCAGCCCCATATCCATCCATATGCAGGGCTGCCACTTCCACTGGGGAGAGGAGATTTGAAGGGAGAAAAAAAAAGGAGAGAGGGCGTCAGGTCCACACGTCCCTGGTAATTCCTACCAATGGATCAGGCTGCATCTCCATCCCTCTTCTCCCTGCACCATGATCAGCACATCTTTGCTGCACTGGTGTACCACCTGCAGAGTTAATCATTCTTTTCATTAACCTGCATGCTCTTGGGACTAGATCTTCCAGCAAAAAAAAAACCAAAAAAAACACTATAAACCAAGTTATGAGCCAAAGGGCGTGTTTAGGGAGCACCCATGTGGGCAAGGCTCCTGCAAATTGACCGACCTGCTCCCACCTCAGCACTCTGCTCACAGGCAGGCCAGGAAAGAGATTCTCCCTTGGATTAAGAATAAATACACCTCCTCCTTTGAAAAGCATATTAATTAATGGCATTCATTAGGGAGGTAGCCAGGAAACCAGGTAATTTAATTTCTCGAGTACACAATGTCAGGAAAGATAATGGGCCCAATGCCAGCGCTGCCAACAAGGTGAAACCTCTTTCATTTATTATCTGAGAGGTGGGGAAGTCAAGCATGAACGTCAGAGTGTCACTAGAGAAACCAGATACACTAAGCAAGTACTAAATTATCCAAATGAGTCCATTATATCTATTGCTGCCATGCACAGCCTGAGGGAGATGGGAAAGCTCTCCCAGCAGAGCAGGGATGCCACGGGCCAGTGCTCCCCTGCATGTGAGAAGCTTTGCTGGGCTGGGGACCACACAGATAGACAAAAATTATAGAGGGGAAAAAGAAAAACCTACCAGGAAATCGTGAGCATGCCCTCACACAAATAGTGCATCCAGCTCTGGACCCTCAGCACGGGAATGACATGAACTTACTGGGGCATATCCAGAGGAGGCCACAAAAATGCCCCAAGGGCTGGAGCACCTCTGTTCTGGAGRCAGAAAGATGGAGTTTCAAAGAGAAACCTCCAGAAGAGCTCTGGTTTTCTTCAAACATCTCATAGAACTTAAAAACAAACCAGGCCAACAGAAAGTAGCCCAGCCCAAAAGCTTTTCCACCCTTTGAAAAGTCARTTTTGGGCTTGAGGTGGGTGGAGATAGTGGATTTATGACAGCCACTTGCCCAAGCTGATTTAGCAAAGCTGGGGCAGAAATATGAGCAAATGGGTCCCCTCTCCCCCATCCCTTCCTTGGCACAAGTGTTGACCTTTTCCACCTTGGGCTGTCACAGCCTTTCCTTTCCAGGGACCCAGCAGCAGTCAGGGGAAGCAAGACGGCCTCAAAGCAAGTACAGGGCAGCTCCCCTTCCTTTTCCATCCCTAAAGAAATGCAAATGTATTTTTTCCCTACTCTGAATGATAAGCCACCTCAGTACATTAATTTCTCTAATTACCATCATTGCAGTGCACTGCTAAGTTGTCCTAATTCATAAAAAGCACTGTACTGCAACGCTCTATCTAACCTGGGGAATTTATTCTTTCCTTTAGGACAAGTTTGAAATTACTTCTGGATATACCTAAACCCTTTAAGACTGGAATCGAAGCAATTTCACTGAAACCATGTTTGATTTCTCTATCCAGAAACAGAAACCCTATCCTGCACATATCTCCAAGGGAAAGTGTTCCTGTTATCCAAAACGGCATTAAGATTTAATACAAACAACACAGTAATTTAGCCTTTTAAAATTCAATAATGGCTCCTCTGATTTGACACACAGTGAAGTTGATTGCAGAACTACTATTAACTTCAACAATTTGGCTGCGAGCTTCCTGACAAATTCAAAATTACATCCAAATCACACAACATCATTTATTATGATGTAAGCTATTATACATTAAATTAAAATCAAAGCTTGCAGATGTTTCTACAGCTCTGTTTACTTAAAAGTTACACAACTTAAGAACACCATTTAAATTTTTTTAAATTTTAAAGCTATGCACTGTCTTCTGAATCCAAGTACATTGAATATTTAGTGCAAACATGGAATCGTAGAGTCATTAAGTTTGGAAAAGCCTCCAAGATCATTGAGTACAGCCATTAAACAGTGTGATCCCAATGAGAATTCAGTGCTGCCAAGCAAAGCCACGGCCACAGTTGGTATTTGACAGCAGGAATAAGTGCTTCCAGAGTGCAGACCCATAATTGATGTAATGGCAGTAAATACACAGACCCTGATCAATGTCCTCCAACTTCAATGGAGTTAAACTTTGAAGAGATTTCAGAGAATCCTGGAATGAGCTGGGTTGGGAGGCACCCTAAAGTTCATCCATCTTGTGGGAGGAAGGACAAATTTCACTAGCCCAGGGTGCTCCAAGCCCTGTCCAGCCTGGCCTTGGACAGTGCCAGGGATGGGGCAGCCRCAGCTTTTGTGGACAAACCTCTCTAATTCCTCTATCAGATCCATGTGCTGGAGACCAGAKGATCAGCAGTGATTAAAGCCTGTGGTCCCCAGCGTGCTGTTCAATCCACAGAAATTTGCGGAACATATCCCAGTCCTGTAAGTTATCCTTGCCCTGCTCACCTAAAGAGAAAGATCTAATTCCACAACCCCAGAAGGGCTCAGACACTCAGCTCTTCAGATGCTGCCAAATTACCTCTGAAACTGTTGTATTGATTTCCTCTCCCATGTGCCCTCAGCCCCCTTGAAACTTGCCAAAACATTGCTCAGCCTCCCTGGCTGCCCCTGAGCCTGCTCTCCCGTGGGATGGAGCAGCTGCATGGACAGAAATTTCCTGGCAGCAGTGCCCAGACACTCCTGTGGCGTTCACCTTAAATACTTTCCTGCTGCAAATGTTGTCTTAGATTTTAAGACATTTGTTAACAGCGYAGCCCCAGCCAGAGAAGCCTCTCTTTTGGGATAATAGGTGGAAAATTGCCTTTATTTGTAATTTCCTGGTCAGCCTACAGTGTTCCCAGCTGGGACTGGGTCYCTGCTGTGCTGAGCAGTGCAGAAACCACACTGAGAGGGAAAGTCGCCACCCCAAAGGATCTGTGCAGGCAAGAGGGACACAGGATTAATAGGAACAGGGCAGGAGCAGGGCCACCAGGTCAGCAGAGCCGAGCTGGGGACACCTCCTGACACCATCCCCGTGTCCTGCTTCAGCAGTCATTGAGTCACCAGCCACAACATGCACTAAAACCCCGAAGGTTTGGGTGTTGAGCACAACGCACCAGCCATCGATGAGCCACAGCTGCAAATCTCACACGTGAGGCATCAGAGAGGATGGAGAGCTGAGGGCAGGGGCAGAGCTGCTGGGGCTTTATTTCCTTTCAAAATAACATAAAAAAATAGAAAAAAATAAAACTAAGAAAACAACCCCAAAGACCACAACAACAACAACAAAAAACACACACACACACACAAATCCTAAACAAACAAACAAAAATACCCCAACAAAGTTTTTTTTTTGCAATACTGTACAAAAATTGTGTCCTCTTAATTTTTCACCTTTTCTAACACTAATCGTTCCCAGAAAGCTTACAACAAGGCAGAATTGCCAGGACCTGATGTTAGGAAGGAAACAAAAAAACCACTTCTGCAGCTCTTTTACAGACTGGAAATGCTATGAATCCTACAAGCCCTATCGAAACTCTGACATGGGATTCCAAGTGGTACCTGTGAGTCTGCTTAAACACAGAGAGGCTGAATGGGTTTATTTCTCTATTAATTCACACCAAATCTCTGAGTCACCCTGGTAGCATTGTCTATCTTTCATCATACCATCCTCATCCACCCAATGCTCCTTATCTTGTAGAGGTATTAGGGCTTTGCTGCACACAAACTACTACAAAGAGGTACTGAAAGGCAACTTCTGGCCAAACTTCTTTCTTATTTCAGATATTTGTTCACCTCTTTTCTTGTATCAGCCATAAAATTATCACCACAAGTTTTTCTTTTTAATTTTTTTTTTCTTTTTGCAAAGAGAATTAGTTTAAAAGATTCCTGCCAAAGAGGATTAGAGACGTTGTTACAAGCTGCCAAGAAACAAGAGTGCAAGTGTACGTACGTGTGTCTGGGAAAGGATAAAAGTAAAATAACTGCAGCTGAACTTGCTCAGATAACAGCAAATAAATACAAAACTTTCTATTAAGCTGACAAAAAAAATAGAAAAGCTGTCAGAGTTACAGGGATCCGGACCTAACCCAGGAAACAGCAATACCCCTTATCTGTCTGTGCCACGGATTTACTCTCAGGCTGTCAGGCTTGATCTGGTTATTTCCAGCAGGACTCACTGTTTCCCACACCTTATCTGAATATGGCTGTAAGTAGCTGTGCACATGCAAATAAAGCTCCCCTAAATGCACAACACCAGCTCCCTCAGGGACATTTCCAAGCTTTTCACCATCATCATTTGAACTCTATTTCCACAGGTACAGGTCCCACCACAGTAGGAGTTGGTGGTTAACTTGCTTTCACRCTTGTAGACATGCTTTTTATGTCGCTGCATGTACTGACAGATCAGAAGAGGGATTTTTTTTTTTCCGTTTTGTAAAATGTAGATCAAGAGCCAAAAGCAGCTAAGTCAAACCCCAAGGCACCCAGAAGGTTTTCACTCCTGAGAAGGATTTGCACCAGCCCTGGAATACTTTACCCACTGAAGAACAAGTGCAGAAATCACAGAATCATTGAGGTTGGAAAAGCCCTCCAGGATCACCGAGTCCAACCATTCCCCCAGCACTGCCAAGGCCACCACTCACCCGTGTCCCAAGTGCCACATCCACATGGGTTTTAAATCCCTGCAGGGACGGGGATTCCACCACTGCCCTGRRCCATCAGTTCCAATACTCAACATCTCTTTCTGTGAGGAAATTTTTCCAAACATCCCATCTAAGCATCCCCTGGCCCAGCCTGAGGCCGTTCCCTCTGCTCCTGTCCCTGTTCCCTGGAGCACAGCCCGACCCCCCCGGCTGTCCCCTCCTGGCAGGAGCTGTGCAGAGCCMCAAGGSCYCCCCTGAGCCTCCTCTTCTCCAGAGCAAACCCTTCCCCACTGCTCTGTGTTGCAGCACCAGCCCCCATGAAGCAAGCWGGTGATGATTTTCTTTCCACTCCGTTAGTTTTCAAATTAGATTTCTGAAATTACTGTCTCAAGACCAACCCTCAACATCCATCTAAGTGATGATTGTGATTCTACACAGCTGAACTCCAAAACAAAGAGGAGGATGACAGTGACTTCYATTTGCTAAGGGAAAGGACACCATGGCAGGAGCAGGGAGAGCTGGGATAATGTGCAAATATATATGCACAGTACACAGACTGTAAACAAGTATCTGAAGCACTAGGACAAATAGAAAGGAGAAAAGCAATCCAGCCCAGCTAACGCTGTATTTGCAGTGGGCCACAGCACATGGAGGACAGACATGAAATATCAAAGCAGGCACACAATATAAAGCAGATGAAATAACCTGACACAGAGAAAACCAAAAACCAACCAACCAAAAAACCAAAACCAAACAGAAAACCTCAAGCAAAACAAACAAACAAACTTGCATGTATAAAAGGCACCTTTACAAAAGGACATGTAGAGAGAAATGTTATTGATGTACGTCTATAATCGAGGAGGCATTTGTGATTGAGAGCCAATTCCCATTCAGATCTTTGTAGAGAAAGCACTCATGGAATTTTTTTTTATTCCCTTCACAAAGAAATTGCACAAGGCCAAATTTCCCAACTCTTATTGTCCTACCTTGAGACATAGCTTGTGCTGTTTTCGCCAGGGCTAAAGAAGTGCACCTAAATGGGTTTTTTAGGAGATTTCCTCAGACAAAGGCCCCCAGTGCCCACCAGTGTCACCAGAAGAGSAGCCTGTGCACTCCTCAGGGGCTCTAAGGACAAACCTCCCCCTCCTTATCTCTTATCACAGCAGTCTCCAACRTGTTTCAAACCCACCCAAAAATCCCTGCCCCAGAGATCAGTAACTAGGACCACGCCTCGCTGGGCATCCTCCATCCCCTGCTTGGGTTCAGTCCAGCAGCACACCCAACACAGGCTTAAAATTAGGCCTCAGACCCCAGGGTCCAAAACAGGGATTTTTGTGGTGATGTTAAAGCTGCTCAAAGAACAGGGAACTGCTCCAAGTTTCAGCTGTACGTGATCTCCAACACRTAAAGGAGAAATCATGCATCTATTTGAAAGACCCTAATTTCTTTCATGATGATGCTACAAAGCAGAATGATTAAAATATATCATTAATAAAGAGCCTGTGACAGTGTAACTACTCTTGGTCTTTTGATAAGATTTACTTTCACCCCACCTCATGTGCAAATAAAGAGAAATAAAGCAGGAAAATCTCCTGACCATTTACCATTTTGCCATCAAGATTTTCAATACAGCTCAAACCTCATTGCCAGGGTCAGGACATTGAATTGTTTGGGTCGAAAAAGACCTTTAAAGATTATTTGGTCAGGAACCCTTCACTCCCACCCTAAATTTTCAAGTCTGCATTATTTCATTTAAAATATTAATAAACCCCCTGTCTCGTGCTGCGRCAGCCTAACCTATGCCCCCCCAGCCATATGGATTTGGAGAAGCTTATTATAATCATAAGCTACCAAATCATCATTTAAGTTTTTAGTTCCTCGTTATTAACTTATGTAAATTCAGCTCCTTTGAGAGCGGAGCTGTGGCAGGGAGTGAGCAGGGCACTCCACTGCTCTTAACCCCAATTTATGCATGCTCTGACAGGCATCTTCCACCTGTGCCAAAGAACAGCAGCACTCATTTTTAATGTCACCTGTCTTCTCCTGCAGGGGATGATATAAAAATTATATAAGTTTTGAGATTTTGAAAAGAAAAAAAAGAAAAAAAAAAGCAACAAAACAAGGAAAAAAGGGTGTCAGTGTAGCTTTTTTACCTGTCTACAAAATATCAGCATTAGGCTCAAAGTAAACAGAAGCTATTATGGCAGTTTTCTGCATCCCTTCAGCCTCAAGGCTTTTTCTCTGCATATTTTTACTTCTTTCTCCTTATAGAGATAAAAGACTCTGAAGGTATTTTTTTTCTCTCTGATTACAGCAGRAWAACAAAAATCATATTATAGCTTCTGATTCTAACTGAATGTTGTTTCAGCTCGTTTCCTGGAGGGGAAGGGGGTCTGTGTACTTACAGATTTGGGGGTAATAAAGACAGAAAAGTGAAGACCACTGCCCTACCAGCAGACTGCAGCCTCTTCCCCAACCACATGGTGCCCACTCTTGTTCTGGAAGTGCTGAGCCAGTTCCCTCCTTCAGCTCCTGGGTGCAGGTTCCTCAATGAAGCCACCTGAGAGAGRAAAAAGCTCTTCCCAAGGTCTCAGGTGCCCTCAGCAGAGGAGCTCAGCCAGGAAGGGAGTCRGGGTATTTACATGCCAAAGTCAGCTGGGAGCCCTGACTGAGTTAATGAGGGCTTTAAAAAAATATGAAGCCAGACCAGAAAGGACCTATTGGCTTCTGAGGCATGTCAAGGAGATGATAACAAATGATTTATTATTATTATTATTTTTATTATTTATTATTATTATTATTATTATTATTATTATTATTATTATTATTATTATTATTATTATTATTATTATTATTATTATTATTAACATTAACATTAACATTAACATTATTATCATTATTTATTGTTGTTGTTGTTGTTGATAATAATAATGAGAAGAAGGAGAATTGTCCACTAATTCAGCCATTGCAGGTTCACCCAAGAATTCCCACTTAATTCACTTTGACTTTCTCCATACAATAGAGAGCAGATGCATTTTATCCTCTTGTACAAAGGTGGAGAAAACCTGCAGTTTCTGACTTTCAACATCAAAGAGGAGTCAAATCCCTTTCTCAAGGCACAACCCAGATTTGTTTGATGGAGTCAATCCTCTTTAACTGGGGATATTCAGTCGTGAAGACAAATGGACCTTACAATATTTTTGTGCTTTTCAGCATGCAGACCTCAGCACAGAYTCCCTCCCTCTTTCCCCAGCATTTTCTACTTTGGAAAAGGAACAAAGGACACTGGGGAGAGCTGTACAYGATGGCCAGCTTGTACTCCTGACCAAAGGGCAGGTCACTGCTGCTTTGCAGTAGGAAGAAAATCAGGTCAGAGCAGGAATTCTTAGGAAAATGTGCTGAAGAAACCCTGCGTGGAGGACACCATCTGCTGCTCTTCCTCAGGTCACAACTCACCAGCTGCACTTTCCATTGTAAAACAAATAGTTTTCGCTGTAATTAAAAGGCTGCATAATTACAGGGCTGCTCTTGTGAAGATCTGGCCACCAACAAAAGGATATAGCACTGGGTCTCTSTGAAAGAGCAAACTTTGAGGTTTAATGTTGGACTTTGAAGGCATTAAGCCCATTAGCCCTGTCACAGGGGGTGTTGGGGCTCTCAAGGTGCTCAAGCCTTACCTGGGGTGGCACTGCCAGCCCACACCACCAASCACGAGCGTTCACCCTGCAGCACACCATCCCTCAGAGAAACGTCTGAATTTAGGCACCATTTCGGTTTACATGCCCCAGTGCTCTGTGCCTGTGTTTAGGTGAGCACATGCTGAAGTGGTCTTTGCTTTGCTGGATTTGTAAATTCAAAAGGACAGACGTTGACACAAGTAATGGAGCTGCTTCAGAGAGCTGAGGGAACAAAGTATTGGAGACTTTTTGTGTCAGAAGTTCAAAGCTCATTATTTCCAATGTAAAGAGTATTTTAAGGGGGTGGTGGGAGACATACTGAAAGAGTCAGTCTGAGTCAGACTTTGGAGTTAATAAATAGTAAGATATATTGCAACGTGGATTTTGTAAATAGAGAGAACTAACATGAATTCTTTTTCTGATTACTGACTACATTTTCAAGGAATGAAAATGCGCCAGCTCTCATATATTTGCAAGTTAGTCTGCTATGGAATAAACTGTGAAGTGGAAAATAACTTAATCAGCTAAAGAAGGTGTGGGCTGATTCAAGTGTTGGGCAGGGAAAAAGAGTCAGGGAGGTTTGCTGAAAGGTGAATAAATGAGCCAGAGCTTATCAAATGGAAACCCAGCATATGTGAAAGATGTGGGGGAAAAAAACCAAATCACAGGAATAATCAATATGAAGGGAAAGGTCTTTCCATTCCTTTAGTTGCAAATATGCTCCAAGCATATGGAGCAGCTCCCAAGCACATGATACCAGTGCCAGCCTGCCCACCTCATCCTTCTCCTCCTGGATTTCCTATCTGGCAGCTCTCCTTCGAGTTGGGTTGGGTTTTGCTTTTTTAGGTGTTCTTCATATCAGTCTCATTGACTGTGATAGCAAGAGGAAAAACTGCTACTCGGGTGCTGCATTAACATCCTCATTAAATAATAAAATTTGTGCAGCGAAATTTTTATARTTTTTCATGTGGTTTATTTGGCGTCCCTTTGATCTGGCAGCAGTTACATCTCCTGGATATATATTTAACACCAGAGAATACTCCTCAGAAAGACAGAAGAGCATAAAGATATGTGGGCTACCCCTCATTCAAACCGGGCAGGGGTATYGGTGGGGTGAAGAGGATGTTCCATCTCAGAAGGAGTGGGGCCATTGTCAACTGGAGCTGTGGAATTCAGCAAAGAGCAGAGAAACTGTGCCTCATTTACACGAAACCCAGCTCAGCTGAGTGGCGTGGGGACAATTTCTGAGATATTTTGGTGTTGAAGGCAGAGTTTCTGCATGGCTGTGAGGGAATGGCCACGAGCAGCCATCCTGCCCAGCCAGGAGAGGCGGCCCAGCACCACACTGATGGGCACACCAGTGCTGTGGGAGGGCTCTGGCACCCCAAAATGCCTCACACTGCCAGAACTGGGGGGTCTGAGCAGCTTCCATCCCACAGGAACATCAGCAAGCCATAATCAGACAATCAGATTATGATTCTGAGAGGCAACTGCCCCTGGGTGCCTTAGGGCTCCATGGTTAGCACTGGTGGAGATGTGGAACACTTAAGGACATGTCCCTGAAGGTAAAGGCAGGGACAAGATGCTCAGAGCAAGGAAAGAAATGAGTAGGTGGTGAGCAGGAACATTACCCCCTCAAATATGAGCAGGGCAAATKATGAGCTGTGTCTGGGAATGTGTCTGCTTGACATTTTCCTGTGCTGCTCTTTGCATGGAGAGCTGACTACACTGATATTTTGAGTTAGGTTTTAAGCCAACAAATTCCTCACACTCYCCTCAGCCTATTCTAGTCTGTGATTTCACATTGAAAAAAATCAGAATAATTTGAAATAGTTTTTGCAGAATCATGTTTATATATATTTTGTTTGCTGGACTGTGGTTTGCAAAGATATTAACCAACTCTAGTTAGAATTTGAAGTCTCATGCTGTCCCACTCCATGTTGATCCAATCATCTTTGATGTGCCTGTCTTGATCYGTTTTCCCTTGATGCCCTTCTCCTGAAAAAATACCCAGGAAACACTTAAGACATATCTCTGTGTAATAAATAAAGCAGCAACATTAATAGTTAATAGTTAAGCACTTAATAACCGTCTATATAGATATGGCAATAAAGTAAATTAATACTTCAGGGTCCTGATTTGTGTCTCACTTACATTGGTGTTCCAGCTCTAAAACTATTGGTTTCTGCTGGGTCATTTACAGACAAGCAGTGGAGGTTAGCCTGACCTTGCATTGCTCCAATAAATACACTACAGCAACAACAGACCTGGAGTCAGAAGGAGTTTGCAACAGTAGCATGGTGTAAATAATACATGGATATTAGAAAAGCAATTACATCCCAATATCAGAGCCCATATCATGAGCACAAACYGCTCTGCAACACAAGCTGGCTCTGTGGGGATGGAGGCCCTTCCTAAATTACAGCCTCACAGATCAGCTGGATGTTCACTCCCTCTGGAGTTATGCAAATCAGCTCCAAGCTTAGGGTCAGCCCAATTTTATTTTATTTATTTATTTTTTCAMGCAGATCTCTTCAAGGACAGGAGTTCATCTTTCAGAAAGAGCAATGCCCAACTTTGGCCCTGGAAAGGTGTGGGATGACATCTCCATTTAGCTCTGGTGCCTCCCTCCGCAGAGGCTGAACAAAGGCAGGATGATCATCCAGAAAATTGCCTTTTGTAGGGAACAAAACCAAATCCTGGCCTAAACTGATAAATCTGGGCTGTATTTCTACAAAACAGAGCCTTGGCAAGGAGCTAACATGTTTGCTCTGGACGTGCCTGAACTTAGGAGAGATTCATTTCACACTAAAAATTGTTGCTTTGAATTTGCAGGAAGCACGGACTCGACTTCTCCCAGTCTCTGGTTTTCTACATGTAAATGGAGAATGTGAACAACACACAGCTGTGCTATCAGTGCTCCCCAGGCTGTTGGAAATCAATGGACAAAGGGAAAGGTTCTCACCCCTGCATTTGCCAGGCTCTTTTCACACAGGGGTTGTGCCTCAATTGTTCAACAAGCAGGATCTTGACAGCAGCTTTAGAAAAAGGCAGGCTGAGCTCTCCTCTTGGCAGAAAGTTCATTTTTCACTCAAAAGTGATGAAACGTGACACTGTGAGATGAGCCAGATTTGGCTTTCTTGTGCAAAGGGTATGATTAGACCTAAAAAGACAGTCAAGGTTAACAACTCAACCAGGCCCATCCAAGCCTGTGTGATTTATGGATGGGTTACAATGAGCTGTCYTTCATAACAAGCTCCTTTAAATGGCCATGACCATGCTATAAAATTATGTAACAAAACCCAGTAGTTTTTAATAAAAATAATCTTGCTTAGGATAAGGAGGTAGGGCCAAACTATTTTAATGTCATATTTGATTGCTAAGTGAGTGCATCTTGTTTGCTTTTTCCTGCTGGTTGTGCATATAGAATTAAAAATCAAAAGGCTAATAGATGAAAAAGTTGTTAACATAAAGGTTAATTAATCCCCAGAAATCAAATCTTTTGCTCTTGCAGCTATAATGTTTTCTAATCATAAAAATACATTTTTCAAGCAACAGCTTAGCAATACGTAGCAAAACTTTGCACTGGGGGTGGCCAAAAATACTCAGCAGAGGAGATGGAAATGATCTGTGCATAAAGACACACAGCTGGTGCATTAAGGACCCTGCTGAGGACAGTCAGCATCTGGTGAGCTGGTTGAAAACTCACCCAAAACATTTAATGATAAGAGCTTATAAAAATGCAAATACGTGCTGCTTTCTTCAGAGAACCACGGAGCTGCATTTGTACATGTCTTATCAGCCTCTCCTCTGTGACAAAATTTAGCATCTGCCTGGCAAAATGTCTGCAGACTGATTTGGGTTTAGTATTTGGGGTAAATATTGCCCACTGGTGTGATTTCTTACAGAGCACATTGTGTAAGGGCCCTGTCAGTGTCTGTCAGTCTCACCCTTCCATCYCTGGCATTGAATTTCAACCAAGGCACAGAGCAAAACTGAAGCTGCCAGAGGGCAGGGTTAGGCGGGATATTGGGAAGAAATTCTTGCCTGTGAGGGCGGGGAGGGCCTGGCACTGGCTGTCCAGGGGAACTGTCCTGGATTGCCAAGCAAATTGTGTTATCTGCCATCTGTATGGCRGCTGTCTTCTGTTCAGTGGGCAGTTTTCCTTATCTCCTCCACAATCACTCCTCCCTCCAGGGAGACATCTGCTCATAACAGCTTTTGAATGTCCCTTCATGACTGATAAGAACTATAACATCCCAYTGGGAGATGTGAGCCCAGAGGGAGGAGCCAAGCATTCCTACCCGGATATAATCTGGAGATTCTGGAACACCAGCCAAGCATTCCTACCTGGATAYAATCTGGAGATTCTGGAACACCAGCCAAGCATTCCTACCTGGATACAATCTGGAGATTCTGGAACACCAGCACRGCTTCTGCACTGGATTCCCCAGAGGARCAGCAGCTGCCTCTTCCCCTGGACCTCCAGAGGCAGACTGCACCTTTCTCCAGGACCCCTGCTCCAGCAGAACCACCCCTGACACTGCAGGAGGGATGAGCCACAATTCCAATGGGACTGCTGCCAGCACCCTGACCCACAGGGTGTCAGGGTGTGTTCTGACTCTGTCAGTGTTGTTTTAGTTTACCGCATTGTTMATTTTATTTTTTTATGTTCTCCCCTATTAAAGAACTGTTACTGTTATTTCCTGCTCCCATATTTTTGCCTGAGAGCCCCTTAATTTTAAATTTATAGCAATTTGGGGKGGGGGARGTGTTACATTTTTCATTTCAGGGGAGGCTCCTGCCTTCCTTAGCAGACACCTGTCTTTCCAAACCAAGACAGGAGCTGTGGCTGTTCCATTCCTGGAAGTGTCCAAGGCCAGGTTGGACAGAGCTTGGAGAAACCTGGAAGGAGTCCCTGCCTATGGCAGGGGGTGGGTCTGGATGAGCTTTAAGCCCCTTCCAACCCAGCCTATCCTATGATTCCATGATATTTACCACCATATATRGCAGTGGCTAATGTCCTGCTGCCACAGCCAGCCCTGAAGCAATGGGAGGGCCTCAGGGCCTCTCTGCTCCCATAAGAATGGAAAATCCAGGGACACCCCTCTGTTCCAAACACCTGCCTTGCTGTGCACAACTCACTGTGAAAGGTTGCAAGGCAAGAAAGACCAAAGAGCCATGAAACTGTGAGTGCTAAGGAGAAAAACAAATACATGAAAAAATGCATCTTCTGAGGGAGGTCAGACCAGCCTGGTTCTGGGGCTAGTCTGAGAGTGGTGCAGAGTGATGTGCAGAGCTTCTGTCCGATCCTCCTGTCTCCCTTCTGCTTCTGGGAAGAAAGGAAGCAGAAAGATTCCCTCATACCATAAATAGCAGGCTTGAGATTGCTGCAACCAAAGTTTTTCTGGAGTTATTCACTCTGGCAGAAACACATCCACATTACTTTGGTAGAGAATGCAAACAAGATTTCCCAGAAAAAGGCAAGAGGAGCAGTGAGACTCATCCCACTGAAATAGGAGAAAGGAGCTGGTGAATGTAGCAACCTGTATTAAGATATTTAGATGTTTAGATTGGCTACTTTGAAAAAATGTTTCATGTCAAGGGTGTTAAAGCGTCAGGACAGAGCACCCAGGGAAGTGGTGGAGTCACCATGCCTGGAAATGCTCTAAAAATGTGTGTGTGTGACACTTGAGGATGTGGCTYGTGGTGCACGTGGTGGTGCTGCTGAGTTGATGGCAGGAATTGGTGATATTAAAGGTCTTTTCCAGCAGTAATTCCATGATCCTATATTCCCTTCAAGGGATTGTGGTTGAACACCCAAATCTTATCAGGAGGGAGGGGTCTGTACATGTCCAACCATCGGGACTCAGTAGTTGTGCACAAGCAACTGACTGTCCACCAAGGACAAAGAGAAATATCTGAGATTGGTTAATTCCCATTCTCACCACCATCCAAAGAGCCTATTCAATCAGTTTTGAGGTAAGGAGAAATTGAAATTCATCACTATTACAAATCCTTCCCCAGAGTTGCCACACAAAGGAAAAAAATTGTGAGAGATTTATTAAAAGACGTGATTGGGGAGACAGATCTGAAACAAAAATCCCCAAAACCCATTCTGAGTACACAGTACTTCATGAAACACCTAGATGGGAAGTCAAAAATTTAATTAATCTTTTCAGAGGGAAGGGACACATATCCCATATTTATCATCCTGCACCACATGCTCATGGAAACCTCCAAAGAGCAGGGCATTAGGGACTCAGTATTTCATTTTATCGCCTGCTGGTGTCTGTGTTGAGCAGCAAAGACGGCAAACCATTTGCAAAATTATCAGGCTCCCTCAGTGCCTCAGCACTTCTCAAGGGAAATAACATGCTTAGAAATACAGATGTCACCAAGATGAACTTCCAGTGCCTGAAAGGCGTTTGCCTGCCTGACCTGAGTGCAGACCATGGCTTTGCCAAGTGCCACTCAGCAGATGAAAATGCTCACGTGAAGCTCCAGACATCAGCTCAGACACCTCGATGGCATTTCACTCACCTTGTCCAGAGGAAGGGTGAACTTCACTCTCTAAAACCTGTCTCTCAGCGCAGCATGACAGAAAGACTTCTAAAACTGACAGTGGGGCTGTTTGTATGGCTGACAGAATCTATTCCTTGCAAAAATAAATAAAATATGCCCCACGAAGGAAAATGGTGGATTTTAGCCCTTATTATTTCTAAAGATGCAATAAAACCCAGAGAAATCTGGGKTTTGTGGATTAATTTCATCATGCTCTCTCAGGCCTGGCAGAGCACCTTGTATCTTGTATCTGGAAGGGCCTTAATTCACTGGTCCTTAATTCTGGGGGTCTCAAAAGGCAGAACTGAATCCCAGGAATTCAGTAGAATTCCAAGACCCTCTTGTCCTCCCCCTGCAGTACCAGCTACCTCAACAACAAAGATCTCTGCACAACTCAGAGGTTCCATTATTGTCTCTGAGGTCTACAGAAATCTATATTCACCTTCAACAAAATGCTCATGCTCTCAGCTCASGGCTAAAACCTGAACTTGCTGAATCAAAAGTTTAAAGGTTTAGAAAAAAGTGAGTGGGGTCTGAAACCCTCCTCCTGGGCAGCTTTAGTGCTGACATCCTTGCAAACAGCATCATCTCCACCTAAAAAGGTGCTGGTGGCAGTACTTCTACAGACTTATTGTACTATTTTACCTCTCTGTCATAGACAGTAGTCTCTTTATGGATTAAAATGTTTATTCTTCTAGCCAGATGCATTGGGATGATGGAAAGATGACTAAAACATGTAGAGTGAGAAAACAATTAAGTGATAAAATTACCTGACTGCTAACACTTCACCACCCAGGAGCAGATTTGGGTTAGCAGTGCTAGGAAAAAAAAAAAAAGAAAAAAAAAAAGAAGAAAAGCAGAAGATAAATAGAAATTCATTAAAATTTCATTCCATGAAGTGCTCCATGTGATGCTTGTGCTGGGAAAAGGAAGGTCAGTACCTGCCCTGGCTCCATCTGGCAGGGCCCACAACCCAAAAACATCTTGCTGGGCACCCTTGGGAGCTCATAAGAGCAGAAGGAACCACTTCATCCAGAACACAGAGCTGAAATCTGACACTCAGTACCACACAGCACTGCCGAGGCCAAAAATACAAGCTGTCAATACCAGTCTGAGGGAATACCAGCAGAAGGGCCATTTATTATTTCCCCTGTTTCATCTGCTCTTTCCCTAAGTGCCCACTTCTGGGCACTGTCAGACTGTGGTGAAACATCTCTGTAATTCACTGTGGCTTTTTATGGAGACTTTCTGGGAGCCAAGGCTGCAAATGCCACTGAGGAAAATGACGGATGCTGCAGGCTTTAGGAAATTAACCATTCTTTGATTGCTTGCTTAGCCGAGCAATTTGCAGTGTGATAGACAGAAATTATATCATCCAGTGTCAATTTGTCTATTCATTTTTCCCTCTCCACATGCTTCCTCTCCTTGATTGAATAATCACTAACAATAATCACAAGCATCTGGGGGAAGGAAGTACATCCATCAGTTTTAATGTCAGCAAGAATGAGGGCTGATTCCTCCAGCATTCACCACAGCTCTGCATCTTCAAAGTCATTTACATTTGCCTTATACCAGCACTAATATCCAGATTGTATTATTTCTGTTACATACTGCCATTTCAGTTTATAATCTAGGAACAATAGAATGGCAATTGGGAAAATACCCAGTTTCAAAAAATAGATGGTTGTTTCATCTGCTATCATGCATTACCACAAATATTTTTACATCTATGTTTTAATTCTCTGAGAATATTGATGGAAGTGTAAACTTGAAAGACTGAGGCTGAATAATCAGACCAGATCCAAAGATGATTTTATATGAAGGATGAAGACAGTAAAGGACAGAGCTGTTAGGAAGGTGTAGGCAGGCAAATCCCAGGGATTGCAGAGGCTTTTCAAAGGCTGGCTGTGCACAGTTTGCTACTTGCACTAATAAATTACCTTACTGTGTCTAGGTATTTTGTAGACAACAGTCCAGAACATATACTGAATATTCGGTGATCAAAACACCAAATTCTCAGTTTGTATGGTTGTATAACTCTAAATACCAAATTCTCAGTTTGTATGGTTGTATAACTCTAAATATACTTCTATATGTATCTATAAATGATGCTATATCATCATATAATTCCACAGTGACATTCTCTAGTTTTTTGAACCAATTTCTACCATCTGAGCTTCCAACTCCCCCTGTTCAGGGACACAGAACAGCAGAAAATACAAAATCAGTGTGAAGGCACAATAAGTGGTCCAAAGATTGCCTTTCCCAGAAAACTGTTAAAGTGATTTGTTTATTCAATAGAATTAAATCGTCTTTCAAACACAGTGACACAGNCCAAAAAAACCCCTGATTACTGTTCTAGTTATGGCTTACAGCAATTGATAGGCTTTCTATCACAACCATAGTACAGCTACAGAAACAATAATAAGCCAAAATTACAAGGTGTAAGGTCGACAAAACAAAGGTCAGCCAAAGGACACAAGAGATTAACATCATCATAAAACCAACATAACCCTGCATGGATTTCTCCACCCTTACTGCCACCGCCTTACAGAAACAACAAACATGAAACAGCTTTATTTTTGTCATAGCCCAAGCTCCCCTACAATGAAGACACAAAGTTTTACTCCAGTATTCCCAAAATAAGCATTTGTTTCTCACCAGGTGAAAACCAGGGATAYACTCAACAGGCAGCAGTTGCTCAGTACAATTTACGTGGGGCTCAATTCAGAGGTTTGATCAGGAACCTCAAGGTTGACAGCAAGGAGGGCCCAGAAATGAATCAAAAGTCTCCAGATTTTTGTCCTGTCCAAGACAGAGAAGGGATTTTTCTCCCTTCCCTGATCTCTAAGGGGACAGGCTTGAATGCACACCTAAGTGTGAATCACTTGGCCAACACAATGCCAACAAATAGGGATTAATTCTGCCTGTTCCACACTGATAAGAAGGAATAACCAGAGTCCTCACAAGGYGTAGGCAGCACTGGAGATTCTTCAGTGTCTTGGTCCATCAGACAGTTTCAGGTACAACAAACATCTCGAGATAAAGCCGATGCAGTATCTGCTTTTTCTGGCTTAATTTGTCACTGTTTTACATGCTAACACATTTTACAGTGATTAGTACAGTCAAAAATGTACATCAGCTTACCCRAAGATCAAACACTGAGAACATCTATGGCTTCTAAATAGAAAGTCAGACACATTGGTAACATATTTACATCTTTCAATCCTTGAAGCACTGAGGCAGATTTGTCTTACTTCAAGCTTCCCACTGTGGCCCAATCCCTCATTTCTGATGTTTCTTGGGTGCTCAGGGCTTTGGCGAGCACTGGAGGTGCTGACAGCCTGGGACCCAGGCTCCCTCAACCTAATGCCTCTCATACATTTGGATTTCCCTAAAGTTTATTTTTAAAAGCACTTAAGTACAATTTCAGTTTTGAATAGAATCAGTTTTGTTGTTTTTTTTTTTAATTTTTATTTTTAATACCATGCAGACAACACAGGATGCCAAGCAGGCTCACCCACATTAGACAGGATGATAACAAGACACAAAATTATAATAATCCGGGTGGGTTTTTTGGGAGATGCAGGTTATTGGCTTGGCTTACAAGCACTGATGTAAGGCCTGAATTCTCTTTCTGCTGAACCCAAATGGGAATGTTGTGGTKGTTTCAAAGGTAGTGGGCTGCATCCTGCCTTCAACACATTCATATCACTGACAAATTCCATGCTGGTCTTTTAAAGCAAGCAGAAAAAAGCCCTCTTTTCCTGAGGCCTGTGGTTCACACACATACTGCCAGGTACAGGGGGCTTATGTATGATTTACACCACCACGATGAAATGCTTTGCATAGATGAGTTTGAAAAGATGAATTGATGAAATCTGGAAKGGAGAGTGACAGTCACAACACTTCTGCTTCCAGAGAAGCTTGTCTTTACTCACACCATTAAAAACCTGGTATTGCTGCTGCACTGTTTYTAAAGCATATTAAAAAGTGTATCTGAAATCAAGTGAGGGGGGAAAAAGAGGCTGCTCATCTTACCCATGATCGAGGCCCATTTCTGGAGCACACAAAATTTCCACACGCTTCACTGGGTTTTGTAAAGGCCCTAAGCATAAATACTGACTTCCTTATTCGTGGAACCTCAGCTCACTCCAGAATTTCCCAGGGAGCTTGGCCCTTTMGGGATTGCCAAATTTTGCTGTTTCMTTTTTCCTRTACTTGTAAAAGCTCCAAGCCTCTCTTCACACTCAAATGCGAGTGAGGTGGGGAAAAAGGCCCATTTCAGAGCACTTCAAGCAGACAAGTGGACAAGCCACCTGGCCTCAAGATCAGAAAGGGCAGATTCCCTGCCTCTCCAGCTCAGTTTCCCCCCAGACACAGCAGAGATTGCTCCTCGCTGYCAGGGAGGGCTGAGCACCCACGCAGCTGCGTCACCACCAGCGCTCCTGCCTCCAAGGCCTGAGCAGCCCTTCCACTGATTCACCAAACACCCACAGACGGGACTATTCTTGGAGCTGATTTCCTTCCATCCACTACATCTGGCCGTCCCRAGTCACCTTTAATTCATCATCAGCCAGGCCTGCAAGAGGGTGGATWTTTCAAGGGCTGGAGGAGCCACCCCTGATTGCTGCAAGCTCTGAAACTTCATCTCTTGTCTCTGCTGTATTATTCCAGGGCACAAAAGGCTCTGGAGCAGAGTTGTGCTTGCAGCCTCCTGTATTCCCTTCACATTGTTTCTCAAGGAGACCACAGACCTGCTCAGCACGGTGCCTCTCCTCCTTGAGATAGCAGCAGAAGGAGCTGCTGCTGTCATGGCATGGTTCTCCCTTTTGCAATTCATGAGCTGGCTTTGACAACTCTGCTGCAATCACAGGAAATATGCTAAAATATTATAATGGCCCTATCGCCATTGAAGCCATTCTGTCCAACAGCAAAGTTGGATTTCATGAATCAAAAGCAATCAGCTAAACTATTCCAGCTAAATACTTCCTTCCCTTTGATGACAGCACTGGCAGATTCATAAGCCTCCTCTGTTGACCCAACAATAAAGTCAAAGCAATCCTAGTTATCATTTCCAACTCAACTTGCATTGCAGTATCAGGAACTTCTTAAGGGATTCTCCTAAATAATGTGAGGGATTGGGGATTAAACCATAACATTTTCTCTCTGCCTGTCTCAGGCTTCACATCCTCAGGAGCAGAGCTGAGATTACAGCTCAAGCTCAGGATGAGGTACCAGACAGCTGACAGCCTTTCTTCATGGACAGATCAGAATTATTGGTGGGGGGGATTTTTCTGGGAAAGCACAACGTGCTAMACACATCCTTTACTTGCAGCAAACACACCTGACAGCCACTTTTTATCACTCATATATCCTGTTGTTCAGAGGTTAAAATTGGACATTTGGAGCTTAGACCTCATGGGAGAAGGGAAAACAAAACCAGCCCCAACTCAGACAAATGACTGATGTCAAAAAAATACTTTGTTTTGCTCAGCACACAAAAGAATGATGGCAGAAACCAAGGAGGGTCCTTCTTTCTGCAAAAGCCCTTCTACATATGGCATTTCTGACAAATGCCATAGTTTTGCAATCACTTTTTGAGCAACACCTGAAAAATGAATCAGAAAGTGAACATGTTGCAACATGTATTTAATCTCAAGGACTATTTTATATATATTTCATTAATTATCTTTCTGGCTTGCAAATCAGTCCTTAACTGTACAGCTATGTACACCTTCCCAGAAATATCTGGGCCTGTTTCTGCAGTCCCTATACAAATAAAATACCCACCCACCTGAATGGGGGCTCTTTTCAGATAAATGTGGCAAGATTGGGCCTTTGGTGCATATGTGCAAGTAACCTGCACACACTTCTTAAAATCATTAAAAAAATATAGTAGCTATAGATTTATAAGCAATCAAAATCTAAACACAGTAACACTGCACTTATTACAGTGAATTTACATTGCTCATTTATATGAARCAAACAATGGAAAGGAAATGTCTGTGACCCTGTATTTACAGATTAACTGTAAATGCAGTTTTGCTTATCCTTTTGTCCGTCCAAAAGGATTTCTTTCAACTAAAAAGAGGGATTTGCACTATTTCTATCAACATATAGATGCTTCTCAAGTGCTTTCCCATCTTTTTGAAGCGCCTTTTGCAACGTATCAGACTCCTTTCAGTTGATTTTGTTCACTTCCATCACCACAGTAAAGAAAATTCTCTTACTAAAGAAGGTAGCCTTAGCAGAGCAGCAGCAGCAAAGCAAACCTGAAGCCGCTACTAGTCCCAAACTCAGGCAGAATAAGGAGTAAGGGCTCTAAGTACCAGCTTCAGTGTCATTACTGTTATCATAAAACTTAATGCACAGCGAGACGGCCAACCTGCAGTGTCACAYTGCTCTCTAAATAGCACTTTCATCACAGCACTTCATTGTCAAAGCCCTTTGCACACAAATTTACAGAACACAGCAAAGACAAAGATCTCCTTTGCATATTGAGTCAAGGAAACCATTTCACCTGCAGGTTGATGGGGGTGCTGCCTATTTCACAGGTAGACGATACGAGGGGGTGCTCAATAACACACAGTGTAACTCTAAGACCTAAAACACATCACCACAATAATATATTAAGCTTAAGCACTGGTCCTTCACCTGCCCCTGGCTGGTGTTTCCCAGGTGAGTTCTGACACCTTCATCAAGGAAATGGGTTGCTTCTAAGGCAATCAAACCTCAGGAGTGTAGTGTAAATAAAATGCACTCTCACATACCATCCAGGTCACTGCTGGCCAGCAGGGACTTTTGAAGTGGTGACCAATGTGCTTTCACTTTCTTTGTGATCATTTTATCTGTAGTGTGAGCAACTTGCGCAGCTCTCAGCATAGCACAGAGGCTTTTTAAAGAAGCTTTGTGCATTCATGCATTACAAAGTCAAAATCCAAGTCCATATTTGGATTTAAACCCTCTCCCCGCCAGCCCCCCCACAAAAAAATATCCCTCATACAGAACTTTAAACTTCAAATCCTTGATCAAAGATCTTGTAATCTACATAAGACAAGACAAGGCAACAGCCCTAGTGCTTCAGACTAAGAACTTAGACAGGAAAACTCTGTTCATTTAACTATGCCAGCACARCTGGAACAGCAAACCTCACCTCCTGTGTATGCAGTCATACCAGTATGAAAGGGCAATTACCAGCAGCCTACTACAACCAAATAAACTCCAGCTACTTCTGGCATCTTTTCTGCTTCAGGATTTTGTCAACTGTAGCAGGTGAAAAATTAGGCTTGGCATACCTGACAGAGCTACACTGATGACATTTAAAGAATACACCACCAGCCCTTTTACTATCCTAATAACATTCTCAATATACAAAAACGCCACATTAAGACATTTGACATTTCAAGATGCATAATTTTAAAATAAGCATCATAATCTAAGCCACAAAATAACTTCTCTGAATTTTAACTTCATTTCCTGACATTAACATATTACAGATACCTGAAACTGTTAACTCAACCTGTACAACAGTGAATCAACATTCAGATACTTTTACAAAGTCTTGAATAAAAATCAATGAGGAAATGATTTTTTTTCTATCTTATGCTGAACAAAAAAATCAACTGGTAAAATATAACTATGTAATCCCCTTGCTCTTCATCTCAAGAAAACCTTGTGAAGGAGCTTGTTTCTTCAGCAAGGACTCCAATGTGATGCTGAGATGGTGGCTGTGGGAGGAAGTGCACACATTGCCATGTGTTAGCCAGAAGGAAAGCATCACAGACAGGGAGAAAGGAAGCACAGTCAGCAGAGGAGAAYAGAAATGCAAGGTGCAAGAAGGAAGAAGAAGCAATCTCTAAAACAATATCACATGATTCACACAGTTACCTGTTGCTGTGAATGGGAGTTCAACATTCTGTTCTATCCTGGTTGAAAAAATTCATAAAGTGATTTTGTTTGTTTCTAACACATCTATCTGCTATTTTTGATCAACACTTTGTGACATTACAGAACAAAGATTTTAAGTTATATATCCCCATTAAGCTATAATGCTAAAGAGTTTTTCAAAAATCTAAAGGCCAGAGAACAGAGTGTTCAATAACATCTGGCAATACCCCAAGGTACTCGATTCAGAAACCTATGTAAAGTCATATAATCTATGCTAAAATTCTCCACCTCTGTTTTTCCTCAAAAGTTTGGTGCTTTTCTCCATAGTGAAATGATAACTATATTAATGTGCTCTATTTATCCCTAAATGTATTGTAAATGTGCTTCTTATCTGACTTGCTTTCCAGGACAGCGTGTACCCTGGGGCACAGGAGTTCTGCTTCTCCTACACTGTTAYGGACCCAACTCTGCTAGCAAGAAAGATGCTGGTGTCCTAGATCTTATGGGATGCAACGCCTTGAGGAAATTTATATCAAACAATTATTGCATAATCTCGGGGTGTAACAAAACCTCCTACACCATACACAGGCCATCGAGCTCCCGCCACACTCTGGCAGCGTCCCCTGTCAGCTGCAGGTCCCCGTGTGAACCCGCAGGATCCCCTTGCTGTGCATGTGGAGGAAGTTGAATATCTCCGAGGGCATCGCGTGGAAGCCGGGGCGAGGCTTCACGTTGTCGTAGTAGTGGTGAGTTATAAAAATCCCTGAGGGGTTCATGGGGAAGGCCCAGAAGCCGAAGAGGTGCACCTCCTCGCAGAGCTCCAGGGCCGCAGTCACGAGGATCAGCCCGGTGCTGACCCGCTTGGCCCGCACGCCCTGGCCGAGCCAGTAGCGCGAGACGTTGATGAGATACTGGGGGTGGAAGTAATAGACCGCCTGCTGGGACTCGAAGTCGTCCAGCACGTACTTGACGCGGATGGACACGTCCGTGTTGCGCGTGTTGTAGAAGGCTGGCAGCAGCACGGAGGCGTTCTCGTACACCTGGAGCACGTCGTAGAAGGGCTTCCTCCACTTCTCCAGCTTGTGGAATCTGGAGGGGAGAGGGTGTGAGTGATGGTCGGCACATTCCCAGCAAGAAACACCCAATGGGCTCTTACTAAAATATTTCCAACACAGAGGTAATTGAGATGATTCTTCCTGTTGATAGCTTCCCATTGTCAACGGGAATGTACTTAGATTTGTAGCTACAACATGAAAAGTAGGGTAGAAATTACATACKTCTAAAAAACTATTAAAAATATAACTTTTTTTAAAATTTGTTTTTAAAAATTAAAAAAATATTTCATTTTTTAATTAAAAAATTAAAAATTCATAATAACTTCATAATAAGCTTGTGGACATTTCTGATCATGTCATGCTTCTCATGGTATTATTAGAAGTATGTAATTTTTCCAAGCTACGTAGTGCACTGTCAAAGGATTTTTATCAGAACAAGGCCATGCTGTGCTCCTACTTGAGTTGGACAACCCTGGCCTTCAGGTTACAGAGTTACTTTGAAGACCATGTGCTGTCTTCAGGACAAGGAAGACCATGTACTGTCCTTGGAACAAGAYAGACCATGTACCGACCTCAAATGGATACAACAAGGAAGAATAAGCATTGTGCCAAGACGTGACTAGATGCCAAGCACATTGTGGGAAACTGCTAATTTGGCRCACCTTARCTAAAGATGCTTATAGTGTGACAACCAGTCAGTAATTAACATGTACATGTAACTATAGTTGCTTAACCAATGAGYACCAAGCACTAGTGGTGTGAGACAATGTATAGAGTGGAATAAATATGCCAAAGTTGCTGAATAAAGGAGAACGACACGTAGCCACATTGGTGTGATTGTCGTYACTCAGCCGACTCTCCAATCAAGGACCCTCTTCAGTGCACCATGCAGTGCAGAGCGGTATAAAAAAGTGGCCAACACCAAAGCTAGCAAGTGCTTAAAATGTCTAACTGTAACATTTTTAAAAGAAATACAAAGTCAAACAAATTATTTTATGTTGCTTGAGAAAAGGAACACATCCCCCCATTGAGAGATGAGAGCAGTAATGAGCCTTATGGTCCCAAAAATGYCACAAGGTAGCATTAGGGCATTTACAAATTTAAAATTAAAATAATCTAGTCAATCCTGTCTACAGTAAAGTTTCACTGACATTTCTTTAAAATATGTGACAATGTGTGTTACTTTATATACTTGATGATCTTAATTTTCCAAAGTTGATGACTMTGATTCTATGACTTCAGCATTTCAGGTGGGATTCAGTTTCTTTCACCCTGAATGTTTCTATGTTTGACTGGGACTTGCAAGCAGAGCAGGGGAAGGATGGCTCTGTTGTTTTAATTTAATTTCAGCCCATTGCCTTTCCATTTTCCATCATCAAAGCAGGTTTAAGTGTTTAACACATTTCTACAACTTGTTACTTATGCAAGTCAGAATGAAATGTATGATTCATAGTGATGGTATAAAGTAGGATTTGGTAAAAAATTCTGTGTAACAGAATTAAGTTGAAGGTAGATTTGGGAAATCAAGAGAAATGWGAATACAAAAAAACCAGAAATAACCTCTCAGTGATTATACTGGGATTGACAGTCACGACATCTGTCTTCACTCCAACATCCATGAAGTATTTCTCAGATATAGGAGGCAAATTGCATCTATAAAAAAGAGAAATTAGTAAGAAAGTTTTAAAATTTATTTCACCTTTTCAGGACTAGTAAATAAAATTTATTTGAGCATTTCTGCCAAGCAACAAATCTAGAAACAGAGTGAAACTTTAAAATTGTRTCAGAACATGTTAATGCCCAAACTGTGCAAAAATCTAACAAGTTCTTGAGGGCTGTCTGAAGACCTCTCTTGTTCCCTYACCTGTGAGAGATGACTCCTCTTTGCAGATGTAGCCAATGCTCATTTTTCCTCCTTAATGGCAATTTACCTATTTACTCTGGCAGTTTTGGATGCAAAATGGATTGAAGCTCCAAGGCCAATCAGCCTATAAAATCAAAGRCTTGCTGAGCAGTAGCTGAGAGGTATTCAATAATTAATAAACTGTATCTAAAACACTGCCTTTAAGATGCTTTGGTTTATACCCAGGAGAATTTAGGGGAAATGTTCCACAAGAGAGAAATCAATCCAGACCTAATTAATCCCAAACTGTCTGCTTCACTTCCTTTTCCATTTATAAGCATCTCCCAACATGGTGTAATAGCAGCAATTCTGACTCTACAAGTTCACTGGAGGACATCAAAGTTTTTGGAAGCAAACTTGTGAGATTTGCAAGCCTTGACTTTGCCCAGCCTCCATTCACCTTGGCCTTGTCCTAGATACATAATCTCACAAAATTTAGAGCATCTCTCAAGAGATGCTGAAGTTTCTGAAATGCACACTCACAAGTTATCATGCTGTCTTTCCTTCCAAAGGAAATCCAGCTGAAAAAAACCTTCAGAATGTGTTTTCAGGGATAAAATGTGCAGCCTTGCAACTGGTTTTACACTTAGTTTAAGCTAGAGTTAGGCACTGAGTGACACTTTGAAAGYTTTTTGAAGTGACCTGCAAGCCTCAAGTAAAACCATCACTGTTAAGGCCCTCCACATCTCAAAAGGACTGCTGTGCCTAATTCTCAAAGTTGTCCTTCTTTCTGAAGAACAGGGCTGAGCAAAAACTGTGATGGTATTTAGGGTAAGAGATGCTCTCTGTTTTCACAATACCACAGTTCAGCTGACAGGACAATTTCTCAGTCAAAGAGAGGACAGCTTGGGGAGCAGAAGAATGCACAAAATTACTCCAAAGTCCTTCTAACACTCAAAAGGTTCACATCCACCTTACAGATAGTCCATTTTTATCTGGCCAGGGAATTTATTTTGGCTATCCTTTTCATAGACAATGCCATTTCTAGGACTTTCTTCTGCTGGGTCATGACACTCAAGTGTTTAGGCACCTCCAGTACCACCTAGCACTGGGCACTGTGCCTATTAGATGATATCTGAGGAGGGTTTTCAAATAATCAGCTTCAACGTTTCTGAACAGGAGATTCCCACCAGGATTGAGAGTGACTGAATTTTTTGAAAGTGAAAATGCCTTATAAAAATGGTCCCATCTGCACAAACAGTTCTTTTGTCACAAGACTCCAAAAACTCATCCTCACCAAGAGGATGGGCAGTCCCATCTCTAAATTCACAGAGGTCCCCTCTGGCCAGTAGATGGAGACAGACAATAACTACTGGTAAATGCAACCCTGGTGTGTATTTTGTAACTAATTACTTTCAGAATTTACTTCACAGAACAATCCTGGCTGCATGCTGCTGGCCACAAGAAAAGATTTCCSCAAGTGTTCTGAAGGTATCATTTAATGTAATCAGGGCTCCATAAACACTTGTGAAATGTTTTATATAGTTTCACTGGTGGCCAAGATGATGATTCCTGATAGTTTGGTGGAGTGGTGACTGGAAAGCAGATGTGTTCAGACCYAATATTGAACACAAGCTTTACTTTAAAACTGACCTTGAGTTTTAAAACACTGGCRCATCTTTTTGCATAATCCACAATTTGGAGATGGTTAACCAGGGGTTTCTTTGGCAGGGATATATTTATTCATGTTCTATAGACTAAACCTCTGTTTAATTGTTACAGTTACCAAACACAACCCATTTTCTAAGTTCTGTAATAAYCTCCTCTTTTTTTCACTGGTTTTGGTACTGTTCAAGGAAGAGTAGCAGTAAAACAGGACCTCTACTAAAAGTCCTTAAACATAAATGAGATTTGCCAGGCACATTTCAGCTCCTGCTTGAAAGCTTGCCATCTCCGTGTGTCACATGGGCTGCTCCTTTCATCCATACTTAGGGTTGTGATCCAACACAACAGCAGGGAATCTACAGTAATTATTTAATGCATATGAAATACACTAAGCTTTTAAGAAAGAAGTTATGTGAAGCCTGGACTTTCTCACAGACTTTTTTTTTTCATTGAAAACTGAGATAATAGTTTTCTGTAAAGTTGGAATAGGAGGCAGACACAGGGGTATGAAAATAATGAATCCTGAATCTAAAATTTTCTCATATGATGTCAAATTGAATTAAGACTGCACTGAACCAAAATCTGATTTAATTTTTGCTGGTGTGAAGTCAGAGGAATTAATTGTTTCATGCATGGTTATTCTAAACTGACAACAATATACCCAAGATCAGAAAATAGGCCAACTGAAATAAAGAGATTTTTCTTTTCTAGAGAGCAAGTCATGAATCTGTGAGCTAGCGGTCATATGCCATGACCCAGGCAAAGAGCTTAACAGGATTTAGAGAGGGATTAGTCATGCATATGAATAACAAAAAAAAAMMAACTTTCTCATATATATTAAGGATTATAAAACCGCTGCTAGACTCTGTTATCCAGGGACACTCATYGTGGGACATCCCAGTTTATGCAAAACCTGGATAATTCCACATATAGTGAGGAGCAGTGAAGACACTTAACCTTTAAAGTTATTCTGGTGACTCTGGAGGCCCTGAATTGATTTTTCATTACAGTAAGTCCTGTTATTGAGCACCTGAGCTCTGCACCAGTCCAGAAACACACCTCTGAGGCACATCAGCTGTGAGCTATTAACATCTGACCAAGCTGCTTGTCACTCAATAGAGGCTGTACCTCTGGCTCAGATCTGCCCCAGGAAATTATGCCCAGGTTCATAGTACACTGTTTATAGGGCAATATCCATTGAGGGATAAATCCACAACCTCAGTGGCAGGGGATATCTTGAAAGAGAACATCAGACTCTTCCAGTAAATCAGATTAACCCCATGGAGTTTGGGAGAAATAATTCCTCAAAGCTTAATTAAAAAAATATATTATAAAGTAAGATGTTTTGGGGTTTTTTTTGTTTGTTTGCTTTTTTTGCTGTTGCTTTGGGGTTGTTTTTTTGAAACACATCTTTTTGTGCAAGAAGCAGGCTTGACACAGCCAATTTAGCAAATGTCATGTTTCCATGTGAGAGAGAATAGCTTCTCAATGTTCCATTTGTCATTGGAAAAGGCAAAAAAAGAGGAAAATGGAGCCGTGGTGGTTACCGAAACACGAAGTCTGCACTGTCAATCTCCCGGCCACATCTGCTGTTCTTCAGAATTCCTCCATTCCCAACCACTGCACACCTCTTGAACTGGGAGCGGTGGTACGGCATGTCCTGCAACAGCACGGCAAGGAAACAGTTAAAGACCCCGAAACATGGAGACAACAAGCCCCTTTTTCACTTCTTCCTCTTGTTTTTCCTCTGCAGCTGCACCTTGATGCATTAACCACAGGATGTTGACACTGGTTCTGGGGTGCAATATTCCCTCTACACAAAGTGATGGGATACTTTGCTTTGCAATTAGAGATGGCACAGGCAACAAACCCAAATGGAAAAAAACCAAAAACYCAATAACCTGTTCTTTTCAATAACGTAAGGAGTAATTTTAGACGTTTGCTTTCCCCTTTGATTTCCACGTGAGGGCACAAACCATGAATTACTGTAGCTCAGGCACTGTTTTCTGAGCTGCCTGCAAACTGCTGGCTCCTGAGGCTCTGGTGTCCTGCTTTTGGAAAGTCTGCACACAGAGCTCCAGGACAGCCAGTAAAGCCCAAGAAGTCTGTCAGACAGCACATCGCAGAAAGCAGCCCAAATTTTACTGCTTACCAGTAATTGTACTGATAGTATTAATGGTTATTAATTAGCATTTGCACTACCAGCACTGCCTTTGGTCAGGCACCTTTATGGACTCATGGATAATGCATCCTCCTGTAATCTTTGGGAAAAATCCTGCCTTCACACACAGAGATGCAGCTGCTGCTGAAGCCAGAGAGTGAAAATCACATCCTGAGAACAAACTGGGCTGTTAGGGTGAGAGGGCTGTGACGAAGAACTGAGCCATGCTACACCTTATGAATATGTAGGGATGTGCTTATATAAGSATGAGAGTGCTCGTTTTTGCTACATACATATTTTATCAATAATCTCACGCTGCAAACTACAGAGGGATGCAAGAGTGGCTTGACATTTCTGGGTGATTATTCCCAGGATCTTTCCATGGCATCCATAAGCCATGAGGCAAAAAGGGCATGCAATTACACCTGTCTGAGAAAAGCAGCAGCTGTCTGACAGAGAGGAAAGATGGAGCTGTCTGTGCTTYATGCAGTGATTTCTTAACACACAGTCCCTTGGCAGCCCTGGAAGGGAAATCAGAAGCCAGGTGTCCATGCAAAGCACAAGGCTCTTGCTCCTACAGCATTGCTTCTGTGTTTTCAGCCCTTTATTTCCTACATGTGCCAAGCTGCAGCCCTGCTCCCATGCAGAGGGTGGCTTKGGTCACTGCCCAGTGGCTCCCAAAGGCATTTTGGCATGCAATGATGCCTTCACAGCATCCTGACCATCTAGGACAAACCTTGCAGATCTCAGGTGTTCAGACTTTGATGCAYTCATCTGCCTAATCAGGCAGGGTTTTGAGGGTAATAGTCCTGAATTTTGATGTACCCATTCTTAGCACATCTCCAAATGCCAAAATGCTTTCCTGGATCCCAGCCTTTCCCCTGCTTCTGCCCCAGCTCCCCATGTGCACATTCAGATAACAACATTTCCCTTCCTCTCGGCAGTGCTCAGAAAGCCAGAGGATTAGAAGTGCTTGGACCCTGAAGGACRGGTTCAATGGCACAAATTCTAAGTACTTAACCTGAATATAGGTCTGACTTTTCAAAAGGGATCAATTTCAGCTACCCCCTCCAAGTACGCTGCTGTAAATTGAAGGGGTGTGCCTTGTGATAAATCTGCAGCCACATCAGCCCATTCTTGCTCATCAGTCACTCTGTGCAGAGGGAATTGCCCACTGATTATAACCTTGAATAYCCCTGGAGGTCAAGTGTTATTTGCTGGAAAGGCTTTGAATAATCATTATGATGAAYACATTTTAAAATTATGAAGCCTGTTTATAGATAATCTGCAAATGGAAATAAGTATAAAAATAGTCATTGTGAATATTAATTATAGAATAATCATGCCAAAAAGAAATGATCTACCCTCAAATATTGGATTTACTATATATGAATATTATACTTTGAAAGAGTTCTGATAAATCAGTGTCTCTTTTATCTAGTTTTCTTACTTCATTATCCACTTTGCTCCTAAGTCAGCAATATTCTGCAGGAGATTACATACATATGTGTGTACATATATATATATACACACATATATATATACACACACACATATATATATGGATGTATGTGTATGTATATATTTTGCAGATTACACCAGAAAACAGAATAATCACCTAAAACACTGTATCAAAAATAAAGATTTTCAAAATATAAGCAGTGARTTCTGTAGAAATGTCAAACAAGTGCTAAATGCTTGGCTATAGGATAGTGCCTATGCAGCAAGTACAGTAAAGCTGATCCTGCAAATGGGCAGAGGCACCTTTGGAAACATTTTGAAGATTTCTTGGTTGATATGAAAGATTCCACTCGTGTCCACTTCATATTTCAGTTTAGTTCCCAAGGGAGTATTTTTCTGTGTGGTGAACAGRAAGGATGGAGCGTTGCAACACCTTGACAGAGTAGACCTGTGAAAAGAAAAGGAAATAAGATCAAGGAGCTGATAGCATGACACAGGATTTGCAAYTGCTGTTACTCCTAACAAGGTATTTTTCACCAAAAAGAAATTTTTTAGCTCTTGGATGGGTAAAATGGTGGTTTGAGGGATTTTCATTCAGAAAACTTCAGATTCGGTGAAATTTTCTTTGATTGAGAGAACTGTGGTGAAACAAAAAGAAGAGAGAGTAAATTAGACACCTATACT
This sequence comes from Cardinalis cardinalis, assembly GCA_014549065.1. NCBI lineage: Eukaryota > Metazoa > Chordata > Aves > Passeriformes > Cardinalidae > Cardinalis > Cardinalis cardinalis. The sequence goes on along the minus strand of JACDOX010000440.1, from coordinate 236,154 downwards.
TATCTCTTCTAGGCTGTGGGGAATTCATGTGCAAATTCTGCCCTGCTCTAGCCCCAAAGATGAGCTTCTGCCTCCCATATCCTGGCAAAACCACATTAGTGAATTAGTCTCTCTCTGCTTTAGAGATCTTGACCATTTTATGAATTATATACTCATCACTGGGCAGGAAATGTAGGGGTTCAAGAGTCTCTCTGGAGATGTGGAAATGTGGCAGGGCAGTATTTAAACACAGCAATACCCAAAGACACTGCCCCACTTGACAGACTTTGACTACCACAAAAAAACCTTCGAATATCTTAATTTTGCCCTTGGCCTTGCACCTGTGTGCATCAGGGAGGTGATGTGGCCCCAACAGGTTGGTGCCAGGCAAACTGGTCATGCCTAAAACTTAAAAATCTCTGACTTATGACCAAAATTTTTTTTTGCAAGAAATCCCAAACATGGGATTCAGAGTAAGAGAGAAAAAACATTCAGCTCTGATCCCTTTGCTGTGTTTCACAATGTAGAAACCCAAAACACTGAAAATATTTTTTTGTCTACTCTAAAGTATCCTAACCCCCAAGGCAGCACTAACTTTAACCCTCATTCATAGAAAAAGTTTCCTAGACTTCAAAATAGACTAAAATCCATAAAAGTGTAAAATAAATTATAGAAAGTAGTGTATGACTTAATAATTTTTTTTTAATTTTAGTATGTTGTAGATGGAAGCAAAATWAAAAACCCAAAGTGTTGTCCTAAGTTTCTTCTTCATGCTTGTTCTTCCTTCTTCTTCATAAGTTTAAGTAAGGTTTTGTAATTAGACAAAAAAAATCCACATTACAAACTTTTTAGAATCAGTTATTAAGTTAAAAGAAAAAATAATCTAAGTGTCAATTCTGAATTAAATATTTGGCCTTAAAAATCTTGCAACAAAAGATTGTTAACCATTTTCTGCCTTCTAATGAAAAGCTGCCAAACTCACAGTAATGAAACTGTTTTACTAATAAAAAAGAATAAACACTTAAATCCAAACATAAACTACCATCTCAAATACCTTCAATCCAAACCCAAAAAAAMCARCAACCAATACCCCAACAACTAAAACCACCACACACATGAAATGTAAAGGAGAAAAGCAGCTTTGTGAATAAGATTCCCTTTCCCACCTCCCATCCTGCCCTGGATGCTTTTTTTCTTTCACTGGTGGCACTGGAAGCCCTGGCTCCTGCTCACCCTTATTCCAGAGATGGTTTATTTCCCAGTCAATGTGCTTGATACCTTTAGTGAAAAATACATGTCATGGCAAATGTACAAGCATGAAGGCAAAGCCAGATGGCTCTCAAATAACCCAGATTAAATGCCTTGCCTCTGGGGTGTGTGGCCTCATATTCTAAGTTGGAAGAATAAGCTTGTCTTCTTTATGGGCTTTATTACAAGCACCAGAAAGCAAATAGAGAATTATGCAAACATTTCAGTGATGTCCAATTACTATCATATACTTGACTCATGCAGGATGGCACAAAATGACCATCAGATCAAGGCAGCAAATGAGACTGAAAAAGTCAATGAATAATGTCTAACAGCAAAAACAATTACAAACAGATTCAAGGAATTGAATTGTTGTAGTTGGGCTATGAGAAAAACCTCTTCATTGGCTACTCCTTAAGGCATTGAAAGAGATGTTTTTCCTTAACATCCAGCTGGTTTTCCAGAGGCATAGTCCTTTTTGTGAATGCCTGATATCTGATGGAAGAAGATTCTCAAGGAAACTGCTTTCCTTAGCCTCTACATACAGACTTTATTGTGATTTTTACCCTTCATCCCTCTCTGCTGCTCAAGTATCTGCCATTTAAATCTGACGGATTTTCCTCATCTCACATGATGGGACTGGACTGGCAAAGCTCAAAATCCCACTGCTTGGAGGGTTACACATTTCATCCTCCTCCTAAACAGCCTCCAAACTCAGAGACCTKGGTTTGCTTTTAAGGGACAGCAGCTTCCCCACAAACTCACACACTGACGTCTCTGCCCCACTGAACAAAGATGAAACAGGCCTTAGACAATTTTTTTCCTTTTTAATTACAAGCACTGCTGTTGCTCCTGAGACCAGCTGACAGAGATTATGTTTGCATCTGGGTGCCAGTGAGGGTTCCTGGAGCAGTGATATATCAGTCAGGCAGGTAGAAGCAGTGACAGGAGTCCTTAATCTCTTTTTTTCTCTCAGTGCACAGGGTGGAGAGGGGTGCTTCGTTTAATGTGCTGGTGTTGGTGGCCTGAGATAGATTGATGGTCCTCCTGGTGGTCTTTGGAAACTCCTTTCTCATTGCTCCCACCTCTGCTCTGGCCTCCAAAGCTCAAAGGGCTCCTTTCCAGACCCTCAAGGTGCTGCTTTCTCTCTGGGCACAATCATTACTCCTCTCACTCCAGCTGTTTTTAAAATAATGAGCTGTAATCCTGAATGACTCTCCTCTTCAAATGGGCTCTGATAATTGCCTACCACGTAATTTCCAGGAAAAATGCAGGGAAAAAAAATACCAAACAAAAACCAAACACCTAAAAAAATTTAGGTGTGGATATCACATTGGAAAAACTGTTATGTGTCTGAGACTAACAATGTTATTTTTAAAGATGTCAATGACTAACTCAGCACATGCATTCTCACACTCTCTCATTAACTCCTGACAGCTATTTCCTGGAATCATGCAAGAGAATTCGGGATAAAGCTGGGGGCCTTATTACAAACAACATCTCTGAATTGTACCAGTGACTTGCAGACTTCAGTCTACAGCATTTACCCTGAAATGATTTGTTTTCTCAAAACCTACTCAAATATGTCACTGGAATATATCAATATATAACATTCAAAAACTGGTTTGGCTCCACTGTTGCCTTCACAGGGCCAGTTCCAAGAGCTATGTCTTGAGATGAGGACTTCAGCAAAGAAGTTACATGAAGAAAGAAAGAACACTACAGAAATTAACTGAGAGGTCTCTGAAGAGCAGAAAAAATATGTAGATAATCTGTGAGTAATAGCTGAGAAGTCATTACCAAAAAAAMCAAACAACCAGAGAAAGTCATAACCAAAGTCTGACAGTACCTAAAACACCCAGAAGAAGTTTGACTATTATGTAGGCCAAATTTGCAGTGTCACCAGTGATATTACCATTCCAAGCTGGAGAGTTAGGCTGATGCRTTAGGGGCAGCCATTAAGTCTCATCTCCATCCTCACTGCTGCCCAAATAACAYCTGGAAGTCTTCCCCACACCAAATTCCTTGCCTTTCCTGGAAGGCTGTTCCACATGCTAGAAATCTTGTTGCCGAGTTGTTTTTTTAAAGTAGGGGGAAAAGTCCACATTTATTCAAAAGGATGGTTYTCCAAATGTTGTCATGCTTACTCTYGSTATCCATGTGAAATTTTGATCTCTGCAAGAAGCTAAACTCAAACTAAAGTAAATCTTACTCAGTCTCATTAATGTGAGACATTCTTACTTGAATAAATTGGCTTCTGTGACATTCATCTCCCATTTGCACATCTGTAGGCTCTTCCATCTGTCAAACAATTCAGTTTGTTTCACCCTAAAATATATAAAAAAAAAAAAATTAAGTTTATTGCAAGGGCTTAATTTCCTAAAACAGCTGCAGATAGAATACCATGCAAACTGATGGGGAAAATCAGCCAGTCTCGACAGTACAAAATTTATAATTTTTCTTCCTTTTTCTGCTCAGACATAGCCACTCCAAGCCCAGTGCATTCAAGAATTGATGTTTGGGACTGATTTCTTCTCCGTGATAGGCTTTCTCTGTTTTTTTCAGGATAAAAAAATGCGATATTGAGCAAGAAGCTGCTACTCTACCAAAATCTGCTGGGAAGCAAATGATTTTCAATCAGCTGGGTTTTGGGGAAAAGGTGCACCCAGCAGAAGGGCCCAGGAGGGTGGTATTGGAAAAAAGGATTAATTTGGCCAACTAAGGMTGCATTTTGGTGAGGTTAACTTAATCTGTGAGATCCTACAGCACAACACTGTAGGTAAATTTATTTTATGAACAATTTATAAGCTCACGCATAGGGATAAGAGTCTGTGATGGTAAGGGGAAATGAAAAGCTCTTTACACAAGGATCTCTACCTCCTCCTCTGCTAATCAGTACACCTGTAGTCACATTAAAAAAAAAGCAACAAAAAACCCCAAAAAACCCTCACTCCTATTTCAACTAAGCTGATAGAGGATGACTCATTTTTTGATGATATCACCAATTCCAAGAAGTTCCACACTGAAGTTCGCACATATTCTGGTGCGTTTGGACAACAGAGATAATGAAGGCTTTGCAAATATCTAGAGGTAGGAAGCGACTGTATAATCTGGCTAAGAAATTTGGAAGTCTGTGATTTCTGCTAGATTGATAGGTCTTAATGAGTTCTTTTCAGGCTTGAGGGCTTTTAATGTTTGAATAAAGCATAGACTTTTAAGATAATTATATATTTAATGTGAGTAGAACCGAGCATTTCCCAGGCTGAGGAAGTTGCAGGAAGGAATTAGGTCATATTGTACTTTCTGTAGCCCACCAGAGCACATTAACTTGGAAATCTTCCATTACCATAAGGGCTGACTTGGGAAACATAGCACATTTGAATCAAGAACATCAGAAGAGACCAGCAGAGTAAAAGAGTTTAATGTCAAACAGCATCTACTGTAGAATTTAGGGTAACTCGTATCTAGCTGAGCAGGACTCCACTACCTTCCTTGGGCCACTGGGTAAGATGAAGAAAAATGAGGAATTCTCTGTGTATGCAAAAAGAAAAAAAGCAAATCAGAGCTCCTGATCTTCAGCAGAACATTGGAGAAGTGTGACATTCTCACCCCTCCTTTTTATTTTTAAGCGCTGCGAGTCAGCAAGCCGCGCAAAGTGTGTTACTTGTGTACCCTTCATCCAGTGCAGGAGGCAAGGACATAACCTACATTTTGCTGTGCACAAAGTCTGTCAGGGAGGCATGCTCAGATGCATGCAGACCTGGAGCAACAAACTGTACTTTCTGTAGCCCTGGCTGCTCAATTTTATGCATGTGTAGAGCTGCATTTTAAAATGACATTCCCAGTGCACTTTTCAGACCCTGTACATTGCCTGCAACATTAATAAACCATTTGCTTTAGATGTGGTGATGGATTAGGCATAATCTAAGCACCTAAACTCATTGAAATGCTGAAAATGCAAAAAGGCAACACTAAAATCACCCAGCTATCCACTGTTGTACTGGSAAACTCACTTTTTTCACCCAGTTCCTTTCCTATGGCTTCATATGAAAATCTCATTCAACTCATTGGTTTCCTGACACACTTATTGGACCACAAAACACAATTTAGAGATATTTTATTGTTTCCCAGAATCACATTTTCTTACCTTTTCACTGAGGAGTTTTGAGTTGTGAAACTCTCTGCTGTTTGAAAAGGTCAGAAATACAAATGAGCACAGAAAATATCTAAACAAATTAATAGAAAGGCCTATTTTCCACTCTGATTACTCCACTCTGGACTCCTTCTACCAGYCCACAAGTCCCCATGCCAGTATTTATTATCAGGAAGGGCTGAAYATTTTCTTCCTTTCTCAGCCTTTACTACTGGCCACTGTCAATGAAAGAGCCTTAAGCTAGACACTTGCATGAGTCAGTCTGGCTGTTCTTACCCTTCAATTACTGGAAATATGATATTACAAACACTGAATTCTCAACAATAATTGTGGGCTTGATCAAAATGCCTCAATTATGCGGGAAAAGCTTCCTTGTTCTGTAAATGGACCTCAGATCAAATTCAAACACTGCTTGCACAGTTAAGAGAAGGCTAGAGATCCCTTCTGAGGTCCCTTTTGATGTCACCTCTTGGGCCTTTTGGCAGTGTAATTGTAAGATACCATTCCATCCTGCCTCAGAAGTAACACTTTTAGCAAAGCTTTTATTGCTAAGTACTTCTACTTTTTACATTTAGCTCATACTTACATAGACAAAACCTTCACCTCAATGATGTCCTGCCTTAATTCCAGGCATTTTGTAGAGTTGTACTCCAAAGGCCCTTCATAAAACTCAAAATACCTGAGGAAGGACAAGAAAAGATATCATAAATAAGGTTTAGGCTGGAATAATTCTCTTGCACATCAACAGAATTTTGCTGAGAGTTGTCACTTATGATTTTTTCCTAACTTGAGGCTGCACTGCCTGGCCCATAGGCAGCTTGTTCCTTCACAGGAAAGCACAGATGTCCCTGCTGGTCCTGGAACAGCCTCCCATGCCCAGTTTGTCCATTCCTACAGGAGGTCATCTATCTTGAAGCAACAACAARGACCAGCTACCTTTTCCAGCAGTCAGCACTTGGCAGCTGGAACTGAAAGTCAGAGCAAAAGAACTGATCATTTAAGGGACACTGTTCCCATCTTTTGGGGTGCCTGACTGTGCTGGATTGGAAAAGACAGTACCATAAAAGTGCTAGAGGTTGTATTCCGTTTGTGGAAGCTATTCCATAGCTCCTGAGCAACTGAGCTTTTCAATGAGATTTACTCTTTTGGTCTGTTTAGAAGTGAACAGAAAGAAGGATTATATTCCGGGGAAAAAAAAAAAAAGAACAAAAGGATTTGAATGCTAAGACAAAGCACAAATAAGAGTGATATTCTTGATTAAAATATAGACAGAAATATTTGATTTATTGGCTAATTTCTTTACCTTAATCACTRGGCTGAAGGGGAAGAAAACCACAATGGTAGCTACTGATGCTTAGGGAAAAGAAAAAGCCCAGGCTGATAAGTGAACTCAATGAGTCTGCATTGATATGACAAACAAGATTTTGGGTTTAAACCAAGCTCTGCATTAGTTACACTCCTAATCATTACAAGTTTGTATTTTAATTCCTAAGACTTGCCACATACCCATGAAGCACTTGAGAGGACAATGAAAAACTAAGAAAGGATGACCTGGAGGAATAGGTATTATGAACAATACTAGAAAAAGCTCTTTTGATGGATCCTTTAAAATCCTGGAATTCATGAGGTTGTAACTCCAAGAACTCCATTTTTGAATCTTCAATGAGAAATATAAAGATAAGAWTTGTGGAAAAACTTCATTCAAGCCATCACTGGAAATGGAATATTTGAGATTCGTGTCATTGCAAAATATTATCAAAATTCATATCTGACCYGTGTGCAACTGGAAAAAGTCCAAGAGCCTCCCAAAGCAATTTGCTTTCAACAGGGAATATTTCTCTCCTGTCAAGTGCTGCTTTAGAAAGTGTCTCCTTCACCTCTCCCTGAGGTTTTCACCACCTCATCTTTGTCAAAAYCCAAACCAACATTTCTGTGATCCAGTGAGAGGCAAAACCCTTGAGACTGAAAGGAGGAAACCCATTAAAAGGTGGCAGRAGGAGAACAAAAAAATCCCTTATAAAAAAGTCAGAAGAACACAATAGCTCATCTTCAAAAATTGTGGGTATTTGTAAATGTGTTTGTCTAGCCAGCATACATGTATTTTTTATAAGTTTTGTAGAAGAAAATATGTAATTTAAGTATTTCAAGGTCAGTAAGAACTTTGAAGGGAGACCTAACATGAATCTATGTCTAGGTTCTCCCCAAAAGGCTCACTCTCTCCTTCCAGCTGAATTATTCACCTGGACATTCAGCATTTACTAASGAGCAGTTGAAATCCACTGCCCTGGCACATCTCCCATATGCTTTTCTTGTTGAGCTGGATCTGAGCAACTTGTGGAAGAGGCTTCAACTGGATTTGGATTAAGAGCCCACCTGCTTGTACCACGCCAAAGCCCTGCATGGATGTACTCAAGGTAACCTCCCCAAACTAAACCAAAATCTCTCTTTAGACAGCACCATAGAATTTCTTATAGTTCACAGAAAATTCACAGAATTTTCCAGGGCTGAAGGAGTACCCTCTGGCTACCAGCAGGGACAACATTTTAATCCTCTGAAATAATMATTTTTCTGACTGTCTTTTTCAGAATCAATCCTTTTCTTTGGTTCTTTGAGTAAGGCAATGCTGGCACCCTGGATGTGCATATTCTACACAGTGGCATGGGGCAGGTACACASCCCCACACAGCACTCAGCACCTCACACACCCCTCCTGCTTCTCAGGGTGTGCAGGAGTGAGCAGTGCCTATCAGCCTCATCCTCACCTGCCTCCCAACACTTCATTTCAGTGCCTTGAATGTGCCTCAGGACAGATAAGCAGAGCAAAAATCTAGATTAACATTTATTTTTATCTTTCCTGCGCACTTCTGGCTGTGCTGCTAGGTTAGAGAGCAGCAGCTCAGATGTTGAACAGCACATACAGTCACGTGGGAGCACCACAGCACAGGAAAGCTGCCTTCAGCCTGTGGCATTGGAGTCAAAGATGTCATTTTATGGAATGGAGATGAAATTTCCTGTGTCCCAGCCATTCCCTTTGATCGTTGCCTGTTTACTCAATCCACAAACCAAAAATAGAAATGAAAAAGGATGTGTTACCACAGCAGCAGAAGGTTAAGAAGGAAAGGATTGGGTCAAAAATAAACCACTTCTGGATCTGAAAGGAAATCAATCCATGAGGCAACACTGCGTTTCTAGCAGAGTTATTCCATGAGCCTATAGATTGAAAAAGCACAGTCCTGCAAATCTCTACTCTCACAACAGCTTCAGCTTTCCCAACAGAGCCACTGGGAGCATTGAATTCACCATTTAGTACCCCATGGAAGTGCAGAGGGAGGATCCATGGGACAGGCTGGATGACACATAGCTGATGGGACACGCGCAGCAAAGGCAGGGGACACCAAGGGCAGTGTCATTCTGCACAGAGAGGGGAGAAAATGCTGCTGGCCRTGGGGTCAGTTTGACTGAAGTGAGCTCAGTGACGCCAAGCTATTGAACAAACATCCTTTAGGCTGTCCTTCATCAGCCTGAACCTCTCTGGAGCAGACAGACAGCCACTGAACCCTCCTTAGYTGTAATGCTATGGATGCCTCTGCACATCAGCTGCACATAATAATGGTGCTGCAACAACACCGGGAATTTTTCAAGACAGTGGCTTGTCAATAGGCTCAGGAAAAAAGGAGCTTCTCTCTCTCCCAGGAGTGTTCATGCTTTTTATTTGCTTCACAGCAATTCCTCCTGCTGCAGATATTAGCAGGATATTAGCAGAGGCTGTTCTCTGGAGCACKGGACAACCTCTTCCCACAGAAGTGCTTCACATTGTGCTTTCCTAGAGTGCAGATGTTGCACAACACCAGGCCCTAGCACAAGGGCCATGGGTTCCCTCAACCTCCAGAGATGTCCTTTAAACCCACGTCCTCATGTTGCAAGGGTCTGGACCTGCAGGGAGTGTTTGGAGATCAGGCCCCCACACTTTCCCAGAGGAAGCATCAGTCTCACCCACTCCCTGGTTTCTGAGAGCTCTTCCTGCCTATTAACTCCCACTCCAAAACATGTAGTTCCCTGTGAACGAAGATACATTTGCCTGTCAGAAAGCTTAATTAGCACAAATAGAAACTGTCCTCCCCATCATCCTCCTCAGTCTGATCTCCAGCTAAGAAACAAGGACGTAGTTCAGTTTATTTTGATTAATGTTCTGGATTAGTGACAAGTGACAAACCTGACTATACTACTTACTCTTTTTGCTGCAGAAAAGGTCTGTGCTTTGGCTTTACAAGAGTGACAGTCAAGTTTTATTATCCATAAAACAGAGTTGATCTGTCACCACCATAATGTCCTCTCCCTGCATTTTTCCACTGCCCCTGACGAAACATAAATAACTTCTATCCCTTTAAAGGTCACAACTCCACAGGAAAACCAGTACAAGAATTCATTATTCTTTACCTTAAGAACACAACTGCAAATGAATTACAACAAACAGCTCAGTTGCATGTAGGATTGTGCTTTCCCAGGGCACTGGGTACTACACACCACTCACTGCTCTGTGTCTGCTCACGTCAATCGTAGCTTTCAAACCCACAACATTTCTCCAGGGTCAAATTCTGTGCCTGAACACCACACAGGCTGCAAGTGCTCAGAGGGCACTGGGTTTTTACAGCCCACTGCACTGAATACCCAGGAATTAGATGTTATTCACTCTGTAATTTTCCATTTTTGACTGACTGAAACTTTCTTCTTTTCTAACCTTCATGTCCCTCATTGCAACCTCACCTCCAGCTGAGCTGCCTACTGAGCTCGCTAGTGAGAGACACATTTGGTTTCTCTGTACATCAGCTAACACTTAGGTCTTTGATCATCTGCAGTTGGGCTGCTACTGCTTTGATCAGAAGCAAGCTTTTCTTGATCACACTACAYGAATTAAAAAGCCTGAGACTTCAATCCTGCCTTCAAGTGATGCTTGGGTTGAGACACTGATTTGTCTGATATACTGAGCAAAGGTTTAAAAGTATAATTTACTGCAATGGTCAGGCATYTTTTAAGCAGGATCATTTTCTGAAGCTGCCTCCCCATTCATTCTGCTCACTCCTGAAGTGCCAGTTCTCAACACTGCTTGCAGTGAGGCTGCAGCACTTGCACAGCGAGACCGCAGAACATGGCAGGAAGGATTCCACCTACCCTGCAGGAAAAACAAAGATCTTTCCAAAAATATACATTATCCAGTGACTAAGAAATGAGACTAAATGAAACAAGCCCTGCAGGCTTCTACTAAATGCTTATTAAGAGTGCTGTCTGGTTAACAGTGCCTGTGGTTCATCAGTAGGGGCAGATCCATGGCCAACCTTGGGCTGAGATTCACCTTCCTYACTCAGGAATGTTCCAAGTGTGCCAGAGCACACATTCCCCAAAGCACAGGAGAATCACATCATCTGGCAAGGCCTGCATGGAACCTTCAGGTCCCTGGAGCAAAAATACTGCTGGGGTGGAGCCTTTCACAGCTCTAGAGGCCCTGGACAATTCATCCGGAATAGAACACAGTAGGTGTTGACTTCATCAGGGCCCGTTGTGAGAGACAAAATCCCTCTGGCCTTTGCTTCTCTTAATGCTCCTATGTGACAACATCAAAACCCACAAGATTTGGTCAAAAGGCTTAAGGGCTTTTCATGAATTCAGGGGGTTTTCTCCCTTAAAAAAAGCATCCTACCATTTTTAATGGCCTGCTCTCCCAAGATTATTTTGTCCCATTGGGAAGGGATGATCCCTGTTCAGCAGGTAAAAAAGCTGATGTAGATGTGGGAAGGGAAGGCGCAATCTTTGATATTCTTGGATGAATTTAAACTTCACCAGGACTGTGGCACA
>JACDOX010000440.1:177418-211855 GCA_014549065.1 Cardinalis cardinalis | reverse complement strand
AGAAAGAAAGAAAGAAAGAAAGAAAGAAAGAAAGAAAGAAAGAAAGAAAGAAAGAAAGAAAGAAAGAAAGAAAGAAAGAAAGAAAGAAAGAAAGATCTGCCTGTAGCAGTCCAGGTCCAATTCACCTGTGCTGTGCCAAGTAATACCTGTAATGTCAGGAAAATACCATGTGTGTGCTGGCCTCTTTCAGTCCAGGATCCAGGTCCATAACCCTGCCAGGCAAGGCACAAATAAATAAAACATTCCTGAGGCCAACTCAAGGACTTGAGCAATGTGCTCTCCTTCTTATGTGAGTCCATTAAAAAATTCATACTTTTCAGTGGAAGAAGCATTGAATCTGACTAGCCAAGTTTAGAGAAATACTTATTTCTCCAGAGAAATTAGCAAAATGCAAGTTTTAGTCCTGACACAAGCACTTACATTCTTCTGCTCGCTGCTTTAATAGAGATCAAACTTTGTCTCAGTGACCTACAGCTTTGTAGATAGACTGACAGTGAGTAATTACTGAGCTCATCACTTACCATCTCACAGGGACAAGATTATTAAAAGGTTCTGAAAATTGTRTGAAAATAAGTGGAAGAGCAGGAATGATATATTCAGAGCAAAAGGGAGAAATTAAGTAACATGGGCCCCACAAAACACAAAATACGGATGGACAATGTGGGAAAGGAGCATACCTGGTTTCACCACACTCTTGGCCTCACAGAATTATACCAGAGACAAGTTTGGCTCTTTATGTTAGAGGGAAATAATAGTATTAAAATGGTGGAGGAGTATATTTTGACTAGTGCAAAAAGCAAAATTGGAAACATAGGTGGGAAGCTTCTGGATTATAATCATTATTACACAGAAAAAAGGTTTTGTTTCATGTAGCACATTTCACATTTGGGTTAAATCTTGCATCAGATACTCACAAGCAATATCTGAAAAAACTTGGTCTAAAGTCACTTCCCAGGAAGGATAAAACACATTCAAATAGTTGGCTTTGTGGTAAATAGTTATGATTCATGCTGATAAAATGGAAACAGTAATCAATATTGATACAGTAATTAATATTTGGGAATAATAAAACAGTTAAAAGTTGTAATGTCAAGGAAGAAAGGGAGAGAAGGGGCTCCACCCCCACTCCCAGCAGATGTTCCCAAGGACCACAGGAAGAGGCTGAAGATGCAGGTGCTAAAAATGAGCAAAACCTGGTTGGGTCCCAGAAAATGCTAATTATAAGGGATTTATTGCCTTGATAAGTAGATGTAGTGATACATTAGTCTTGGCTTACACTGTACTGGCTTGGTGCGCATGTGTAACCCAAAGGTGAATTAAAGGACACAGAGGAAGACTACGAAATCTTCATCAGACGACCCCCAAAGACTGGTGCGACCACCAAACCGAGTGGTGGTGCATGCGTGGTAAAGGTGGTGATGAGGGCAGAGATAGAGAGATGACGAACCGAAAATGGGAGGAGATGGTATKAACACCTGGCATATAAGGAGTGATTTTCACCTGGCAAGCTCGTAYGTGATGTGGCACGGGTCCATGAGCCCTGCACTCCGTACCCCGCGGTYATCTTTTGCTTATGCGCTATTATTGGAACCAAATTATCCCTTATTTYAATCAAATTATATTGTATCCAATTTTATACTTTTTTTATTCAATTAAAATTGCTACTATCTTTAATATTGTTTGGTTTTCTTATGAAGGGATRATTGGGCAAACATAACAATTTTGGTGCCGAARCCCGGGACTTTCTCAACTCCGGGGAGGTGGATAGYTTCTGGGAAGGAGYTCCCCACCAGACTTTTAAGTGGTCCCAAGKCTAGACCACTCTCCCTTGAGAAAAGAGAGTCCTCATTACAATAACACAGAAGCAAATTAGTTATTAAAAGCGCGCAAGAGAGGCTCCCACCAGAGTGCCGGCTTATAGGAGAGAGTACCCATAGAAAACTGCTTTGTGCACAAAGACCCTCGTGAGAAAAGGAGGCKGTGAGTATCACGGGGTTTTGGGTCRGGGGCGGCTGTATGTATGTGTGAGTGTGTGTGGARTGTCTGAGACGGGGGCTGGGCAGTCCCGGACCCCCGAAGCGAGTGGGACCTCCCAGTACYGCGTTTTCGCGTTCTTCRCRAGGAGACCAGCCAGGAAAAGAGGGAAGTGAAAGAAAAGTGAAYGAATGGGGACCCCAGGAGGGTTTAACCCAGGGGGAAGGAGGGTATCCCTGATCCAGGCACCTGTGGGAAGGTCCTTGRGCAGGAAGGAGTAGGGACACTGAGAAGGAGTGAYTGAATAGGTTCAATYTCCTTGGAAGGGTTTGTAGCAGGCAATTTAGTATGTGATTAGAGGGTGAGAGGACGTGGTTAATAGATTAAGAAAGAGGGAGAGATAGGAGTGGAACAAGTAGATTGCAGAGGGAGAAATAGGAGTGGAACAAGTAGATTGAAAAGGCAGTGTGACAGAGTAGTAAGTGAGGAAGTTGAACCACGAGGTKWGTGTGGGAAACTAAAATTTTCTTGGTACTGGAGATCTCTTAGTTTGTTGCCGCCAGAGATGGGTCAGGGAAAAAGTAAGTTCCTTGACCCAGGGSCTGCGGATTGAGTGAAAAATTCACAGCAGTTTAGAGTATTTGGGAACYGTGAGGGGGGTTCTCAGGAAGGGAGCATTCCTCAGGACAGCCCACTGGGGATAATGATAYGGTTTTAGGATGAATGGGAATCCCAAAGAGAAAAAAGTAAACAGAAAATAATTAAGTATTGCATGTTTGAATGGACAAAGGAAATGATCYGGAAAGATAATTTGTATTGGCCCAAGTTCGGATCATTTGAGGATTGGATTTGCCAGGCTCTAAGTATATAYGWGAATTCAAAAGACCCTGCTAATCAGGAGGAGAGTGAGCATGCTGCCTTATGGAGTCCTGAAGGGAGMAGTAAGTCTGTTGTTCAGAGGCAGGACAGGGGACTTCAGGAGTTACTGAGAGAAGTACAAAGGGTGTTTGTAAAGACAGAGGAGAAAAAGCTGAAAACAGATGCCAGAATTTTGGTGGCGGCAGTTCAAGAAATGCAGGCAGCTTTGAATACCGAAAAAAAAAAAAATCTGCAGGGAAAAACAAACAGCAGATGTCAGGATCTATTTTTAAGAACACAGGACCTGYGCATTTTTCCCGCCACAAGAAAAGATACTCAAAAAACTTCTTATCCTACTTTAAAGGGTGCGGGACCTACCTGTTTTTACTGTCATGAAAAGGGGCACCTGCAAAAAAATTGCAGAAAGAAACAGCAAGATGAGAAAACTTCTCAGGAGAATCAGAGAGGTCAGGGGCTCTGTTTAATGAAGGGGACCAAAACACCACCAGAAGAGCCCTTGATGGAGTTAAAAAAATAGGCCCCCATAGTGAAGAAGCCATATTTTTAGTGAATACAGGAATTTCKTGGTCTACTGTTAGAAAATTACCCCAGAGATGCGAGATAAGTTGTGAGTGAGTTCCAGTAATCGGAATTACGGGAGAGGCTTTTCCCGTTCCTGTAATTAAAGGCGTGCAAATTGAAATAGATGACAAATTCGGAGTAAATGATTTATTGTTGATACCAGAAGCCGAGAATAATTTGTCAGGCAGAGATCTAATAATAGCCTTAAATTTACAGATAAAATCCTGTGAAGGAAAACTTAAAATTTATTCTTTAACTGAAGAGGATAATCTGGAAATTAATGATACGGGTTGGCATTCGGGAGAAGTGGGGAAAATCTTGGGGTAAAGGAGTCTGGTCCCCTTAGTTCATCCCAGTCAGCACAAGCCTGTGAACCTTATGCATTACTCCGTGCATTATTAATACTAAAAGGGCGAGAAGGGACTATTTAAACAGACTCCAAATATGCTTTTAGAAAAATTTGGAAGGAAAGGAGATTATAAACACCCAAGGGAAAGGGTTAGTACATGGGGAATTGATAATTCAGATACTTGAAGCTTTAAAAGGCTCAAAGAAAATAGCAATAGTTCATGTAAAGGGACACCAGAGAGGGAGGGATATTCGAGTCACAGGAAATAATCTGGCCGACGAAGAAGCAAAAAGAGTGACCTTAAGAAGAAGAGACACTGACATCACGACCTTACAAGAAATAGAAATTCAGCAGGAGACACTTTCCCTTCCGCTAGCAGAACCGGCAGCTGCAAGGAAATTAAGAGCAACATTTAAGGAAGGAAAGTGAGTTTTTCCTGATGACAGTATTATGATGCCAAAACCAGTGGTACGTCAGGTCTTAGACAACTCGTATAGATGGACACACTGAGGAACAGAAGTACTTTGTGATCATTTTTTAAAATTTTATAGGTGTATAAGAATATTTGAAATTGGAAAACAAATTACCCAGGGGTGTCTCACCTGTCAAAAAGTAAATAAGAAGGTGTTGAAGAGTCCTCCCTCTGGAGGACGCAAAACAGCCTACAGGCCATTTGAAAAAGATCCAGGTTGATTCTATAGAATTGCCTAAAGTGGGTTGGTGGAAATATTTGTTAGTTATATTAGATCTATTAACTCAGTGTGTTGAAGCATTTCCAGCAGCTCAGGCTACAGCTTAAACGGTGGCTAAAATATTATTGGAACATGTAATTCCAAGAATGTAAGAATATGGTGGGATTTGTGGATTTTTATTAACCCTGATTTATTAAGAATGAACTAAGCATCCTGGAGTGGCTGCTGACCGCAATTCCCTTGAGCTCGGAAGCAGAAGAACGCCGGTAGAAAAGAGTAAGACTTTCTGAATCGGGGGGGAAGGGCCTAAAAGGATTGAAGATCTCCTCCAGGGTCACCCACCAGCAACATTATTAGAACTGATTACAGAATTGCAATTCCAGAAACTGAGATTGATAACACCTGTTGTTGAAAGAGTCCAGAGACAAGTAAAACGTTGAGAGTGCAGTAAACATAGTTTAGGGTGTCATCCATGGATATGTATTGTTTGTACACTTTGTTTTAACTCATGGTGGAAAGTAATTAAAAGGGAAGAGAAGGAGAGACAATTTATTTGCTTGTTTTGCTATGGTTATGTAGTTAGCCAGCTGACTATAGAAAGCATTGCTAGTGATTTTTTTGAGATACCTTTGAGACTAGGAGACGGGACCCTTCCAGCAACAATTGGATTAATAGAGAACATAGATTAATTAGTTCTTGCTATATTGGCTATAGGGCAAATAAGAGAACAAGCAATTTATAATATTATAGACCAGTGTCTCATAATCGACTGTTGTTGTGGAGAAGAAGTCTATACACCACATACATAGGTGTATTCCAGGGGCATATTGGCACCATGAGTGTGCCTATTGGAGGCGGTGACTTAATACACTCCCTGCCCTTGAAGCAGAAAATAATTTTAAAAATCTTATTGTGCTTGGCACATCCCTGAAATTTTGGAAAATACAGGTTTATGGTATTCCAGCCTAACCTTTTCCCTTTTCATTTTAATAATTTCTTCTTAACCAGCCAGAACTGGGAAATGGCATTTAAAAGGAGACAAGCAAACTCTGTGGGGCTAGGGGTGCCAAGGAAACAAAAAGCATCAGTGACTAGATCCCAGGATATCACCTTTGCTACCGAGAAGACTGGCATCTCAGCCCTTAGTCGCAACCCAAGGGGCCTTGAGAAAGGTAGAAAGGTAGATTTCCTGAGGATTATTTTCACTGTGATCATTCTGGTACCCTGGGCAGTAGGCCAAAGCCAGAAAGCCACACTGGACGGAGTTTTGGTAATGAAAAAGCAAACAGGGCAAAAACCAAGTCCCAGCAATTTCAACATTTGTGACTATTGCAATAACCCTATGTAGATTAAAGACAAGATGGAATCTGTGTTTGTAACACATCTGTATGTTATTGAGTTAAAGAGGGAAAGATGTATTGGGTAGGGAAAAATTTGGGATATAATGGACGAGCTCCCTATCCCCATGGTAATCAGATTTGCCCTCAATATAAAAGGTTATTTTGTTTTGAAAGACATGACAATGGAGATGATCCAAGTATAGGCATAGGAGGCTGGGCACTAAGAGAAAAATTGAAAGAGAAAATCAAAGAAGAAAAAGAAACAAAGAAGAATAGAGGAAAGAACAGGAGAAAAGAGTCAAAAGAATTGGCTGAATTGTATAAMYAGCTAAAACAGCACTACAAAGATTGGGATCTGCCAACCTTGAATAAGAATCTGTTTGTGAGATTAATGCAAGAGATTGCCACAGAATTGGGATTATCMWAATGTTAGATTTGTGGAGGTCTAAAAATGGCTGAAAGATGGCCGTGGAAAGGTGAGAGCTTAGCTCCAGAGCAATTTTTAAAGTGGAACCACAYCCAAATTTCTAGAACATTGAAGAGACCTGAAGGATGGATTTTAAGCCATCAAGTAACTGGAACCATTTGTATAACTAAAGAAGGAAGGAAATTTAATAAAGTAGTAGGGCATACTCCCTGTAAATCCACATTAGTAGTCAATGTGGATAATCATTTAAAGGTTTGGCGACCTGAAACCCCTGTTGGATATTGGGGACCAATAAAAGAAATAAATTGTGAATGGGATGAACAGATTAATTTATGCTAGTACAGAAGTCCTGGAGCTAACTCCTACCAATCTATCAACAGCTTGAGGTTTTACTGGGAACAACTGGAGAAAACTGATAAGAAATTGAAAGCCCCAGATGGGATATATTGGATTTGTGGGCAACGAGCATACAGTGAATTACCTCAAAAATGGGGAGGAACCTGTACCTTGGGAGTAATACAACCCTCCTTCTTCGTTTTACTGAGGTCTAGGAGCAATGTGTTAGGAACTCCACTGTATGAAACCCTGCAGTGGAATAAAAGAGATTTGAATTTCAACTTTCCAACAGCAGGAGGGAACCAAAAATGGGGGGAGGACGAATGGCCTGCAAAAAGAATTATAGCATATTATGACCCAGCAACATGGGCTCATGATGGGTCATGGGGATATAGGACCCCAATTTACCTGTTGAATCGATTGATAAGGCTCCAAGCAGYAGTGGAAGTAGTGTCAAATCACACCTCCAGGGCTTTAAAAATGTTKGCCAGGCAATATACACAAATGTGGGCATTTGTGTACCAAAACAGGATTGCCCTAGACTATCTGTTAGCAGAAGCAGGAAGAGTCTGTGGGAGATTTAATGAATCTGAGTGCTGTGTAGAAATTGATGATTATGGGGAAGCTATCACAGAACCTGCAGAGGAAATTAAAAGAGTGGCTCATGTGCCAGTACAAAAGTGGAATTCAATCTTAAAAGCAGATTGGTGGGATAACCTCTTTGGAGGTGTTTGGTGAAAAAAAGTTAAGGTTCATRTTGTTATGTTTAATTTTGGGACTTTTGTTTCTGTCTTGTATGATTCCATGTTTTATTTGGCTAATTCATTCAGTGATTCAGAAGATGCAGACAACAATGCCTCTAGATCCAGAATTAGCAGAAGAAGGAAAACCAAGATCTATAATGGTACAAAAAGCTAAATCGACCTGTGTTATAAAAACAAGGACCTAAAAAGATTGAAATAGACCAGGAAATGCAAACCAAATTTGAACAAGAGTGTGAAAGACTAGAGGTAGCAACAGAAATGCTGGAAAGAGACAACGAGAAAATCTAAATTCTGAAGAATATAAAGRATATCAGAGCACAGATTTCTAATAAAGCACGAATCATAATGATCAAAAAGAGAAATGAGGGATTTGTGGAAAATGGGTATGATTCGTGCTGATAAAATGGAAACAGTAATCAATATTGATACAGTAATTAATATTTGGGAATAATAAAACAGTTAAAAGTTGTAATGTCAAAGAAGAAAGGGAGAGAAGGGGCTCCACTCCCCCTCCCAGCAGATGTTCCCAAGGACCACAGGAAGAGGCCGAAGAAGCACGTGCTAAAAATGAGCAAAACCTGGTTGGGTCTCAGAAAATGCTAATTATAAGGGATTTATTGCCTTGATATGTAGATGTAGTGGTATGTTAGTCTTGGCTTACACTGTACTGGCTTGGTGCGCATGTGTAACCCAAAGGTGAATTAAAGGACACAGAGGAAGACTACGAAATCTTCATCCAAAACGACCCCCAAAGACTGGTGCGACCACCAAATCGAGTGGTTGCACATGCACGGTAAAGGTGGTGATGAGGGCAGAGATAGAAATATGACAAAACCAGAAATGAGAGGAGATGGTTTTAACACCTGGCATAAGGGGTAATTTTCACCTGGCAAGCTTGTATGTGATGTGGCACGGGTCCATGAGCCCTGCACTCCGTACCCCGCAGTTATCTTTTGCTTATGCACTATTATTGGAACCAAAATATCCCTTATTTTAATCAAATTATATTGTATCCCATTTTATACTTTTTTTTATTCAATTAAAATTGCTACTATCTTTAATATTGTTTGGTTTTCTTTATGAAGGGATAATTGGGCAAACATAACAGCTTAAACTGGATCTMATGTTGGCCAGGACCTCAAGAACATCAAGGGATCCCTTCCAAACCTTTACAATCTTACCTTTTCTCATCTGTGGCTGGAAGATAAACATCTAAGGAGTAATAGATAATCTTTATCAATCTTATTGGCAATAATTATTCACAATTATAATTATTCATAATTTAAATATCATTAGTTGTAATATTGAGGGGCAGCACAAAACCARCAACTGAATGAAATTATAGTGAGGGAGGTAGTTTTCAAGAAAAGAAAAAAAGAATGAAAATATCCAAGCCTTGAGCACAGACACTCACAGGAAATCCCAAATGTTTTAAGATACCACCAAATTCTGGCATTTGAGATGGTAGATGCCTGACGCAGCATGGGTTCCAAATCTCACCACACCACAAGAGATCTAACTAAAATAATTGCACTGCRTCTCAAGTTTCCAGTACCAATATATTCAGCATCAGGTCAAGTGTGCCCACACTGCCCTGAGGACTCATGTTGAAGACAATGAGCAAAATGCATTCACAGTCAGTGAGGGTGTAACCAGGGTCAGGCACAGGAGTTGCAAATATTCTCTCTCTCCATCACAGAGGWGGATGGCTAAGTCTTCTCCTGCCACTTAGGCAACCCTTCCAAAATATTTATAGCCYAAGATGTTCAGTTAGGACTGTCAAAAGCCCAGCTTGGCTGTATTTGTTCTGATAGAAAATGCCAGACCAGTGACAGAGGCTGCTTTTAAGGCATTCACCCTGAGAACTAAAGCATAAACCCATCCAAATAAAATGGATGTGAAAGGACATCAACTATCTGCAGGGCTGATGGAAAAGCAAAATGGATGCAAGCAACAGAGGGCAAGCATGCCTCAAAGAAATGAGAGGTTAAGTCCACAATTTGCCTGAGGGAGACATGGACTGCTGAGCAATGAATACACTTGAATTAAAAATTGAGAAATGAAATGAAAAAGCAATCAAGGGTAAGAATGAAGCRCAGTGGAAGTAAGAAAATACAAAGCTTTCCACAGTGATTATGCCTGAACCAAATCCAGCAAGTGTAAGAACGATCAGGAAACTCCAGCAGGGTCAAAAATAAAAGACCAAGGTACCAGGCCATCAACACAGGCCACAGAGGTCAGTGGTCGAGGGTGTGACCCATCACAGGTGGGGCTGTGGGGAACATGGGTGGAGCACAACCCAAAATGGGAACACAGGGTTCTGGGTTYGGCTTTTCACAAATGAAGGCAAGACTGAACTCTGTACCTGCCCACACACAAAGAGGCCAAGCAGGTAATTATTTTCAAAACATCATAAAACAAATTGATGGCATTTCTTCTCTAAAAGAGACGTCACAGCAGTTAAATCATGTTGGGTGAAAAGCTGTTGAATGATGGGCATTGGCGAAACTCAACCATTACTTTGTCATACYAAGGCAACAGGTCTGTGTAAAATGAGGATTTAACCCAGATACTCAGCCAAATACACAAGAAGAATTGTTTGCTTGGACAGAAGCAGGCCTAGATCTTCACACAACAAAGTTAGACTGAAGGAAGCTGCTGCTGGGTACTACATTAATTAGAATCAGGATTTAGTTGTCTCTGTATTAATCAGTAAAGACAATGGCCACTTTTTGGCTGTTAGGCAGGACACCTATAACTCACTGCTCCAGGGCAAAAAGTTTCTGGAGAGCTCCTACAGCCCAGCACGATTCAAACCAGCCACAGGGTGGGCTTGTGGACACTGGCCTAGGAGCTGCTGGGTGGCCACAGCCACAAGAAAAGGGACAAGTGTCCAAAGACCATCCTGTAGGACACATCCCTCATGATATAAAGTCAGGAAAGACCATGGTGTGACACACCAGGGAGTGACACGCTTGGGATAATGGAATTTGCACATGTAAAACACTGAAATAAGGGATGCTCATTACCTTAATTTACTGTCATCTAAAGAGAGGAGAAGGACTGGCAATTCACACACCAGACCAGCAGGTGGTTTTGCTATCTCAACAGCAGAGGTGAAACAAAACAATGCTAGAAATACAGCACAGAGGGAGCAGGGATATAAACCCTGCTGGTTTTCTGCATCAGGGCCATGGGGAGCACTGCCAGGGAGCACAGGAGAGGAAATGACATTTCCTTACACTCTAAAATTTCAGCCACWTGATGCTCTCCTTTAAAAGCAAATTAAAATCACAGTTAAAAATCCCCAAACCTTTAAATAGAAGAGGAAAAAAATTTTGGATTCAGGAGAATTACCTAAAGCAACCAACAGCAGCAGTGGGAAAGGGAAGGGGAAGTGGGATGGGGTGACTGCATCCAGCCTCTGGATGGAGGAACATCAACGTGTTGRAGCCAGTCCAGAGGAAGCCAACAGGATGAGGGCAGAGGGATGGAGCATCTCTGCTGTGAGGAAAGGCTGAGAGGATTGGGACTGTTCAGCCTGGAAAAGAGATGCTTTGGTGTGGCCTCTCATCATGTGAAGGGAGACAACAAGAAAGATGGAGTGAGACTATTTACAAGGGCCTGGAGTGACAGGACAAGGGGCAATGGCCTCAAATTTACAAAGGATAAATTTAGGGTAGATGTTAGGAGAAATTTTTCCCTGTGAGAGTGGTGGCACAGGTTTCCYACAGAAGCTGTGGCTGCCCCATCCCTGGCAATGACCAAGGCCAGGTTGGACAGGGCTTGGAGCAACCTGGGATAGTGGAAGGTGTCCCTGCCCATGGCACRGGGTGGGACTGGGTGASGTTAAARGTCCCTTCCAACCCAAACCATTSAGTGATTCTGTGAGCCCATGAATTTGGAGACAGCTGAATTAATCTGTCAGCTGTTGGTTCTGCCCCTTCCACCCCATTGCCAGCAGGGATGCCTGCACCCATGAAATGGCCTTGGAAATGCCCTGTAGCAGGAACAGCATGAGTCTCAGTTTCTCCTGCTGTGCTCARCTAGATCTGGCCACTTTAAGATATCCTGTAAACACATATTTTTTTGGTGTTCTATATTGTTTGAAGACTTTGCTTTGTTTTGAAGTTTCCAGCAGTCCTCTCTGAAGAAAGCTTCCCAAACCCAAGACCTCCCAGCACCTTGTCAGGGATTCATCCAGATGACTCACAGGATACATGTAATTTCTGTGGAGTAGTAATTCCCTCTGGTTAGAGCTGGAAGCACAGAGCTGTGTGACCAGAGAGAGATGACTCACTGGGTGACCTTCAGATTATGCCTTTTGGGGAAGATATTTCAATGGAAGGAGAGTTTTAACACAGGAATAGATGGTCTTAGGTTATGGCTAACACTTTCACAGGGTATTATGAGCTGGCCAGAGGAGCATGTGCCAGGGATGGGCCAGGAGCTCTCAGCTGACCTGAGCTGGCTGTAGTTGGGACAAAAAACCCAGTTTAGGAAAAAATACAACTTGGGCCACATGTAGCCTCCATGTCCTCACTGCAGTTCCTGCTGTCCCTGCTGTAAGAATGACATGAATTTAGGGTACAGATGAAATGTGCAGTTCAGGTTCATTATCTCTGGGTTTATTCCTTYAGTCCATGCAGTGCAGAAAGTGATCACAAATAATCTTATATGGTAAGGAAAGAAGTAAGGATGCTTGGGAATTGATTTGCAAGTGTTGAATAAAAGCTGCCTAAGATATTCAAAAATGGTGGGTTTACCTCAAGTCATGAGATTCTGATATTAATAAGAGGGCACACATACATAAGAGTGATGTTTTATTCTCATTTAGAATATACAAAGCTTCCAGATAATGCAGGCTGCATGCACGGGAAGGTTTGCTGAATCTTGCTGTGTGATTTTTGCAATCTTTTTTTACCCTCTGGCAGGCCCTGGGGTAATATTTGTTTAGGGTCTTTAATAGTTTTGGAAATGTGTTCTCCTAACTCAGCTGAATAAGAGGAGTTTTAAATGTGCAGATTCCGTTCTTCACATGACACTCTTCAGTGTGCAGAAGTCAGTCTGTTAAAACACCCAGAATTTAGYGAATTTCCTGCCAACAGAATATTGGTATATAGCAAAGTATTGCTCTGATATCTTTCCCTTGCCAAAGGGAAGGACTGTCCTATTGATCTCTCCCATGCTACAGGTTGGGAGATGAAGACAGATTTCAACATTTTTTTACTGAAGTGGCAGTTTCCTGATGTAATCCAGGATTATTCCCTGCTGGCCAAACAAGAGCTGACAAAAAAAGGCCAGCCCTCAGCTGAGCATCTGATTCAAAAGAAAATTCAGCTGAAAGGCGAGCATTGGAAAGATGAGTCAATACAAAAGCAAGCGGCAGCTCTGGATTTAAGAAGAAGACCACAGCATTTAACCTACTTTAGCAGATCAATGCAGTGGATTTTTAATCATCACATTAATCCTAAAATAAAAATAATTACCCCAGAGATCGGTATTAAAGTCCCTTAATTATATCTCATTTCATCATCCTTTTTACTGGGGATCAGAAGCTGCAGAGACCAGAGCTTCCTGATGCCRTTTCTCCAGCTTGTGGCTTGACTCTCCTGTTACAGAACTTCAGCTGCAACTGCAGGGATGAGGCACTGGCCTTAGTGAGAGCCCCCACACCCATCCCACCTGGGAGAAAACTGAAAAAGGGCAAAAAAGAAGGTGGACAGGACTCTGCTTTCCAATTACACTGCATAAAACTGCAAAGGAAGGAGTGGGGAACATTACATGGTGGGTGAAAAATGTGTGAATGCCTAGAAATTCAATCTCTACACTGTCCCCTTCTTCCAGCAATGCCAGGAGCTCATTAACATCCCATAAGGGGAAAAAGAGAACTTTGACCTGAGGCTGGGCCCCTTATCAAATTTCCCTGAGCAGAGTTTATTTCCTGGAGCATCCTTTCCTGTCCACAATCCTGCCACCCCCACAGATGCTCTGGGAACATGGCTATGGGCAAGTGCAGGATCCTGAGCCTCCATGGACAGCCTCAGGTGGGATTTCATGGCCATCAAACCAGCCCATTCCCTGCTGGTAAGGGCAAGTGGCATGGCACACAGCAAATTTTCCCATCTTTCTCACAGAAAGGGGTACCTTTCTCCACTCTGCTCTTTGGGACCAGTCCTGAGTCTCTGCTGTCACCTGCATTGTGCCCAAGCTGCTTGTTTCAGGTCACACTTCCCTGCCTTGATGGCCTTTACCCATTTCCACCACCTTCTTGCAGAGAAAAGAGCTACCCTGGTGTTATATTTAGACTTAAAAAGCACTGTACACTTACTGAAATAGTACTTTAGRGCAATTTTCAGGTTTCTCCAAATACATGGGGGAATTTCTTCCTGCTGCCTTGGGAGGAGGCCATGGGTCCTGCTGTTGCTGCAGGTGTTGGGATGCAGGCAAAAGCATCCCAAACAAGCAGCACATGGAATCCCAGAGAGTAAATGGCTGCGTCCCCAAGCTCCAGCTTGGCAAGTAGCACCAGGGATATAAATATCCCACTTCCCCTCTCCAAGGAGCCTCTCCAAAAACACCAGGTACAAGTCAAAACACGTCCAAGGAGCCTCACAGCCGGAACCAGCTTCTAGCGGGGGGCTTAACACCGGAGGTTTGTGAAGTGCAAGAGTAATTAAAGGTTACAGCTGCCTCTGCACGGAGCTCGCTGGCAAGCAGACTGCCCTGGAATGCTCACCAGAAGGTACTGCAGGATGTTAAGAAAGAGGGAGGGAAAAGAAAGATGGAGGAAAAAAAAACAATGTACCTTCGTAATAACGTTGTGGTAACAAYGCAGGACACTGATTAAATCACCTTTCTGTCACCAAAAACTTACAGCCACATCCTGCATTTTTATTTCCATGGAAGAGGGGAACTGCCAATTCCTAGCAGAAAGGAGCTGAGGTGCTTTTTTTTTCTCTGCACTGAGTTAGGGGAGCCCTCTATGAGACTATTTTCACATGATGAATTAAAAAAAAAAAAAGTAAAAGAAACACATCATTGCAAGCTGGAGTTTAAGAAAAAAAAAAGAAAAGTAATATTTTCCAGCCCAAGTGGCAAAATATATGCTCATCTCCCTGTTTGAGACTCTTTGATGGCAGAGGGCTCAGAAACCAGACTTTCTCCTGCAATCCCAGGAATTGGACATCAGCCTTTTTTCRTTCCCTGATGATGACAGGAGAGGTTCCCAGGGCATGAGGCAGGACAGAGGAAGGCCCCAGAGATCACTCAGTGGAAGAGTTTTTTGTTGCATCTTCTCATAATTTTATCTTTACCGTTTTTTGTTTCAGTTTGTACTTGTGATTTATTTTTTTTCCCCCTCTAACCCTGTTGCAGTAATTTTGACTTGGAAAAGCAAGGATTGGTAGGAYTGCCAGGCCTCCAGGACAAATGGGAAAAACTGAGAAAATAAGGCAAGTTGAGACCTTGACCTGGCCATAAAGTCATATTCTTGAGACTGAGGAAGCTGAGTGCTACCCTCGTCTACCTGCCAGGCTCCTGAAGCTCCCCAAATATGGAGATTTTATACCTCCTCAGGTAATTATTTTCTTTAAAAGTTCCCCATCACGATTAAATCCAAATCTTTCCTGCTACCACATCTTAGCACTCTGTGAGTGTTTAGAGAGACGTATTTATTGCTTTTTTTCTTCCAAGATTTAATTTGGGTATTTCAAGTCAGTTATCCTTTCTCCCCTCAGTTTTCTCCAAGCCAAAAAACCACCTTTTTTTCTACACTTCTGCCCATTCTTGCTTCTTCCAGCTGAGGCAGTCACATCTTTTGGGAGCTGAGGTGCCCAAAAAAATCAGAGTCCCCCCCAGTCAAGGCCTTGTGCTACACAAGGCACACAAATTGCTCTGTGGATAAACAACACCCCTGTCTAAACATATTAATATCATGCTTCCTTTTCCCTCCCAGAGAGAAATGTTGGCTGATTTGCCAGCATTTTGCTTGCTCTTGGCACAGGGCAAACAACTACATGAGTTGCAAGCAAGGCAAGAACCAAACCATTTATCTCTCCTGGCAGAATGCAGCTCAATTCCAGTAAAAAATTCCACAGCAGCTGCCTACACAACTGAAACACTTACCTCAAAGCATGCAAGGGAAACATTCATCTTCATAAAATCATGCAAGCTGTAACTTCTCAAACTAGGTTTAAGTAAAATAAACTCTGCATGGGTCAAGGTTAAACATTTATAGAGCCCCATCGGTGTTTGCTGTGAAAAGAGCATTTTCAGATCAAAGAGTGATGTGCTCTACAGCGAGGCAGTCTCAGCAGCAATTCATAAGAACACAGCAGTGCAAAAATAAAGTGCTCTCTTGGTTATCTGGAACACTAATATTGATTTTAGGAACTGCATCTGCATGTTTGTTTCTAAAGACATTGAAGTTTCAGCAATGAACATGCTACTTCAATTCAACATCTCGAGCCATTTCAGCCTGAACTTACACAGAGTGGGAAGCCTTGTAAGGGGCAAATACTCAGGTGGCATGAGTCTGTTTAAGTTGAATATAAACCCATTTTTTGCCACAACTGAGGATTTAAACATAACCCAGGAAACTCACAAAACATTATATTCTGCCTAACCTTCTCCTGCACTCATAACCTARCAAACCTAACTCACAAAACTTATATTCTGTCTAACCTTCTCCTGCACTCATAACCTAACAAACATTACAGATGCTGGATGCACCTTCCCAGACTGACAAGATATTGTTATCATCAGCAAAACACTGAGAAGTGGTTTGAACTGCTATAATGGTCTGTCTGGAGCTCTGTCTCCCCTCAACCTGATCAGGCAACTTTTCCTATTCCCTCTGATCCCYCCTTACCTCTTGAGATAGTTTCTCCCGTAGAGGATCTGCTGCAGCAAGGTGACCACGGCAAAGGCGCAGATGAAGATGAAGAACAAAGTTCTGTTTCCCAGCAAATCCCGGCTTGATGAAGGGTCAGTGTATCCCATCCTTCTGAAAAGCCACTGAAGCTTCACTGGGTAAAATTCAGTTCATTGCCACCTTCATGCCCTTTTTGCTTGGGGCTGGAGAGGAATGCCTGCTGGCTTTTCTGTGAGCAATCCAAGGACAAGGTATCCCATTGTTTGGCCCTGCTGCCCCTTCCTTGCCCCTTTTGGATGTTAGCTCCAGGACTGTGTGCAATGGCTTGCTTCCATCGTAAAGTTTCCAGGAGATTCAGACGTGGGTAACATCTAAAATCATCTCTCAGAGCTCTCTCAGCCCAGGCAGCCTGTGCTGTGTGAGAGGCATTCTGTTCCCTCTAAGCCTCTCTTGAAAACCCGCTGCTAGCAATTATCTACTTCAATCCCATTTTCATATTCCAGATGGGGGAAGCTGCACACAAACCAGAGAACTGCAGCCAATGGCAAACACGGGGCTCCGGCAACCTGCGTTGGAAGCACATAGTCGTCAGCTCCTCTCTGCTTCTGCTCAGTGATTCCGACCAAATGTGCTCACAAGGAGACGTGACTGGGGCTTGCTATTATTGAACAAGCGTGCAACAATCATGAGGATTTCATTCAGAACCCTGCAGGGGAAAAAAACAAAAAGGAAAAAAGAAGCTCAGCAGCAGCAGTCTGGTCAGGCTAGCAGGAAAGCTGCATTCTGTGCAGCAGCGCGCCGTCCGTGCCGTGGCTCCGGTGCTGTGGCATTTGCATGCAGAATGCAGAGCCTTCAGTCCCACTCTGCTCACTATTTGGGCTCCTCTGTTTCCCCTATTCCTCCAGAGTAAGCATGAGCAAGGTCACTGTGCATCCCTTCAAGGACRGAGCTCTCAGTGCCTGCATGCAGATTTATTGGAGGCTCCGAGTAGCCTCACAGCCGCAGAGAGGGAGCCTGCCTCTCGGTGCAGGCTCTAAGAACCATTCATTTAAAGAGACAAATATTCTGATTGTTCCTCCACTAGACACAGTTCTCTTTTGAAAGGGCAGAGCAACAAGACCTTGTCCACAGCCATCATAACTCCTCTAAAATCCCCTCATTTTCAGGAGAGGCTCAGTTCAGCTCACAGAGAGTTTCGTCGCTCATTTCACTGGGTGCAAAATCTGCCCCAACCCTAAAACAAGTTCCAATGAAAGCTTTATCCATGAATGAAACATCCAGACTAGGAGGTTGTTTTGCCCCAATAACAGATGGGAAAACGATTTTTGACAACAAAGTGAGAGGGGGAAAATCCATTGTCTAAGAGAATAGGAAGATTTTTGTGTGAATAGATTTTCCAACAGTTAAATCAGCGTATGCAAATTGCTCTAGTGTGCCAGCAGCCCAGCTGTGTGGAGCAGCAAACAGAGTGTTCATGGACTTTTTTTCAGCTGTAGCTCATGCTCCATGTGAAGAAGGGCCAAAGGTAACTTTGTGCAACCCTTTCAACACAATCCTTAAAGACAGGGCTAGTYCTCAGCATGACCTACAGCAATTTAGGCAAGACAGACAATGGCTAAAGCAGGCTTTACCTYACCTAATTTTAAGCAACAGAAGTCACACAAGTGTTTAAGGTGTGATGCTAGTCACCCTGAACTCCTGCAGGCTGGAGAGCAGCACTTTAGACACAACTGACTTTGCAGAGAAGGTTTAGGGACCCAGCCCCTGGTGTGTCCTGCCTCAGTGCCTCTCACAAATCCCACATCTCTATTTCTGAACCYTGCTAAATGCTTCCATTATCACCTTGCTTATAAATAGAGTGGGGACCCCAGGTCAGATCAAAGATTAGCCAGGGAAAAGCAGGGGTAGAGGGCAAGGACATACTGATACTTCCTTGGAAACACTCTTCTATAATTTTGTCATTCAGAGTCTTCCATAAAMAGGAAAGAAAACCAATATATAGGTTAGAAAAATAACTCAGTGGGATGCACTGTCCAGGGAATAATACATACACCAGGGGACTGTAAGCTAAACASAAAAAGTAGTTTGATTCCCTATTGTCAAAGCCATCAGCTCTGGGGGGAAATATTTATTCTTTAAATGATCAGTTCATATAAGCTCACATTATATGAGACTGTTTCCATATAGGAACTGAACCACTTTGATGGATCTACCAAAAACCCTCTCAGGAAAAGGAAAAGCCATATGGCCATCAAAATTCCCAGGCTGAGACCCCCAAGACAATACAGTGGCAGAYTTGTATGCAGTAGCTTAGTCAAGGCCAATAAGTTCAGAAGTGAAGGAAAATTTACTTAATGATTTGAACGGTTTGATTTCTATTGATAGCTTTGAAAACTCAGAGAAATTTGCCTCAGTTGCTCTGGGAGTCATTGTACAATAACAGCAAATTATCAGAGAGTAGAAATTTGCTTCCTATGATTTTCTGTAGGTGTGAAACTTATTTTGCAGATTCTTATATCACCTAGGTTTTGGTGAAAACACTTTCAGCTTTTCTACTTTTACTGCCCTCCATTCAAAGGGATTTTTTTCCCCTTGAGATCTGTGCAGTAATGCACCAAATTCCTGAGTCTAGCAGGAGCTCTTTCTCCTGGAGTGATGGGAAGCCTGAGCTGCAGCAAACAGCCCATGTATTCTGTCAGTCTTTGATTTTCTGTGTCCTCTCATCATTCTCTGCTATATCAGGACTGGCCAGAAGATGCAGCACCTGAGAGACCTATGAGCAGGAGAGCTGCAGACCCAAAGTACAAAGGTATCTACAAAAAATAGGAGAGGTTTTCTGTGCCAGAGCTTGCACAGGCATCATTCCTGATGTCACATGCAAAAGAAATCTGTTTGCTGCCCTCAGCCCAGTACAACAACACTGCAAAACTGGAAGCAGACCAGCTCTGTGCAAACACAGAGAAATAGGATGTCTATTGACAAATTTTCATAGGATGCTCAAGGTTGCCTGTAATATTTATTGTGAGTGAAACTGTCTGAGACTGCAGAAGAAGTGCTGAATGAGCAGTGTCAGCACTCATTCCCGGGGTCCTTTGAGAATTTGACTTGCTAACTGCAGGCCTCCTTTAAAGCATCAAGCCTCTGCAGAGAAAAAAATATATTTTTTATAACAATTTTACACCCTAAACTTGAACAAGCAGCAGACAACAACAGATCCCCTCCAGAGTCTGAGAAGGATTGGAAAAGCCCTCTAAGAGCATTGAGCCCAACAATTCCACCAAGACTGRCAGGTCCACATTCACCCATGCCCCCAGGTGCTGCATCCACCTGCTTTAATAACRTTTCCAGCATGACAGGCACAAACTCAGAATGGGTATCCTTGCATCCATTCTTAGAACACAGACTTCAAAATCTAAAGCAAATCTGGCAAAAATGGATCTTAATATGAAGCTGCCAGAAGCAGTCAGTCTTACACGTGTCTGGCCTTTATTTGTTGCATGTGAGCTGCTTGCTAAATATCACCAGAGATAATCTGTCACAAGAAACTCCTCCAGCCTGAGCAGTGAGACTCTGAGTGCTSTAACACAAACACAAACATGCTCCTTACAGTGACACCCTCCAAAGGGAGCTCATCATTTGCCCTTAGGGCCCAATGAAGCAGGTTTGAATTTATTTATTTTTTTAAAAAGCAGCTAGCATTAAATTTCAAAGACAAAGAAGCCAAGACCAAGCTCTATATGAGGAAAGATGAATTGGCAAGAGGACAAAATCTGGTAGGGGTCAGACTCTACTTCTCTTCTGGAGGTAATAAGTTCATCTCTCTCTGTTGAAAGGACAATACATAGCCCCTCCTACTGAAATGCAGTTTATTTTTTAATGCAAATGAACTAGAAAAATTCATTTTTGATAGGTAGGCCTAATTGGGAATTTTTTTAAAGTATCTTTCACTGAACCTGTCATTTGAATCAGTGTTTGACTGATCATGCATTCTAATTTCAGCAGAAAGCAAGGGTATTCGGTGTCTGGGACAGCAGATCTGTCTCTTGGCTGTTTAATCACAGAACACTTAACTGAACATGTAAACTCACAGAATCATACAGGTTCAGGGTAAAACAAGACAYGCTTCACATTCCCCTTCAGGATTTTTCCTCTTCCTGCCTGCTCAGCCACTCTTCATGGCTGTTACTCAGACCAAAGAATTCCACAGCCAGCATTGCAGAATACTATGGGTGGTAAACAGCTTGAGGAGAACATTTTTTACACCTCATTTTCCCCCTAAATTAAAATTAMATCATGCCTATTTACAGTTTCTACAATGCTTGTGTAAACTGCTAAATCCCTGATTTTGCAAAGAGCCGGCACATAGGTATATGGCTGGAAGGTTCTGCTGAACACTAAACTCATAAACATATGCTTATCAATATTAATTCTTTTGCAGATATAAAACATGAATTTATTAGCATAATCGAGTGCTTAACACAATGTCTAGTCCCCCATCACTGCCACAAATCCATATGTCTTAAACTGAGAAAGCGAAGGAAGCTGAAAGGATTCAGCTAAGATGTAAACATTTATTTTCTTCTGAGTTGGGTTCAGCCACGTGGAGATGACAGTGGCTAATTTGGCACCAGGCTCTCACCTGTGGAGACAGCTAAATTAGAGGACATGTCCTGAACACAACATATGGTCAGTACACTGGATACACATTACATCATCTCTTAAATCATGACCAATTTTCCTCCAATTATGGGTCACATAGTGCCCCATTATGGGGGAAAAAATGACCCAGTGCATAAAATACTCCTTTTTTTACTCTGACGACATCATCTCTGTTGGGAAAGGAATGACGTCTGCCTCAAAGGAATAAGGTCTCCTGGCAGGAAGCTCTGCAGAGGCTGCCTTGGCTGCAGTGCTGTACATTTACTGTTGACAGTTCCTTATAGCAGAGCCTGCTGAAATGCGTAACAAAATGCAAAACTCAGAGCTGAGGATGTCTCTGCTTTCCCAGTGGTATTTCCATGTTCCTAGAAAACAAAGGGAGTTAAATGTGATTGTTATGGTCTGTTCAGGCTCAYGGCCCTGGAAGTAACTGAGAACAGTGGAAGCCCAGCCTCTCTGCAGAATAAAAAAAAAACCAGGACCATTTACAGGAATCATCAATAACAAACATTAGTTTGATTTTGGAGCACTGCATGAGAATCCTGGGTTTAGCAACAATTCAAGGGGACTGAGACATTGGCAGAGCCACAGAGGGGTCAAAGGGTTTCCATGGCCAGCAGTTGCTCTCAAATAAGAAATATGATCCTGCCTCTATTCCAAACAAGTCATAACTCCCACCCAGTTCTCCAAAACCACCTTTAAACCCTCCCAAAGGAAAGCACTGGAATTAGTAGCACTCACTTTAATGGGTGTTGAAAGATTGATATTTCTTTTGGATGAAAATRTTCCAATAGTAACATCACAATGAACAAATATTTCCCATGACCAGAATAAGGATGACACATTATCTAATGCTGAAAACAACAATTACCACAATTAATAATTATTTCACTATTTCAACAGTACATTTTTACAGGAAAAGTGAAAAGGTTAATCTCAAATATTTTTAAAAATATGCAATATGGCATATTAATTCACAGAGAGAGCATATCAGATTTTGGAATATGTTTTGCTCTGTCAGTGAGTGGCATTAATCAGAATGGATGTAAATGTGAAAATGAAACTTTTCCTCTGAACTATCAGCTAATTAAAACCTTCAAATTTTTACACTGCTCTTATGATCAAGATGTAAAAGAGACCTATTATAGAAAATTATTTAGGAAAAGTTACAAGGGTAACTTTTTATCTCAGTTCTGCAGTGATTTTGTATTCAAAGGAATTAAGTGTATTCCTCTTGAATTAACCATCAGCTTCAGTTCCCATGACCTTTCAAGAAACCCAGACATTCAGGTTTTGAGCCATTCCTCATTATGCCCTCCAACAGCACTAATTACAATGCTGGCTACACACATTACTAACCACTAGTCTCACTGCTACTTCACCTGAGCTACTCCTCTAGCCAAAGCCAGTATGTATTCAGACACATTATGATTTTTTAAATAATCCATGCTTGTCCATGTTTAGTTCAGTCCATGACAAAAATTATTAATTTAAAAAAAAAATCAGTCTGGCTTTTGTGGTCTTCAAAAATCCCTATTCTTCATGAGGCATATTTTGTTTTGCTCTTCTGGCACTGTGGAAATGCCCACTGGAACCTGGACAAGGAGCCTGGAAGAGAGACACCTCTACCCTTACAGCACTGTGACCAGACACACCTTTCTGCCCTTTCTGGGGCAGTGTGGATACAGATTTTAAGCCCTGCACAGTCTCTGGTCTGACCTGAAAAGTGGTCACAGAGGTGGCTATTAATAAAGCTGGTGGCATTTTCAAATTCCTTCCTTTGGATCTGTGATYTGCCATAAATCCCTGGGTCGTGCTTTCCTGTGTTAGGGTAACAAATAAAGAACATTCCTGGAACAGTCAGACACTGCAGCCAGGCATCAGCTGAGTCAGCTCCTGCCACGGGCATTTGTAATTTACCCAGGCAAGAAGGAAAGGTGACAGTGGGATTTATTAGCCCCTTTGGCAGGCAGCAGGAATTGCAATTTGGAAGTCGTGTTTGGTAGCATGGAAACRGCTCGGCTTACAAACAAGTGCAAAACCAAGACAACAATGGTCCATTTTGCTGCCAAACAAGTTTGAGAGTCTCAAGGGCAGCACAAGCCACCCAGAGGGATAAGCTCTAACCACAGACAGGGCCTGGATCMCCCCTGACCTCTGCCAGCAGCTTGGCCTTTTACAGCCCTGTTACAGGCAGTGCTGGCATGGGCAGGGAGATGGAGGGCTGCAGCCAAAAACATATTTAAGCATCTTCCTCCACTTAGGATGTTGGGAGTTAAATGAAAATCCTTGTTTGGCTCTTGGCTGCAAGTGAATTTATCCAAGGCTGTGATTAGAGCRAAACCTTAAACTCAGCCYRGGATAGTGGAAGGTGTCCCTGCTGATGGCAGTGGTTGGAACAAGATGGTCTTTAAGGTTCTTTCCAACCCAACTTGTGATTCTATGATTTATAATGACATTAGCTATATTCCAACTGCTTCCAATGCTGTATTCCACATATTTCTTTCTATAACAGGAGCATCAATACATCCATCAGTCAGAAAATTTTCAAGTTTTATCCACAATTTTGGTGGTGGCGTTGGCCTCTTGCTGGAGACTGACCCTGCAACAGATGTTCATTTAAATAGCTGAGTACAGTCAATTGGAGGTGTTTATTTGCTCTAAGAGCCTAAAATGGGTAAGACAGAATGGTAATGTATCCACAGCCAATATTAACATCAAACACCATACGGCCTACAGGATCCAGTGCTGCACAGGCAGATATTAAGGAAATGCCTTTGACAGGGAAAGACATCCCTAGAAGAGTGGGGATGAGGAGAGGGCAGCACAGCATGGCATTCAGCCAGAATAGGGCTGGGGTTTTTTTTTTTCAGAATGTTCCCATCAGCATCACCTTTATTTAAACATCACTTTCAATCAGCTTTTTTATTTTCTTCCAGGTGTATCCAGCAGCTCCTCTGGAGCTAAGAAATTTGTGCGTGGGTTTTCTTTCACGCACTGTGGGTAGGAAGGTATGTGGGAACTATAATTCAGTCACTCTAAATCACATGTAGCTGAAGCTTGAAAGAAAAATAATAATAAATGGTTCAGATTGTCAGGCTCAGTGCAATTCTCAATCAATTAAAGCTTATTTTAGCACCAGGGCAGTTTATTTTTATAATGTTCTTCTGGCATTTTGATGCTTTCATGTTACTGTGTAGCTAAAAGGTCCTGCTGGGAACAAATTATTCTTGGTAAAGCATTCTCTGAACTACAATTTCAGTTTCAATKATAATAAATATCAAACGGTAATAAATAATATCCACAAGAGCAAACAGCATCAAGAAAAGGGCTACTGGCATTGAGAGAGAATGGCTTTGGACCTGGGTAAAGGAGGAAGATAAACCAATGGCTCAAGCACTGTAAAACCATTGTTGTTTGGGCTCAGAGTCTACAAAGTATTCTTCAATGCTTATGACTCCCAAATGTAATTCAACGTATTGAGACATTAAACAGTGAAAAGTCACCAGTGAAAACATTCCTCCACTGGCTTGCTGCTTCTTTTCATGAATGGTTAAAATTAAATACTGTGTCTGCATTTTATATCTGCATTTTCTGTAGTTATCATGGTTCCCCTTTCACAGATATGGATTGCCCAAATCTAAATTTCACTTTTGCTGCACTAGAGAATTTGAACCACAGTGCCAGATTCACACTGAAGGTTTCAGAGTTTCAAAAGTTGCTTAATTGATGAGGAGAGCTCTTCCCTGATGTGACAACAAAAACCAAAACTAGTACTGTTTGTGGGTGCTTGCAGCGCAGGGAAGAAGCTGGCAAACAAGAACAACACTGTGAGTTCATCTTTCCTTGCTGGAATCAGAGACAAAATATTTGTTTAATAAGAGGGGCAATAATCACAATAAGTTGTTCTTTTTTCCTTTTTTTTTCACTGTGCCAAASACAAAGGTATTATGCAGGAAATATCCTAAACTGTTGCACACTGTCATTATCAACTAAATCAATTTTTGCTCTAAGCTTTACCAGGCAAGGGAATTAAAAGCAAAGTGGGAAGGGYGTATGAAGAATGTCCTTTACCCCTTTTTAATTTACAGATTTCGGGCCTCCTAGTTGCTYTTGCTTTTCCTCATATCAAACACAAAATAGTAGGAAAATTAAGTCCTTCCAGTGCAGGAGGGAGCTATGGCAGGGTCATCAGCTTCCCTCTGGCAGCTCATGCTCAGGTGCTGGCCCCTCACCTTGGATATCACTGAAGGTTTGGCTTGGAAATCCAAGGAAGCTGCAGCTCAGATCTGTGCATTCAGCATTCTTCTGCTCTGGACAAAGGAAGGACAAGCTTTTTTCCTCAACACTTCTCCTTCCAGTTGATGAAGCAGAACCAGCTGGCGCTGCAAAAATCAGTGTTTTCACAACAAACACTGCGCTGTGACACATCACCTCAGCTAMCACGGTCACCAGTTCCACAGGAATACACACCTTGCCCTGGGCCACACACCTGGAAAATCCCTGCAAGTTCTGMCCAGCCCAACACAGAGCTCCAGACTTGAGTTCACCAGCTGCTGCCTGGAACCAGCACATCACCCCCACTAAAACTGCAGAAAAGCCATTAACTCTGCATTTTGTACCCACTGCCTGTCCTTGCAATCTCCACTCTCCCATCACAACATGTCTGTGCTCCAGAAATTAATGTGTTCCTGTTAGCAGTTTTATCTCCCCAGCAGCTAATGAAGAGTTACACAGCTACAAAAAGTCACAGTTCAATATCTATCCAATGTGATTTCAAGCTATAGTTCCAAGTTCCAAGTGTTTCACAGCCCATTGGCTTTAATAGGTKATTAATATTATATGTAAAAGCTTCAATTAAAGAATTGTTAATGATTTTGCTGCTTTTGCAGAACTATCCTGTCTTATTTTAATGTAAAACTCTAAACTTCCTCTCAGCAGGCTAAAAAACCAAGTCCATCCTTATCTTCATTGGAGTGGGGACAGCAACCCTAACTATAATTTCCTAATTAGCTGTAGGTTTGGGCTCAGCTCCATGTTTTACCAGGCTTCCTCCCCGAATTCAGGCAGAGCTGCAAGACAGTGCTGAGGATTCCAGGCTGGCTCAGCAAGGCAAGATGGGATTTCTGTGATAGGAGGGCTGCTCCCAGCACCTGAACTGTGACTGCTGCAGGCTGAGGGGGAGTCATCTGCCACCTAGCCAGCTCACATGCAGCGCAGGTGGGCGTCTTTGCCCTCCTCAGCACCTCTTCCCTCATTTCTGAACCAGCAATCAGAGCATTTCTTGGCCTTGCAGGTGTACCGCAGAAGGACCAAGGACAACTTTCCACTTACTGTGCAAGGCAAAAAACAAACAAAAAAAACCACAACAAAAAAATGCCTGCTGCCTTTTAACATATCATTTTGCCAGTTTAAGATCCTAAGATCTTGCTCTAGCAAGAGCAGGATCCACCTGACTGAGCACAGGATCCACTTCCCTACGCAATCCCATCCCCAATTCCTTGACATGCCTGCTGAAGATGTGCAAGCATCACGCACAGCTCTTGGAAAACAAGAAATCTTGATGTTACCAGCACTGAAGAGAGATGAGTCTGACTCCCACCACCAATGAATGTGCCTACACTCACCAAAACCCTCCAGGCACTTAGCTGGCATTTAGTCAACATGCTCCGTGGAGAATAAGAGCTCTTTGAATCCCAAAGTATCCCAAAGATAACTTAAATGAGTCACATCCCAAAAGCACCTTTTTCTTTCCTGAGTGTAACAGGAGCTTTGGATGACCATTGCAGCTGCAGGTGGGATGGCAAGAGGGCCAAGTGTGAAAACAGCATGGAAACAAGCTGATAGGAAAATAGGAAAATAACATCAGAWGTGAGCTATGATTGTTTTCCCCTTAATATTTAATCCACTCAAAGTGCTAGTCTTAAATCCAGTGAAAATGTCACAGAAGATCACACATCCTGCAACCACCTACCMCCAAAGGGAGACAAAGCTACAGAATTTTACCCAGATTTCCACTTTTACCCTGGTCCTCTTGTTTCTCTCCCATAGCTACTGCAGATGATMATCACAAAATGAATAAAACATACTTCCATGTGAATGGAACAACATGTGCCAGCTTTGCTGCTGGCATTCTGTCCACATGACTAGCACTCCCCTTTGCTAACCCTTCTTCCYTCTTCTGCTGTTAACCCTCCACTCACAGACAAAAGGAAAACAAAGCAAACCTTGGGTGCTTCTTCCCCCTCAGTGACAGCAAAAAATGGTCTGGGATGAGGAGATGGGGGAGTTATATTTCCATACAACATAAGAGAATCAGATAATTTAAAATAACAGGTCTCACAGAACTGAAATAATTTTAAAAGCAAGAAAAATCAAATAATTTGAAACTATAAAAAGGAAATCATTTGAAACTAATAAAAGGAWATGCCCAGTTATATAGAAGGTAGCTTTTGGACCACGCTGCCACAAACCAAAATGCTTAGTGAGCTTCAAAATCTGMTCTGATGATCCATGCAAAGTGTAAGATCATTGGCAGCTTCACAGACTGCATATGAACACCTCAAAATCACTGTGTGAGCCACTCAGACTTCCCTCAGCTCAGCTATTCTGTATTCATCTGCCACGAAGGTGGGACACAGGGACAGCTTGCATGACCTGAAGCATTTATTATTCAATATTATTCTGTATTTTCATGTTCTTCAATAAGAKGCCTGACCTGCAGGTTACCCCACAGGGATGACAGGGAATGACGACAGGAATATGAAATGAAAAAAATCTAATGTTTGCATAATTTGGCCCCTAGATGAAATCTCAGAGTGAAATCAGAGGATCTAAAGATTATTAAGAGAGTCTGCCCTGATTTTTARGTTATATTTCACCCTTTGGCCATCTCACTTGGCTGCAGAATAAATCTCACCTGCTGTGGCAATAACAAATACAGTTTGCTGGGGCTAGAGTTCCTGGTACAGTGCTTGATTTGCCTTGAACACTTCAGGAAAAGAATTCCTGCAAAAGAAATCTTCATTTATTGCACCATTTGAAGGCTAGCAGAGAAATCCTCAAAAAACAAGCAGCTTACAGTTGGGTAAATGCCAGATTTCACTGTGTTATGCCAGGGATGTATTTGGCCTTGTATTTTTTTGTTTGTGCATCCCCCATAAAGTTGAATCATTGGGCAAATTTTGCTTAATCAARAGCTTTAGCCAGTACATGTTTAAATCAAATGGGAAGCAATCTTGATTTCCTAGGGAGGAATGGCAATCTAAATCACTTTATAATAAACTCAGACTCACTTTTTTTGTTCTCACAGCAAAATCTACTGCTCAAGTAGCTTTAACCTACCCCTGTTACCATCAGTAACAGAGATCTTTAATCCAGCAAGTGGCCAAGCACTACCCACAAGCTTTTAAAGCCCTGGGGAAAGCTTAGAGCAATCCTGGGAAGCATCCAATACCATACTGGAGTCATATGTAGAATAGCTATTTCAAGCTCTTTTCCCTATTTGTTACCATCCCGGATAAAAAGGCATTAACTAATTATTTTAATTGCACTTTTTGTAGTATTCCTCATGGGACCTGGACTGCAGCTGCCTCAGCTTGATCCCATTTGGCTGGGGGATGGGATGCTCCTGTAAAGTGTGTTTTCCCCAGAGTGAATGGGGCTTTCTGCTGCAGCTGTCTGTGCCGAGGTGGGGGAGCTGTTGGCACAGGTGTGTGGCACAGAAATGCTCCCTGGTTTGAAACTATCTCATAGATTCCAGCAGGAAATCTTCAGCCAGCTCCTCAGGAGCAAGGCCAGATTAACTCTCCCTCACCCCACACTTTTTTGTTGGGGAGGAAAGCTCACACTGATTAATTTTAAAAGAACAAACACCTTTGTAGGACCAACGTCCTGACAATTGTAYTGATGGGATTTTTTTCAACCAGAATTTTCTTCGTTTCTGAGAGCAAAATGCTGCAACTGTTTGGAAGAGTCATGATCTCACAGGCAATGAGCTATCTGCAACAAGATTCAGATCACTTATGGAAAAATATGCTGTTAGGAATGGAGTGAAGGAAAACACCCCCACAGAAATCTGATTAATCAAGTACAATTGGCAGCRAGCACAGAAGAGAAATTGTGCTCTTTAGGAGACATTTTTTGGTGCAGATGAGTTTCTGCTGCCCTCCAAGTGACGTTGTCCTGTTTTCCCTGCTCCCTTTCCTGTTTCAGGCCTGGTGGAACTGTTGGTGCCTCAAACCCCACACTCATTTTGCTTGGGCTCCAGTCTTTTACAGGCGCTTGGTGAGAGGTAAGAAAGGAAAGGGATTTCCAGCCAGACTATCTCTGCAAAAAACCCATGTTTCCTCCTGAAAATCCTGCTCAGGTTAAAGATGAGTTACATCAGTATCAGAGACACTGAGGTGGGTGTAAGACATTCCCAGGAGCTGGTCAGATTCTGTTTTGCAAAGTTCTCATGGTATCATCCCCTTCTAAACTTGCTACTGGGAACCTCTTTGTTCAGGGTGGACTACGGGCTGACATTTCCCCCCAACCCAATCAGAATCTGATAACCAGAAATGGACATCACTCCTTCTCCATGTGTGATGTTAGGGAGTTAACTTTCCTCCCCCTTTGTTATTTCAGTTCATTTGCTGAAAAAAATAACAGATATGCCTAGAAGAGGAGCTTTGGGAAATATTCCTGTTTTTTTCACTAAACAAACTCTGACAWGTTGAACATCCAAAGTACAGCAGCTCCCTTCCCCTCTCTGACCTTTGCCTCCCAGCTTGGGGAGATTGTCAGAGGCCTCTCCTCCTCCCCTCACAATTTCTACGTCTGCAGCCTGGTCTGYGCACTTGCTTGAAAGTCACCCCGGGGTGAAACAGCATCTTCTGACTGTGGAAGAGACTGATTATATCATTATATTATATTTTAGGTGCAGATAGGGTTTTCTTTGATTCCCCTACATCTGCAGMGCTGTTTAATGAAAGTGCAGCACCTGGTCTAATGGGCCCTAATTAAAAATAAAATTTAAAAAACTACCACTTTTTCAAACAGTTCTAACTAGGTGTTCCAGACTACATTATTTTATGGAAAAGTTCATGGTGTGCCAGGGCAGAGTGGCTTTTTAATGAAGGAAACATGAAGCTGCACCACTACAAGCACTACAGCCTGGCTTAAACTGGAATACCCATGGAAAAATCAAACCTGTCCGGCTCTCAGCCACCTGTGTTTGYTGTTGCACTGCTCCTCATCTTACACAGCATTAGTGTTTGCATGGGTTTTCCATGATTAACTGAGAGGCAATCCAGTTTAGAATAAGCCCAGCAGGAAAAGAATTTTAAAGGTTAGTTGGCTCAGTTAGATGGCTCAGCTTCCCAACAAACAAACAGACCCAAAATCAGGAGAAGGGATGCTATGCTGGAATTTGGAGATGAAGGGGYGAGAAGGCTGGACGCTTTTGGCAGTGGTGCTGCTTTCTGTGAGCTGGAAGTGCTTGCGAAGTGATGGCCTGAAAATGTGACTTGTGGCATTCTCAAGCAAGCCCCGCTGAAATCTTCGGACAGCATCGCATTGCATCTCTTTTTTTTTGCACACCACAGGCTGGTTCTCCAGCAAAGCCAGTCCAGCTCAAGCAGGCAGGAGGATAAAGAAGTGTCACACAAGTGTGCAGGACAGAAAGCCCAAGAGCCACGTAGAGATGGAGGATTTAAAGCACGGGAGAGAATCTGCCTCGCCGTGTCCCCTCGGGAGAGGCACTGCATTCCCTTGGGAAGGCGGTGGGGAGGGATGTGCAGGGGGCTGTGCTGTGCTGGGCTGGATGTTGAGTAACAGGGATGGATGTTGTGTAGCTGCTCGTAGGCAATTATGTACAAAGTCACAGCAGTGATGCTAGAAAGCTCCAGGCATCTTCACCAGATTTTGCTGGCCATTAATCCAACAGAAGGCTGCTAATGGCATCTGATCGCTTTCTTTGTGCTACTGCTATTTAAGGCCACTCTGAAGGGCACAAACTCTTCCCTATTATACAATGTGAGATTCAGGCAAAATTATAACCCTGGATTTCAGAAGGATGAGTTCTCAAAATGACAATAAGCTAACAAGATGTGAACTTTATTTTTTAAGTCTTCAGCCGTGAGCTGGAAAGGAATCAACTCTTGAAAAGCAAGGATCTCTGATCATAAATGAAATATCATCTAGATAGAGGGSACGAAAAATTCACCCATGGCATTCCATTACTAAAAACCTTTACAACAACACTGTGGTTATGAACTTTTCCCATTGCAAAKGTCTATTGCACTGCAGCTCCTGCATGTCCACCCAGCATCCCTGCAAATGGAAAACTGCACAGCATCCCCTGGGAATTGCAGGACATGCCAGTGTGCAGCAGAAGTTTTTAATATGGGTCAGAAAGAGATATGCCAGCACAGAAAAATGGGCAGCCAGAGTAGTCCTTCACTTCATCCATGAAAAGAGAGCTCCTGGAGTAGGTCCAGGGGTGGGTGACACAGGTGATGGAGGGACTGGAGCATCTCCTGTGAGGGAAGGCTGAAGGAGCTGGGGCTGTTCAGCCTGGAGAGGAGCCCCAGCTGAGAGGCACCCTCAGCCCTGGGTGTCCCTGGGTGCAGAGAGGATCAGAGCAGAGCCCAGMATCTGCTCCAGGCCTAGCAATGGCACCAGAGCCATGGGCAGGGATTGAGCCCAGCAATTCCCCTGCACCGGAGGCACAAATGCCCAGGCCAGTGTCCAAGCCCTGAAACAGAGAGGGCGTAGAGTCTCCCTCCCAGGAGATATTCCAGAACCTTCTGGATACAATCCTGTGCCCTGTGTTGTGGGATGATCCTGCTGGAGCAGGGATGTGGCACCAGATTGACTCCCTCTGGTCCCTTCCAAACTTATCCAGTCTGGGATTCTGTGAACCAGAGAACCAGACACACCAGGCCCAGTTGGGCAAACTTTCAACATCCAGAACTGGTATCAAATTTATGAGNAGAGAGCTCCTGGAGTAGGTCCAGGGGTGGGTGACACAGGTGATGGAGGGACTGGAGCATCTCCTGTGAGGAAAGGCTGAAGGAGCTGGGGCTGTTCAGCCTGGAGAGGAGCCCCAGCTGAGAGGCACCCTCAGCCCTGGGTGTCCCTGTGTGTCCCTGGGTGTCCCTGGGTGCAGAGAGGATCAGAGCAGAGCCCAGAATCTGCTCCAGGCCTAGCAATGGCACCAGAGCCATGGGCAGGGATTGAGCCCAGCAATTCCCCTGCACCGGAGGCACAAATGCCCAGGCCAGTGTCCAAGCCCTGAAACAGAGAGGGCGTAGAGTCTCCCTCCCAGGAGATATTCCAGAACCTTCTGGATACAATCCTGTGCCCTGTGTTGTGGGATGATCCTGCTGGAGCAGGGATGTGGCACCAGATTGACTCCCTCTGGTCCCTTCCAAACTTATCCAGTCTGGGATYCTGTGAACCAGAGAACCAGACACACCAGGCCCAGTTGGGCAAACTTTCAACATCCAGAACTGGTATCAAATTTATGAGKTTTTCAGTCCATCTTTGGGGTGAARGACCTTTAGTGTGGTCATGCAATGGTCAATCCTGGTTATGGCAAATTATTATGATTTGTTCCCTTCCAGCAAAAAGAAAACAGGTAATTAATTATCTGGCTGGGAAAGGGCTCACACAACAGCCCACAGCCACTGACTGTGGGAATTGCCCAAGTGTTGGCCTCACATTAAGAGACAATAAATCTTTCTCAGAGTCTGGAAAGACATCTATTATGAGCAAAAGCATAGCCAAGCTGTTGGGAGAGGCAAGGACTCTGCTTATCTTCACACTTAGGCAGCTCCTTACAGCCTCAGGGAAAGAGTTCACCTGACTCAGGAAGGATGCTGTGCATCATTTTAGTCACCAAAGACATGTTGCTTCCCTGTACCTAAAGACAGGGATGTCAAAATTGTGTCACTCAGCAAGYGCCTGCCTTCCTGCCTGCCCCCAGGAGGGACTAAGTCAGAATCCCAGCATGGTCTCCCCTGCCCTGCCTAAGGAAAACTCAGAGGGAAAAGCTGGAAGAGGGTAGGAGAGTACCTGGGAGTCAGAGGCACGAACACAGATTTTTCAGCCAGACTGAAAAATCCYCCATCCTATGGAACCACTCCAACACAGGACAAGGCTAGGAACAATGACTCAGCTTTGTCCAGATCCCTTAAAAACACGCTGAAAACACATTCTAAAACACCTATAAAATGTTTGGGTTTATACAGGCTAGTGAATATCTAAAGGGAAATCTAACCAGCTTGTACAGCAGG
Organism: Cardinalis cardinalis; assembly: GCA_014549065.1. Classification (NCBI taxonomy): domain Eukaryota; kingdom Metazoa; phylum Chordata; class Aves; order Passeriformes; family Cardinalidae; genus Cardinalis; species Cardinalis cardinalis. The sequence goes on along the minus strand of JACDOX010000440.1, from coordinate 178,718 downwards.
CGAGTCAAATACAGTTTTTCATTTGGCTTGCAGTCAAAAAGAAGATCAAATGATGTACCAAATCCTACCTTCACAAGTACACAGGACAGCAGTGCGGCTAAGAGCAGAATTTGATTGGAAAAAAAAGGAGTGAACTGGCCATTTCAATCCCTGCTGTGAGCATTCCTGATTAACACCAGCTGATACTTTTAGAATAGTAGGTCTGAGGATTAAAGTATTATGTAGGCTGAAAACACTACGTCACATCTCTAAATTACTTTGTATCATTTAATACTCTGCATTCTATTAGGCTCAATTCTTAGGTCCACAATCAATAATGAGAACCTCCACCTCAAATCCAGATAGTATTTAGGGTTACTAACTTACCCTCAGAGCCTTCTATAAGAGATTTTGCCTCCAACTCTGCTTCATTATATTTTTTCATTTGTTTTCTTCAAATCCTACCTTAATGGTTTCTCTGTGAACCAACAGAATGTCTCATATGTAGATTAAGGAGAACTACTATTTTTGTTTTACTCTGATAGTTCTTAACAGAAAATAGTAATGCAATTTCTATTCTCTCAAATATCTAAGCTCCAAATAATACATTATAAAAAAAAAATTGCATTCCAAAAAAAACCCCAAAAAACCCCAAACAAACCAAAACAAACAGAAAAAACTCCAAAACAAAACAAAAACCACAAAAGAAAACAGAAACAAAAACCAACAAACCACAACAAAACCTACTCAGATCCTAAAGTTCATGATCCCAATGTCCTCTCTTCACATGTTTACCTTCCAGAGTTCAGGCACCAGATTGTTTTACCTGTCACTGCTCTGTTTACTGCAAATAGGAGGAAAACAGTTTTCTGGATGTCACAATATACAGAAAGACTTTAAAAGAAAAGGCATCTTATATTAAAAGTGGCAAATAAAGAAATCTGATTAATGCTCTATCCTTATATCATTGTTATTATATACAATATAATTGTGTGTTACATATACATCTAATTAAGGATATGTTCTATGCTTTTTCTGAACCAAAATTTATAAAACATTAAGTCCAGATTGAAATGTGCCCTGGACCTGTACAGAACATGACTGTGGTGCATAAAAGCCAGAGTTCCCCTGATAGAATGTTAGCTCTCTCTCGGTTATAGATCTGTAGAAAAGCTGTTCAGAAAACACATGCTATAAACAGCAGAGGAGAACAGGCATCTCWGGAAAAGTTGCTTTTTAAGGCAGCTAGTCAGGCAAATCAGCCCTTGGGTGTGCTCATCAGCCCCACTCACTCCAGAAACTGCTTAAATTATCAGTTTAG
>JACDOX010000440.1:152704-176652 GCA_014549065.1 Cardinalis cardinalis | reverse complement strand
ACAGTTCCTCCTAGCAGCCTCTTGTAATATTGAATGAATGCTCCCACTTGATAAATTTGTCTTGAAATTTCACAAAATTTTAGTACATTTTCTCAGGATGCATTTTCTTTCCTTATCTATCTATCTATCTATCTATCTATCTATCTATCTATCTATCTATCTATCTATCTATCTATCTATCTTTCAGTGAAAAAAAAACATATAAAAAACAGTTTGATTTGTGGCCCAGAAAATCTGGTGTAGTCTAGGACCATGAGCTATTTCCTTTCAGCCCTAAGTAAACTCTTTTTCTTTTTTTTTTGTCAGATATTGTAAAGTGCTGATAATGATTTACCTTACTTATAACGTCTCTCATTCTGTTCCAGGCCTTGAGAGATATCAAAAGCTTAGGTGAAAAGCWGCAGGAGTCATGTCCCTTGTGTTAAGCTCAATCTTTTTTGGAAATAACAACAATCCTGGGGKTTTTTGTGATTTTAATTCAAGAGCATAGGCCACCAGAAGCTGTGAATTACTCCAACATATAACACAGCAGTATTTTTTGGTTTCATYGTTAAGAATAAAACCTTCTTGCCAAACAGATCTACTGAGGTGTGAAGTGGACAGGCATCTGCCGTGCTCTGAATCTGCTCTTTGAAACTGATATTTTTCTTATTAGCTGCCTAACTGGGAAGGGTATCAGTTTCAGCTGCAGGTCTAGGAGGCTGCCCATGCTAAGAAAATTTCACCAGCTGTTGGTCTTATTTCCAAAATTTAGTTATCCGTTGAACTTGAAGTTCTTAGTTTATGAAGAACTTGAGTTTRTGAAGAACTTGAGGTTCCTCATTTATGGTTACCTTTACATCAATAAGCACAAGCATACACATCCACTAAAACTCCATGATACTTTTCAGAACAGAATGTTGCATGTTTGAAATGTCGTAAATAACATTACTTAAGCAAGGATAGACTATTGCTCAACAAAAGTTTCTTACTAGGACACTGAAAAATATATCAGAATTTAAATGTTTAAAGTAATGGAGTTTTAGAATTAACTGCAAAATGACTATTACTGAAAAAATAAGAAAGCTCTTTAAAAGATAGCATTTGATGGTTTGGGAGCTACAAAATATTGACAGCTTGCCAGGATCACGTGGAACATACATTCCCTCCAACAAAGATGGTCACACATCATTTTTACTTGCAAAATCACTTACAAGATATTGACAGGAGCAGCAGCAAAACAGAACTGATAACTGAGCACACAGTTCTCACATTGCCAGGAAAAACAGGCCAACAGCTATTTCCTTCTCAGATCTCAAGCTGGGATATATATAACTGAGCTCACAAACCAGAAATTATCATCTGCCCAGTCTTAGAGGTTCAAAAAGTGGCATTTTGCTGAAAGTACACAACTAGCTAAGAAGACCAAAAATATTATTAGCATTTAAACTTGTCACACCAGAATTTCAGACTTGAAAGGTCAAAGACATTAGTGTGAGATTTCACTTCAGAAATTGTACTCTTTTCCTCTTCTTGGACAAGGGAGCAGGAAGCTCCTCAATGACTTCACATCCTTGCTGGTAAGACCCAGAGAGACTCAGTGAGAACATTAGTGAGGTGGGATTTTTGTACTAATTAAAGCTAGTTCTCCTAATAGAGACTGCAYTGAGTTATAATCAATAAATTTAAATATTTTACAGCATGTCCTAATACCCAAATAGCAAGAATCACATTCTTGAGAGTTTTGTAAAGCAATGCATCCTGTTTCTTCGGAAAATAATTGGAAAGTTAATAAATGAACACTAAGAGTTAGAACTAATAATGATGGACAAATGCAATAAAAAGTAATTTTCTTGTTCTGTGACYCTGAATCCTATCAGAGCAATTCACCTGCCCTGCATCACCTCYTTTGGCTCACTCTTTCCCAGAAATGAACTATTGATTACACCTCTAGTCTGTCATTTTCAGTGACCTAGCAAGCCTCCCACACACCAATTTAAAAAATAGTTTCCAAGTAAAAGCTGTTCTGAAAATGAGGTAGACGTAAATTCATCAAACCCAACAAAAAAAGGAGGTTATTCTAATTCAATCCTATAACAATATGTTCTTTGGAAGCTCTACACAGTTAGATTTGAGCTATCTGGGAACTTTGCAACAACTTAAGCTTGTCCCTCTCCTCATGCATGGCTCCCCAGGTGCCATCCAAAGCCTCCTACCAAGGGTCATAGAACGGACAGTTCACTTATTTAATGAGACAGGCTGCTTTCCATGTTTCCAAGGTTTGTTTCCATGTAAATCCTGGAGCTCTGAGGCTCCTGGGTGCACCTACTTCATTGCATTCACTGTAGTCAGTGATAGATCTGTAGCTATCACAAAACCTTTTCATCCTGGGCAACTTGGTATTTTCAAAGAACTTTCATATCCTATGAGGGAAGATGCTATATAAATGCAAATACTGACTATTCCCATTTTATCATTTTTTTGTCAAGAAAACACTGCTGGTTTTCAATATTTAAAAAAAAATTTATGCTGGAATATGAAGTTAACTCCTAAAAATAAGTTAATCTAAAAGTAAACATAATAACAGCCAAGAATAAAATCACTCTATAAAAGCGAGATTTAGATTTGGAGGAAACTAAGACTGGAGATCAAAAATCCCTTTGTTCCTTAAACAGCTTAATCTAAAAAACTTGCAGTCTTTCAAAACCATGATTTGTACACATATTGATATGCTCTAGAAATATCAGAATTATTCTAGAAACAGGTTTGGGTGCTTCTGTACATTGATTTTAAAGCAAGCTTCTTTGGTCTCTGTCTGAAATTTGGATAATTTTTGAGCAGAAAAATCAACTTGTTTGGTTACTGTCGATTTAAAATAATACAAAGAATTAGTCCATCAAATCCTTCAAACTGATGTACTTGTGGAAAAGTCTTTTGAGAAGAGAGCTATGTGCATAACCCTCCTGGCAAACAGTGCTGAGCACAGGGGCAGTGGGTGGCTGGGGAGTCATTTTGTTCTTCAAAATAAAGCTGTAATAGGCCGTGGGTGCTGCATCATCCCTCTGGAGTGCAATTAATTGCAATTACTGCAGCCTCTGTTTGTGGCTTCTGACACACTTGCAGGGATAGCTGAGTATTCTCTTTTTGCCCATGAAACAGGCTGCATTTTCTCTGCTGTGTTTTATCTGGTCTGCTCCTGGTCCATCTTGGTTTTGGGGTTGGGTATTTTTTTTTGTTTGGTTTTTTTTTTTAATCTTTGCTTTTGTCTTTCTCTCTGTTCCATGGTGTCTCTGCACCCTTGAAAACCTTGCGTGCAATTAGAGCGTGTAATGGCAGAGAGGTGCAGTGCTGCTATCAGCCTCCCCTGCGCGTGATGGAGAGATTTATTACTGCAATCTCCCAGCAAACTGGTGGGAAGTGGATAATGGATCCTAGGTAAGAGATTTACTTGAAACCAGGGAACAGTATCTTAAATCTCTTTCTCCAAGGACAGAGCCAGTGTCACATTTGTGGTGCCRAGACACGGGTTCCTTTTCCTCCCATCTCCACCCCACACAGGATCATCTGCCTGCTATTTGGTTTGATGGAGTTCTGCATGACCTGCAGCCTCASCAAACACCCTGAGCACTCATCCCTGAAAACTCATGCTCGTGCTCAAATGAACATTTCTTTGATTAACTCGGCAGCATCTGCACAGTGCTCAAATTCTATTTAGGTAGCACAGGAGAAAACACCCTACAACCCCACAGAAATCATGTTGAGGCAAATCAGCTCTGAGTCAGATTAAATAGGACTTAATTTGACTTCTGATTTGTTTACACTTCATCACACAGCCAGTCTCCATTATGATCCCTCTTTATTTCCTACTTCTACAATTTCACACCATTCTCTTAACATATGAAACTATTATTAGAATTATTCAAGTACTCCGAGGTTTTTTTGGCAACTCTGTTACCTGCAGGTGTTAGCAGCTTGGTAGCACATCTWAAGGAAGCAATCCAAAGTCCATGGTGAAGTTCTGCACGTAATTRCAAGAGATCTTTAGCTTTCAATTCCCCCTCCCATTGCACGCATGCATCTTACAGATGTGCCATGCCTGCCTCTGAACTCCCACTTCCTGACATAACAAGGGTATTTTGCTTTAGAGAGAAAAATTACCATTTGAAAAAACTTAATTCCTTTGTGTTTGGAGTTGACTCACAGTTTTTAACCCAGCTTTCAGATCGATGCAGATGGCTGTGGAGCCAGGTTTCCCGTAAAACTCGTGGGAATGGATCAGAAACGTGCCGAGCAGACAACAGCACATAACATACCCTCTGCAAGAAATCCAGCCAGACTAGGAGAGCAGCAGCAACCTGGCGCYTTGCAATCAAATTGCCCCTTAATTTACTGTGATTGCTTATTTATCTTCCACACATGCTGTGGCTGCCCTCCTATTTTGCCAGGCTGCTCCTTTTCTCTGTGTTTCTCCTCCACTGCCACTCACGGGCTCCTCCTGCTTCTCTGGCCCTTTGGATCCCGGGCTGTGCCCCTCTTCCCTCCCGGATCGTCGAGCCAGATCCAGCCTTCACCTCYGCATCACAGGCAGCTTCCACCAATGCTGGATTTCAGTTTCCTCCTGATGTCAAGTTTCAGCCCAGCCCACGGCTCTTGCATCATGAGCTGGAAAACCCTCCCATGCTCCAGGCTTTGCAAGGGATGTTTGCAGAGAAGCAGCAGTTTTATTCACTCTGTGCTTGATGCCCTATTTCTTTTGCAGCTTTTCTCTCTTATGTGACAAGAAACAGCTGTTTGTGTTGAGGGAAGCCTCTTTCTTGAGCTAAATCCCTTTCCTTTTCTAGAAACAGATCTCTCAGCTACTCCAGTGGGACTGAAATCCCCTGGAGTCAATAAAACTTCTCAAAGGAGCATTTCTTCTATCAGACTTTATCTTTATATCCATAAGAAACATTGGGACCATTTTTAAAGGGGATTATTTCTCTCAAACTAACATTATTTTAAATTTAAAATTTTAAATCCATGCAACTTTTATATGTGTATGAGTGCTAAAAAGAAGAAAAAAAAAACCAAAAAACAAGCAGGGGGAGAGGGGTGCTGGTGAAAGAAATTAAGAAATTACCTGCATAAGTTTTAGTTAAATGCTGAATCTTCAGGGTAATCCTGCAAACCACCTCATGAGCAACTTGATTCAAACAATGACCTGTTTGGGGTCACTCAGGTGTGTATAGTGGCCACACAAAACAGGTTAAAATTTTCAGAGTCTAGGTTATTAGCTTAATATCTGATTGAGGCCAGGACTGACTGCTGCTGTTTGTTTAACACACTGCACAAAGCAGTTTTCTGCTCCTGCAAAAAGCCTCGGGTGCAGATCTGCAAGTGAGACTGAGCACTCACAGCAGATTGCTGATGACTTCTGGAGAAATGTCCCTGCCTTATCAACTCTACATCACATTTTGCACCGCAAATCGCGTTTGAAGTTTTAAAGCTGGATGAATGTGTGAGCTTGATCACAGACATTCATGCAGATAAGATTGTGGAAGAGAAGTTACATTGCAGGACTACACCCTTTGTCGTACAATTCTGTGCCAGATCTCTGCAATTCCATACCAGACCTTTGCAGTTCTGTAATAATTTAGCAGTTTACTTGACTTAAAAAGCAGCTGGAGAATGCTTTTTCCAAGCTCTGAACAACTTGCTCTGTTTAAATCCACCACTAAATCTGGACTCTAACTCAGTGAAATTAATGGCTGTACCATATTCCAGCTTTCGCAACTCTCAAATAAGATATATTTGCAGGATTCAATGGACTATACAGAAATAGGAGGGATAAAATTTTGTTTCCTCACATGGAAAAGGCAGTAAAAAGAAAGTGAGAACAATGTTTTCACCCAGTCCTGAGGATCAAGGAGAAGTGGCAAGTTCAAATTGAGTATCTCACGAGTGAGAACTCRCAGAGAGTTTTATCCTAAGGAAACAAAGCAGATCAAAAGGCTTTGGTTTCAGAAATGCTGTAAATGTGCATGCACGGGCTACTGAAGAGATCTGGTGCTTCTGAGCAGGGAGAAGATGAAGTCCTACTGCTTCCAAGGGATATTGTTATCCACACAGCAGTGTACACTGTCACCTTCAGAAAACCTTGCTGCCTTCTTTTACTGTGGTTGTGGAGCAGCACCCTGACCACAGCGCAAAAACATTAAAACACAAAATACAATAAACAGTCCRCACATGGAGAGTGCTAATAGAGCATATACTGGGAAAGCAAGATGATGCTTCCACTTTGCTACTAATGCCACAAATGACGTTGTCATACACGCTGGCAGCTCTGCTCTCCTCAACATTTGAGAAATAAAAGAAAGCTTTCTGTCAAAGAGCACAGCGATGATGATGATGATGATGATGATGATGATGATGATGATGATGATGATATCCAAATTCTTCAACCAGCATACAGAGGCACAACTGCAGCAGGACAGGTAAMCAATCTGATGGGTGCTCCGTGTGCTCCATGACAAGGGGTGACACTCACAAGTCACTGCCTGGAAGTACAACTCAGATTGCAATCAATAAGAGAATCTGCAGTATTTGCTTTGCATCTCTACTCATTCGTGAGTTTCAGTCAGTTTTCATTACTCTGCATTTTCATCCCCTGGGGACAACAGGCTTGAAGGAGATAAGGTAAGAGAAGTAAAGGAAGAAGCGAGATGGAGGCACAGCTAGTTTTTAGRAGTATAGCGAACAACTCAGTATTTTAGGCCTGCCACAGCCATTCTGCAACCACACTGCAAAGCTGGCAGTTACAGCCTTGCCCAAACAGGCATCCACAATTTCCTTTCAGCCCTGCCACCAAACATACCTTGAGGCTTCTAGATGTTTGGGTACCACAGTGCAGAAACTTAGTATGGAAATACCCTCCATGCAGGGAACTTAGTGAGAAGTTCATTTTGCTCCAAGGGATTTTCTGCAGACAGAAATCACAGAGGGCAATAGCCTAATAGGCTAGTTTTTAAAAAGGACTGCACAATGGAAATACTCACAGTTACAATAGAAGTAGGAGCTCTAGAGATAATTTTTTGAGAGATGTAGCCCCCTCCATCTTCAGAACAGAAACCAGTCATTAAACTGCTTATTATTCCAGATGAACTTCGCTGCATGASTTTCTTATTTCAAAACTGCCACGTGTGCAAGATTTATGCCTTTTTCCTCAGAAGCCATGAGCAGCAGCCTTCCTCAGAAACTGTACTGTGTGCTGACCTGATACTGAGGTATGAGACTGAAACAAATACAACTGCTTCTGCTTTTTGCCATAATCTCTGATTACACACATGTCCAAAGCATTTCACCACATCCCACAGGAATTAWGGCCCCGGAGATGCAGAAGCTCACTGTGCAGTTCTTGGCATGCCTGGCCAAGCAGAGGGGAGCAGGATGGCAGGCACCCAGGCGGTGCTAAAACTTCAGCAGCATCATCACAGCCTGAAGAGTGTACTCAGAAACTCGAACAACAAACAATAATTTCCAAAATGCAATGCTTCCTGAGCAATCAACTCCAAGGGTTAGGAAGGAAATGCTAAGACCAAGCCAACTGCAGGTCAGTGTTGTTGCAAGGGCATAAAAACTGCCTGAGGACCAGCATTGTTTTCTTTCCAAATGGGAAAAGGTTCCTTCTGGAATTTCAGCATCCTAAAGTCTCCATGAAGGCTGGTGAAATCCAAGCCTCTGCAAACTCTTCAACATTGTAAAAGTGGTTCAAACAGCTAGTGAGAAAAATTTTCACACCTTTTCTCTTTTTCTTCTCGGGTTTTCTATGAAGTGGGATCTGATCTTACCGGTAGGTTTGAAGATGGAGGAGCACACTATACCTAGCCACAAACAGAAAAGATGAATACACATCAGAACAATCATATTTGCCAGAGAAGACAAGAGAAGGAAAATTCACAGTCAGAACTGGAACATTATTGCACCATATGCTTTCCAACAGCCAAGCACAACAGGGGCCCTGCACAATCCTTGCCTTACTGCACCCTGTTGTATTTCCACCTGGAAAGACATATGGCAGTGCCTAGGAGAGAAAATGTTCCTTTTTCTTTTTTTATTTTCCTAATGTTAATGTTATTTCTCAGCTTTAAAGGAACATTTGATTATGAAACATGCTCAGCCCAAGGATGAAAAAAAATCTTCCTATCTCTTCCCACTAATGACAAAAACAGGTCCATTGACCTGTTGGTATTATGACCAAATGAAAATTTGAAGGCATGGCTTGGATACTACTTTGTCTTATGCATCACTGACAAAATTTCCTGCTCTGCAGAAATGTGGTGCCTCACAGTTATGGTAGGGATGCTAAAAATTGTCCTGGAAGTGTGACCTAACAAAAATCATCCTTCTGCTTATGAAATGAAAAACACTGCTTCATAAAGAACTGACCAAGAGCAAACATTCAGCACAGCAAGAATCACTTTTAGCCCTAATTACCGTCATTCTTAAAATGCTATTTTTTACTGAGAGCACATTCAACATTACAGGAACCTACTCATGACTGCTGCTGGGCAAGGGAAGCAGTAGTTATGTTAAAAGATGTAAGAATAAGAAACCATCCAAAAAGCTCTTATAACTACCCTCTCATCACTCAGGTAAGTAGAAATATTTTAACAGTGATTTTATTGTAGCAGCAATGCTTTTCGCCTCCTTTCACAGTAGCTCTGAAAGAGGTATGTTGATCACTTCTGCTAGAAGAGGGCTATATTTAAAAAGAAAACCTGCATAAAGTTGATTATTGCAAGTCTCACCACCCCACACCGCCGCTGGGTATGAGAGGAATATGGTGAAACTGTGTATTTATTTCACCAGCCTTGATWAATATAATTGTGAAGGGTTGTTCCACCTCCCTTTAGTGAGGTTGCCCTTCGTCTGGCCACCCCAAACTTAGCCCTGTTACATCCGCTGCCTCAAAGCGGCACATCTGCCTTAACAGGCCATGACCAGAGATTACCCCAGGCACCTGATCCAGCTGGGCTTCCAGGTGATTACTCCTCCATCACAGATTTTAAAGTGGTCACGGGGGTTTTTTCACTGAGTCATAGAATCATTCAGGTTGGCAAAGACCTCCAAGACCATGGAGTCCCTGCTATGACCAGTGCCCACCTTGTCATCAGCCCAGAGATGTCCAGGCCTTCCCTGGACACTTCCAGGGACGGGGACTCCAACACTGCCCTGGGCAGCCCTTTCCAATGTTTGACAACACTTTCCATGAAGGAATTGCTCCTGATGTCCAACCTGAGCCTGCCCTGGCCCACCCTGAAGCCGTTCCCTCTGCTCCTGTCCCTGTTCCCTGGAGCACAGCCCGACCCCCCCGGCTGTCCCCTCCTGGCAGGAGCTGTGCAGAGCCACAAGGGCCCCCCTGAGCCTCCTTTGCTCCAGGCTCAGCCCCTTCCCAGCTCCCTCAGCCTCTCCTGGGGCTCCAGCCCCTTCCCAGCTCCGTTCCCTGCCCTGGACACGCTGCAGCCCCTCCACACCTTCTGTGAGCTGAGGGAACATGGCTGCTGGGCCTGGCTCAGGCTGGGAGCTTTCCGTCTTAATCTCTTCATTTCCCCCCAAAAAAAAAAGACTCACAAATTCTTTGGATACTTCCAGTGAGTGCTCATTCCTGATGGAACATCCTGGATGCCTGCGGAGCCCTGATGGGCCTTGCTCAGGACAGGCTCTCTGCCCGGCCATTTTGGCCCACACYGCTCCTTTCAATCCATCACAGGACACATCCTGCTCCCAATAAACAGGTGTGACCYTCCCAGCGCAATTTGGCAGATGTTCCCAATATACCAAAGGCTGAGTGGTAGCCCTTATTTAATATACGGCAGGAAATCTGCCTGTGTCCTTCCTGAAGCAGAAAAACACTTAATTCCTTGTGCTTTCCCTTCTTTTTCACTGTCTTTTGAAACCAGAATTGAATGAACGCTAAAATGTATTCCTTTTGWATCTTTGATAACATAAAACTACTTCTACATCCATTTCACTATATTGAATATTATAATTAAAAATAATCATAGATAATTGTAAAATATATTATAATAATAAATTATTTTAGGATAAGGAAGCATTGTTAATTTCATTCACAAGCAGGGATCTTTTGGCAAAGAAATTATGTAAATTTTCAGTAATGTCTTCCATTTATTTCCCAAATGGAGTGAGATGCCTTTTAATGAGGCCAGCCCTAAACTCTAAGTGAGCTTGGATGAGTTACCTACTCATTCATTCGGTCCAGCCAGACAAGCAAGTGTGTTTCACTAGCACAAATGATCACACAGTCCATTTCAAATTTACACATAATTATCTTTGCTTAGCACTCTTTTTCTTACAGCTTTTCAAAAACAGTCATTTGGGGGCAAACTGCTTAAAATGACAAGAGCAATCCCACTGATTTAAGGAGAACTGTATAAATGCAGCCCTTTTGAACATCATATGTGCAACTTTTATGTGTTAGAATTAATATCAGATGTKCTCACACAGCATCCAGTGAAGGAGCAGAAATAATATCATGTGGCACATCCTTCTTGTCATTCAGTCACAACACATCACAGGCAAGCAAGAAGCTGAAATGCCTTCCTGAAGTGCCTGTCCTCTCCATCCCTAAGTAAGGCCTCCAAGAAAGACATCCCTGTCAAATGCTTCATATTTTGTGAGGTGGACAGAGATGGTTCTGAAGTGAAGGCACAATCCAATGAGATTGCTTGACTCTAGCCAATGCATAATTAAAGAAAAAGGTTCATCCAAAAAAAAAGCAGCAAAATAATTAATCAGCTTTCTGATTAATGCTTTTAAAGGACTGGTGAGCTGTTAGGAAAAAGCCTCTGCTAGGGAAAGAAAAGTTAGTCACAATTAATCTATAACTATATAACCCTGACTATCAAGATCAATTTAAGTTCCATGCTCAAAGGTTCAAAAACACATGCTGCTTGAGGTAACTGATTTCCAAAAAGGAAAAAAAAAAAAAAGACTATGGCAACATATTAGGGAAACTTTCAATGCTACCCTGGAAAAGCCCAAATGCTTGGGGTTTAAATTATCTACTGTTTTTTAAAGATTATTATGCCAAACAACTTCAACTTACAACTAACATAATTTTCTTTTCCCACTCCTGAAAATCAAACATTTTAGACTTTTTCTCTGTGCACTAGGTTTACTGGCAACATTTGTGCAGATTTTATAACACTGTGTTGTCAGGTACCTTTTTGTTCCCATGAACTTATTCTTACAGAGGTGTTATAGAGCAGAAGGTTTACAATACTATTTTCAGTATTTTTGAGGTAAATAGTTTGAGTATTTTGAGAGACAGCACTTCCTTGATGAGAAACCTGCAGGATTGCTCCCTGACAGTATGTGAATTACCAGCTGAAGAGAAGSTGTTGCCCCCATCAGATATCTTACAACAGTAAAATACTTTGTTGTAGATTGACTTTAGGTGTTATAAAATTATGTGGTTTTAGTTCTCAATCATCATTACTAGAAATACAAACAGGTAATATACTGATATGTGGATAAACCTTCTGTCTTCAGAGGGTCCCTCAGAGCTGTTAATGGTAGGTRTAGAGAAATGCAGTTGGTAAATAAAAAAATAGGCTGCAGATGGATCTTGGCTAACTTCAGCGCTTAAATAATGCAAATGAAAAGATACTGCAAATRAGAAAATATTTTAGTCAATGCATTGATTTACAGAATAAAATAYGTTTTAAGCTAAGGCTGTGACATTTTTATCTAGGGAGGGTTCAAATTTGAATTTTTCAGGGCAAAGTCACTGTGTACAAGCAGGTGAAGGCAGGCTTGAGCTCTTCAGATGTACTTGGAATTCTCAAGCTCTGAGGCAGCACTGATGTGGAAACTACAGAGTAATGATAACTGAGTTGTCTTCTGCTTGGCTACTCTGGGTGATARCCAGGGAGGGTCCTGCCTGTCCACATAAGCCCATGTACCAGTAAACTTCAGAAACACCCATCCTCTAAGGTGCTGAGTGTTACCAAAATTTATTTGAATAGACAAGGCGTGGAAAACCAAGTACTCCATGCACTACRAAGCAAGGCAAACATATCCATCTGAATTGAATAGAAAGTAGAACCTAGACCACAATGAAATGCAGAGGAATAATCTGAATATATGCATGACAAAGGGTGGATCCAGGGCAAAACGAGGTAAGTGAAAATGGGTTAAAACTCTGAGAAGCGCTGGACACAGGAAATGGCTCCCCCTGTCCCATCATGGCATCTCCTGCCACACATGTGGTAACTAGCAAGCAATTTTTAAACTGTTCCAATATGTGTTACTGAATAAGGGCTCTGCGTCTTTGTACCCTCTGTACAATGGTGATAAAATACTGGGCACAGTTTGAACCAACTTCTCCTCATGAAGCCTCAGCTACCCTTTGACAAACCTCTCTTTTCAACATTTTTCAGTCCTCCAGAATTGCTGTCCTGCTCTTATTTACAGTGCTCTAAACACAGAACAATTGATCACTTACACAGAATCATTTTAGACTCTCCTCCTAAGCAAACCCCAGCACATTAAAGAAATCAAGTCTGGCAGAAGGCAAGCACAAAAATAATGTCTCTTCAATTTCCCTTCTGCCTTTAAAATGTGTGCTGAATTGCACACAGCTCTTTCATTCTTCAGGAACAATTTACATTATTATATTGATTGAAGATACAGCCAGGAGGGGGTTCAGTACAGCACTCTCCACATCCAGGGCTGAAGGCGATGCTGTGGAGGAGAGAATAAGGACAGTAATTGCTCCAGAAACACAAAAGACCATGCTTCTAGCAAAAAAAAACAAAAACAAAAAACCCTAATGTGGGAAGAGGAATGGTTAGCACCTATAAGAAGGTTTTTGTAGGTAAGTAACAAGCYGAAAGACAATTTGTGGAAGAGATGTCATTTTTAAATGTAATTGAGGTCATACARAGAGTAAAATGCCCATGAAAATGTCATGCCAGTGTACACTGGGTGKTTTTTTCCAGGAACCTGTTAACTTGGAAATTTTTCAACACTTCTCTAAGCTTTGTTTTCCTGCATAGATTGGCATAAATTGGAAAGGAATAAAAGGCAGAGGAAAATAAATTTCCATTATATGTACAGGACTGTGTGTGAGCACCAGCTCAGCAAAATGGTCCAAAAATTGTGTACTTAAATGCACACAGACCCAAGGGAAAGCTGGTTTTGTTACCAGACATCAAATCTTCAGAAAAAACTGYTCATGCTGACCAAGAACTGTGCTCAGAGCTGAAGTTCAGACTGCACAAGCAGGGCCCTTACAAGTGCTGCTCAGCTCTTCAGAACAAAACAACAGCACTTTCCCTCTGCTGTGACACAACCTGCTTGTTTAAAGGAAGCTATTTCATATCTGCTTCATAACCCCTCAAAGATAAGCTGAAAGAAAAAAGTGCCTTTGAGCAGGAAAACCTTGGCAGAGAAGCGGCTTGTGAACGTTTACTCTTGTCCAGKGGAAGGAGATGAACAAAAGAGATCTTCTCTTTCTGGGCAAGTAAAGGACTTTGGTTATTTAGATTGTTTTGTCTTGAGTACAGGTGCTGACAAGGCATCAAACACGGTGGGCTTACAACCTGCTCAACRTGAAGTTGTTAATTGTCTGGCCAAAGAAAGTTTGGAGCTCTCAGATCCAGCTTTTCCTCTGTTATGGCACTGCTTTGAGGAGCATGGTGCAACTAATACCTGTTTTTTAATAAAATGAACAATGCCCTTAAGGCAGCATGTAATTTTGAACTCTAGGCTTAGCATTTATGACTACTGAAATTTCTGTTTAATTAAAAAAAAATTCTGACGCTGCAGGCCAGAATTTCCACATTCGCACAGTCTGACTCTCTCTGAATGTGTACTCTCGGTATTTTGTTATCTTAAACTTATGTAATCGTATTAAGCTTCATCCACTTGAGCCAAGTCCTGCAAGTTCTCCTTTGGCAGCTCTGTGGAAAGCTACAGCAGCATTTTTCCATGCCCATTTTCCATTTTCCATGCCCTATTAAAAAGGACCTTTCAYTCTGCAGGGCTGGTATAACCATTTATCCCATCCATAGCCCTTCGTATATAATAATGTGCTTGATATTCATCTTTCCTGACCTTCAGTTCTTAGGAAGTATTCCTGTATAAATGTTCCTTTAGCTTGGTCCCTGAAGTTGGAGCTTTTCAGTGAAGCCATTCACACACTCACTCTGTGCTTGACAATTTAATTACCTAATATTTCTAAAAGGCGTTTTTGGATGAGAGTCTGTATTAGAAATGTGAAATGCTTTTATTACTTTAGTGCCTTCTATGACARTGAGTTATTTTTAATGGGACTTGGTGTCATCCCTGCATTCCAACAGGGAACTGATCAGTCATTTAACTCGTTTTTAAAGGTAATTAGTGGGGGGTTATGGCACTGTCTACCTGCTCCAAGCCAGGAATCAAAACTAAACATCCTCAGAGAAAAAACCCACTACAAGAGGGGCCCTTGGAGCAGAGCAGTGAACACCAGACCATGGAGTTGTGTCAGGGTAGGGTTAGGGTGGGTATCAGGGAAAGGCTCTTGTCCTGGTTTAGGGTGAATTGTGGAGGAAACTTCCAAAGGGATCTCTAGAAAGCAGATCCAAGCAGCTCATCACCCAACTGCTTTGGCAAAATATTTCCTTGGAGAAAAATGAAAAAACTGTTTATTTAGTAAGCAAAGAATTTACAAGCATAAAATATTAATATTAATATTAAACAGCAAAGCCTCTTGCTGTTCTGAAGAGACAGCAAATTTAGAATGTCCTTTTTGTGGGATGTAGCTCAGCTCACCCAGTCTCTTATCWGTCCTTCCTTTGCTGGAAAATGCTGCATCCCAGGCTCCAGCGGGCCACAGGTGTGACCTCCTGGTGTTCTGGGTTTTGAGTCCAGAGCAGGTTTGAGAAAGTTCCAAAAAAAGAAAAAACACAGTCCAGGGAAAGCAAAGGAAAGCTCTTCCCCGCTGTCAGTCCATGCTGAACRGAGCAGCTGTGGCTGCCCCTGGATCCCTGGCAGTGTCCAAGGCCAGGCTGGATGGGGCTTGGAGCAGCCTGGGACAGTGGAAGGTGTCCCTGCACATGGCAGGGGGTGAGACTGGGTGAGCTTTAAGGTCCCTTTCAACCCAAACCATTCTGGGATTCTCTGATCCTATGATTATTTTAAATCACTGCTGTTCTCATAATATGTTTCGCTCATTCTGAGCTTTTTTTTATTCTAGTGAGCCAGTGAAAAACAGATGCTTGCACACCTTTGCATTTCTTGAGAATTAATGCTATTAAAATTCTTTCCCTTCTTAAATTTTTTTCTCAAATTCTTGTAGTCTTTCCTTGTATTAATGCTACTTCTTATTGAAATGGACATTCTAGTTACCCACGTCAGTTTTTGTAAGTACTCCCATTTTTCTTTGGCTTTCAGGATATTTATTTCTGAGGTGAAGCATGTAATAGTTCAATACAATAAGAATTTCACCATCTTTAAGAGGAAGAGATGCCTTGCAGAAGAAGTCTAGTCTGGAGGCAGCACTGCAATGTGAGCTACCCAAATAATGTCAGATAGAAGTTAAAAGGAAGGAAAGTAATTTTCTGCCCGTACTGGCCATGAAACTTGGGAGTTTTGGAAAAAAAGTGAGGTTCTGTTTTTAATAAAGTGGTGATATTTCTCCTTTCTACAGATACTGCTTTCACCTCAATAATTTCTTGCTTGCTGGTTAAGGATCTTAACCCCTCTGCAGCAAGCATCTCATGGCAAGATACCTTTGATCTGGTTGATGACTGACACAGCAGAACAGAAATTCTGTAACAGCTCTTCAATTAGAATCACTTAAAATTAAAGTCACTGTAAATTTTTAATCTGAATATGTGTTTTCAATTGTATTTGAGACCAAAACAACTGTGCTGCCCGTGCTTTTCTCTCTTACAGAGCAGCACACATACCCAGGTCTGTTCTGGAATTTGTGTAAATGAAGTGGTAAATAAAATGTTTGGAAGTGGACAGCATTTATTGATACATAACCCTGAAGTTCCTGCCACAGGATAACAACCAGCCCTGTTGAAATAATATGACCATGATGTTTACATTTAGAATTAGTGCAAACGGACATTTATAGAAGGCTTAAAATATGAAACAAAAATAAACAGCTGTGGCCATCTCTGTTCCTTACCCCAAAAGAAAACCACAGTGTGGCCTGTGCAAATAAATGTGGTGGAAATTTAAAGTAAATGAAAAAAATGCAATTATGTCTGCTAGCTAAATATTTATCTGGCACAAATTTCAGTTGTACCATCATGRAAGTGTAAAATTAGGAAGAACAAAGAGCAGGTAGAGAGCATTTTTCAACACTTAGGTGTTTATTTGCATTGTGAAACAAGTATACATAGCATACTTCTGGAACATAATTCTAGCTAAGAGTCTTGATTTTRTATTATTTTAGCGCAGCACAACTTAAAAAACAGGGAAAACTACAAAAGTAGAAAAGAAAAGTAGTGGCGTCATCTGTAAATGGAAAAGAAAGAGAAAAAATAAGTAGTTCAAGGTTCAGACGAAATACGTAAGTGTTGCTGTGAGTGGGACTTTGGGTACCAGGACACRGTAGAACTTTATGGAAAAAGAATATAATTGTTTCTTTATTAAGCTGAAGAATAACCCAGTGAGTCAAATTCAGAAATGATGTTCCTTCATATGAGGTGGATCACTGAAAAARCTGTAAACATACAGTAAAAATTGTCTTGTTTATACTAAGTTTCTCCTGGTGGCAAAAGAGGGAGGGGTTGGTTGGTTGTTTTCTACAGACTTTTAAGTAGGAAAGAAACTATAAATGAAAAGGACTGTGGGGAAATAACACATTTTTGGGTGAAGAGGCCAAGCTGCTGCTTAGATATTTCTCATTTCCAAACAGAACTTGGCTATTTTAATGAGAACCAATTTCTGAGAAAACRTACAATTAAAAAAATTGAACTAAAGATCCAAAGTTAGTAAGAGAACATGCAGTAATTTATTTCTGCAGTGTATCTGTCTATGCACAAAATAATCCTGTTTTGTCTCTTACATTTAATTATATTTTGAGCTGGGCTGGTTGATATTTTAAATTAATRTCTTATCCTTGGAGGAAGATGTGCTCATTAGCACTCCAGCTGTGTTGGAAACTTTTATTGGTGTAGCAATAGAAATGCGTGTTTAATTTGATTTTTCAGTCATTTGTGACTCCAGCTCAGACAAGGAACCTATTTAAGTGTTTCTTATGTGGCATTTTTCCTTCACTTGATCAACAAGTACAAACCACTGCCGTAACATGGGATTTCTGTGCTTGTTTGTTTGCTATTCCCTATAATTTTTCCCTCCCACTTCTGTCCTTTTCCCTGTCCCTGTGAAGCACTTCCTGCATTAAGAGGATTTGCAGGAATAACCAATTAAAGGTGCTTGTGACAGACTGAGACAGGCCAAGATTAGAAACATCTCACCTGCCTTTGCTAAGGTGTTTCATGTGCTTAACAGATAAATRCCAGCACTTCTGGGGGTCAAGATTTCTTCTTCCCTTTCTTTTTTTTACAAGCTGGAAGAGGGGAGATGCTCTTAGCAAGAGATAGAAGAGTTATGGAAATAAGAACTATTTCTTTCAGTGGTATAATTTGTGAAAGGGGCTCTAAAAATCTGCACCTGGCTTATTAATTTTTTAAGAGGTTTTTGGCCGAGCTGGACCACTAGTTTCTAGATCTGGTGTTCTGTCCTCAAAAGGAGGAGACCCCTTTGGGTGTGCTGGAGGCTGGGATGAGGGGCTCACCTGGGAGGGCTCGGATCCTGGGAGATGGGGAGCTGGAGTGGGAGCAGGGCTTGGCATGGCGAGGAGCAGGGGTGGGAGGAGAGGAGAAGGATGGAGCTCTGGAGAGAGCTGCAGCTCTCAGCTGTGTGCACCAAACCCTCCTGGAACATTTGGAAGGGATGAGCTGTTCTGTCTCTGCAAGTGGGTTCTTCGTTTTCTGTGGTGGTTGGCATTTTGTGGTACAAAACCAGGGATGTATTTTAAGTTATGCCTCCGTTCTTTGTACTCACACAAACAAGCCAAAAATGTGAATGGATATTTGTAATACTAAGCTTAAAATCATGAGCAACCTCATTTCCTCTTTAGGTTGTGAATTTAATGACAGTAAAACTATAAAACTTCATATAATTTGTATACTTTGAAAGAAAGCAATAGCTGATTTTTCATTCTTTTTTTCCTCCTTCCTCAGGGTGAATTTCACAGTAGAGCAGAACAAATCAACCTTGTCAGACTCCTTGGTGTGTAGAGCACGATTTCTTCAGCCAGAGCTTGAGGAATCTGATTCACAGACACAGAAAAAGAGCAAGAAAGATGTGTCATAATTGAATCTACGTAAATTCTGATTGTATCTTCTCTTCCTGTCTTTTTCTTTAAAATCTGAAGACAGAAGAGGGCTCTGCTGAAAGCCTTGCYTCTTGCCAGATCTTTTTTAACTTGACATGTGCCTCAAGCTCTGCATTACAGAACAGAAGCTCACAGTCCTCAGAGTGAAATCTCAGCAGTTTTGGGGGTGAGCTTTTATGTGGTACCCACTGACCATTCCCACCTGCTCCTCAGTATGGAGGAAGATGCTTTTGGAGAGTTTCTTAGTAGTATCCTTCATTTTTCATGGATTTCTTACTCTGGAGGGCTGTGCCTTGTTATTTCCTCTATATTTGAGGTCTGCAACTGCAAAGTTTTAAAGTGAATAAACTTTAAAGTGAATTGGAGCATTGCTCTACAAGTGTCTCACAGATATGTCATGCTCTGACTATTAGGTTAGGGTGTTGGTTCTGAATAAGAATAAAAATTAATTACAAAAAAGCAGAATTTTAGATCCTAATAACTTTAGGAATTGAAATACTGAAGTATATTAAGAAATATTGGCACCATAACACTGTTGGCACAGTAATTGCCCAACCCATGCAACCCATAAAATCGGCAGAAAATTAAACATTATTAATTTATTATTTTTATTTTCTTCTCTTACAGGGCAATTTCTGGGAATTGCAAACTCTCAGATAGCACCTTGGCCTTCATCAGACAGATCAGAGATGGTTTGAGTTTTCTTATTAACTTAATTGGCTTCCCAGGAAATGTCAATTTCTTCTCTGAATTCACAGCAACCCTCCTGTCGCTGATGGTGCCCCTGTTGTGGCTGACTGTTTCAGGTAAACATGCTCTTCAGCTGGAAAGAACTCTGTGTATTTTACTTTTATTTTCTTAAGGAAAAAACAAAATCACGAGTGATGGGGGAAGCTTGTTTCTCTAAGAGTTTAACTTTGAATGATATGAATTCTGACATGCATTTTAGCCCATGGCCTTTCCTCTATCTTAGGAGATTGTGGCACTTGATACCCAACCTGTGGGTTGAATGTAGAGTAAATATTTGTTTGTAGGAATGAAGGAAATAATGTAGAAATGCAGGAAATAAGGTCGATCTTTCAGCAAAGTCCTGGAGAGTGGAAGTGCCTGTCTCTATTTTCCTTCCATTAGAAAAGTACAGGCAACTGAAAATGATGGTTTTGGAAGCAGTTTGACTTTCCCACTCACCATTCTTATCAAGCAGATTAGAGGTCTTGCCCATATATAATACCATATTTAATTGTTGTTATATTTTATTAAGGGGTTTGTGTACAGACAGAGACAGTTCTGTGACAGGCTGTTGCAGTACACATCAAACCCATACTGATGATGAACAAAATGGACTGTTCTTTGCTGAGATTGCAGCTGGAGCTGGAGGAATTTTGCCAGAATGGTGTAGAAAATGTCACTGTCACCACTCCCACATACGGAGAAGGTGAAACTGGACCAACGAGTGATATTACGGTAAAGGAGCTATAAAAATTTTGCTGTGGTTGAAACCYGGTTTTGGAGAGCACCAGCCTTGAAGCAAAATAACTGCATGCACTTATGGCAGTTCAGAGTCATCCTTCAGTCCCCTTCCYCCCTCATTGTCCCATGTTCTTTCTTTTGGGGGTGTTATTTCAGACCCAACAACTGGGGAGTGGAAGCAACTGGGAGGGAGGGGAGAATTCACAAAGCAGGTCATGCTCTGGTGACAAAATGTGCATCCTCAAGGTGGCTTCTCAGTGTCATTCAAACCCCAAATGTCAGACRTCTGCCTGGGGCAAACTGATGAAGGGGGGCTGCAGGTTTTTAAATCCATAAGATTGGCTTTCTGTGCCTCRCTTGCTGCTTCTGTCACTTACACAACAAGAAACCTGGCCTTTCTGCTATTCCTGACTGAGGGGATRTTTAATTTGCTCTGTTCTGATCTGAAGGTGTAAGTCTCTGTTTTTCTATCAGCAATTATATGATAACGTGCTGGATACCTCTGGAAGCATAGTTGGATGGGAAGACAAATAGAATTTCCTGTGTTGCAGATGAGAACTGTAAAATAAAAAAAGCAAAGTCAACTGGAAGTTTTCTCTGGTGGTCCAGTTGTTAAGGTGAAGAATTATCAGAGCTGGGCTGGTTCAGATTCTATTTTTTTTTTGGCAAAAAGRTACTAGACCAACTTTCTCACCAGTTTTGAGCTGTTTCCCTTTGTTCAGATGAAATTCTCCCATACTGGCTTGTTTTACAGCTAAAACTGACTGCAGCTTACCTAGTTACTGAAACAAAGGTCTCTGAGCTAAGGATTTTACTCTGATTCTCATACTCCATGGATCTCAGCCACCCCTAAGTCAGGCCAGTTCCCTCTGTGTGGCAGGAATGAGCCRCCTCTATTCTAAATGCCACAGAAACTTCACTAACAATCCAGTTAACACTCACCACAAAGCTATCGTCCTCCAGATCCCACTCGGAGCCTTCCAAATGCATTTCTCAAGTTTCAATTTAACCTTTGCTGTAAATATTCCCACTGTATGGAAATGAAACTCTCGCTCCAGAGCTGCGGTTGAGCTTGAAATGAAGCGGAAGAGATGGTGAGAAGGCTCAGGGGTGGAAAGGAAGCAGAGGGAAGGCTGCAGATAGATCCGTGCTGAGATACCACAGTGACACTCTGAGGATGCCAGCGGTGCATACAAGTGCTTCTGCTGAGCTGAGCTCCCACAGGCAGCCCCTGGAGGGAGGTTGCAACAAAAATATTTAAACATCTGAGTGTTTAACCGCGACACTGAGAAAGGAAATTTCTTGTCGCGCAGATATTCCGAGTGTGCCTTCTCTTCGTAAGAGCAGAGAGAAAAGATTCACCATCACAGCTTCAGAAGCTAAATTATTTCATTGGCCTGCACAGGTAAACCTAATGTACAAACACAAGATTATGGACCAAATCCAGTCTTATGATTCCACTGAGTATTTTTGTGAATTTAATGAACCTGAAATTGTTGAAATCAACAGGCTTGATTTGCTATTGGCTCTGTACACAGCTTGCTGTTAACAGAATGATTTATACAGGTGTGAAAGTTCAGTGTATTTGCTTGTCTTCTGGTGCCTTACAATWAACTGACCTACCTTGGCTCATGTAGCTCACAGGTTCCTCCGGGATTTCTCTTTTTAAAYTATTTTAGCAAGGCTTCAAAAGGCAGTTAGAGATAGCAGGGTGGACTAGGAGAATTCTTGATAGCAGTACCTATTTAAGTACCTATTTCCCTGTAAAAGCCAAGAAATTAAAGAATCCCAGAATGGTTTGGGTAGGAAGGACTTTAAATGTCATCTATTCCAACCCTCTGCCAAGGTTGGAACAACACTAGACCAAGTTGTTCCAMACCCTGTCCAACCTGGAAAAATGMAAARTGTTTATGGTAAAATCAATCAATCGATCAAAGGCCTGAATTAACAAAAAGTCATCCTTTGCCTCCACAGACTTCTAGCAGTTATTCTATACTGAAATTAGCCACCTCCTGTTATTTGAATCTCTGCTTAAATGTGAAACTTTGCAAAGCTTTCTTTTAAAAGTAACTGAGTGGAAATTTGCAGCGGAAGTGGGTACTCCGCGAGTTCAAACTGGATGAGTAAAAATAAACATCTTCTTCAGATATTTTGATCCAGCAATTGGAAAACTCAGCAAATCAGCCCAGATGGAAAGAAGTTGCTGAGGACATTCTGCCAGCTAGTTCTTGATCCTGTCTTTAAGGTAAAACACTATTTTGTCTTGATTTGATTGCAAGAGGGTAAGCATTGACTTTTTTTTTTTTTTAATTTATCAGGTTAACCCTTAGGACAGCCAACCTTCTTCTCAAATAGGTCCAAACTTTCTGTACATATTAGAAAAAAAAAAGAATCATGTGAGAAATGTGTGACAGAAGAAGAATCTGAGCAGTCTSTTACCTGCAGTAACATATTCAATTGTCTTTTTTCAACCTGGTCAGTGCTAAATTTGTGTGTCAGGAATGCCACAATCTGAAGTAATGTGCTGGGAATGTACTGCACTGAATCTGCCAGGGAGATAACAGGATGTGAATGTGGTGCAGCACACAAAGCACACACCTGGTCTAAGAAAAGAGGGAATTTTTTTTATTTCCTACTCRAAAGAGACACCAGCACTGCCTCCCTGCCTCTTCTCAGTGGTATCAGCGTCAGTGCAATGCTGATACAAATGCTGTGTCTGTGCAATCAAAATGAAATTTCTGKGGGGTCTCATGGACTCCAGTGTACCCAAAAAGATTGAATTCCAGTCAGCCCCTGGAAGAGCAATGCCTGAAAGGACATCAGCACTTTCTGTGCAGCACTGAATGCTAAGAGAAGAGAAATTAAGAAACTGCCCAGTTCCCTTTGTAACTCACATTCGCCTCAAATTTATTGAAACATACAGGAAAAGGGTTTCCAGGGGATGTATAAATTTCTTTAACTCTTTTCTGGGAAGGGAAATCCTAACACATCGCTGTGACAAGTGGCCAGAGATTTAATAAAACATTTGGGTTTATTTTCAATATTCTCTRTATGGAAAATACAACCATAAAATATGGCTATCCATGGCCCTTTTCCTTTTTAGTGCCGTATAGTACTGTTTTGAAGGACATTAATGGCTTTTTTTTAGGGGCTTAATATAATCCAAGATYCCAACCTTTGGCTGGAATGTAAGCCACCAGCCCAAGGAAACACAGAATGCAATGAGAGATGGTTTTTAGCAATTCAAACATAGAGTTGTGTCCAAATCATTTGTTCTAAATAAGTATTTTACTCACAGCTTTAAGATTTAAAAGATTTAAGTAATCACAAGGAAATCTCAAATGGCTGCCATGACTTTTTGAATTGAATAGAATTAAATTGAATTTAATTGAAATGAATCCCTAGGTGAGGCCTTCTACGTGGAATCCAAGRCGTTTATTTTGGTGTTTGTTGCTAAGTTTGTTTAAACAAGTTTAAATTCCAGTGTGAATTTTGGATTCCCTAGGCCATGCATGACGTGCTGATGGCTCCCTGCTGGACATGCCTTGCTTCAGGTGATCACCATCCACCTACCCTGCCCTGCACCAGCAGAAAAAGCACCACGGTGCACCTGACAGTGAAGGTGAGGGGCCACCTGGCAGTGGAGCTGCTTTGGGCAAAAGGAAATATCCCCACATTATAAAGGTCTGTCAAAAATACAGCACTCCTCCTGCACACACGAGCAACACTGCCTGAAATGGGTTTAGGTTAAGTGTTCTGTGTTATAATTAGTAATTTGGCACTGTTGAAGAGGGTACTGCAAAGAGAAAACAAGCAACAAAAGAGCCTTGGGGTACCACACAAAGTTTGGCTTAAATCTTTATATGCTGGATGCTGATGTGTGGGAAACTAAATTGCATTTATTTTAGACTCAGAGAACGCGTGGTTGAGATCAGCAGGAATATGATGGAGGAATGCTAGGATTAAATTCTAGCTCACCTATTTTTTTTTTTTTTTGTAAAGGAGACAGAGCTCTCCTCTAATCCCAGAGAAGTTGGGGTCAGAAGGGACCTTCAACTTCATCCATTTCCACCCCCTGCCATGGGCAGGGACACCT